>JAJOZX010002920.1:217500-495000 GCA_023014485.1 Bathynomus jamesi | reverse complement strand
TAATGAACTCCTTTTTACAGAATTGCAATTGTTAAGCTTTTCACTCCGCCTTAGACCCACAGTTAAACGAATTGAAATTCAATAACTAAATAACATTTTTCCACACGCCTACGCGAGAAGTCAAACCGAATACATTAATTAATCAAAGTTGAAACTCAATCAGAAACAGAAAAAATATCATTACACACCTTTCACTTTCTCCCTTTTAGCCGAATTGCAATGGTCAAGCTTTTCATCCGCATTAGACCTGCAGTTTAACGTGGAAACCGAATCAGAAATACATCTCGTCAGGGAATGACTGCTCACTCTTTTGGCAAACCTTTCTTGTGTTTCAAAAACAGAAAAAATATCATTACACACTTTTCACTTTCTCCTTATAGTTTATATATATATATATAAAGAATCAATTTCGGAATTTTAATTTTCACACCAAAGGGTCTATTTACTTTTTGTCACTCCTCTACATATAAAACTTTTCATATCATTTCATTTTCATGTCATTTCACTTCATTTCACTAATCTCATATCATTTCATTCATCTCATTTACTTTCAGCTTCTTTGGAAAAAAAATTCTGAGCAGATGCGTCTTACGCTAACCGCGAAAATGACCACTAAGTTTCCTTTTGGTCTAAATCCTTCCATTCAACTCAACAAAACCTCGCATGAGTCCAAATGTTAAAAATATTATGCTTATTACTACTCAAGTTAAAAAAACTTTATTTATACTAAAGGTGCTATAGAGAGAGAGAGAGAGAGAGAGAGAGAGAGAGAGAGAGAGAGAGAGGATCACACACACACACACACTATATATATAGATATAGAACGATATGCACAAAGACAATCTAGAGGATGAAACGGCTCCGCGTAGGGCCAAGAAAGTCATCAGCCCCCCATTTCCATATCTCATATATCAATGCACGGTTGTTCATCACGCCGTCTTAGACCCACAGTTTAACGTGGAAACCGATTACTCTTTTCTTTTTTTAAAAATATAATTAAAGGAATAAATATATTTAGAATTTCTTTATTATAAAATCCTCTCGATTACATTAGTGATTATTGATCCGGGAATAGTGTGGCTGCAAAACATGGTAATGCACAATGTGGATTTTTTCTATGTAGTGTGGCTGCAAAATGTGATATGCACAAAAACAATGTAGATTTTTCTATGTAGTAATAATATGGGATGCAAAATGTTATATGCACAAACTTTTAAATACTTAGGGTATCCATTTATCTGCCAACCAATGATCCACGGATTCCTCCGCAAATACGATCATGCTTAAAAAACACACAAAGAAGCTTTCGTTATCTACAACATCAAATACAATTTTATAATCATTTCCTTTTCAAACGGTTTATTCTTATATATATATCGATGAATTTACGCATACATTTTTAATTAGCTATACGTTTTGGACAGGCTTCAAAAAAAGAAGTACAGTGTTACCGGTTTTAAACAGATAGTTTAGGAACTTACCCAAAGATATATTGTATAAAATGAAAATAATTTTTCCAAGGCTTTTTGTGTTCAGAAATACATCTCTTCAGGGAATGATTGCTCACTATTTCACATCACAATTTCATCGAGATAATTCAAGCTCATATACAGGACCTACATTGTCTATAAGATCTGTGGCGCGAACACAGAAGCTCTTTCCAAAATTGTTGCAAGAAGATGCAAAAAGTGTAATGAAAAAGAATAGCTTCAGAGTTCATTCACACCATGCGTACACTTATCTCGTGTACGCAGTGTACACCTTCCACATTGTGTCCGACAACACAGAAGCTCTTTCCAAAATTGTTGCAAGATGCAAAAAGTGTAATGAAAAAGAATAGCTTCAGAGTTCATTCACACCATGCGTACACTTATCTCGTGTACGCAGTGTACACCTTCCACATTGTGTCCGACACATTATTTTTCTTCTACGCTAGAGAATACACATCTGAAATCCACGGCTTGCACCGCTCAACTGAGTACGCAGGCGTAGAGATATCCCCAGGTAGTAGCAGGAGTCATTTTTTTAGGCGTAAATGGTTTGTTCAGGTTCAGTTGTCAGATACCACTTTTTATTTTAATTGTTCAGGTATACATTATTAGGGCGAGTTGCCAGATACCATTTTAATTGTTTAGGTATACATTATTAAGTTGCCAGATTGTACCATTTGTTTAATTAATTCTTAAAAGTTGGCTTAGAATTCCACTAGTAGGTTTAGAAGGCGTAACCAGCCATTTGATATAATTGTTTACAACCAAAAGAATTAAATAAAAGAACATTACATCATTCTGTTTATTATAAATATATAGAAAATAAATATACATTTGAATGATCAAGTAAAAATAATATTTTAAGAAATATGAACGAAGAATATGCATAAATCAAAAAATATATCCGTCAATATAACAGTACAGGAGAAATATATATATATATATATATATATATATATACAGGGTGGGCGGAAAGTAGCTCCCTATTTTGGATTGGTAAAAAAATACGTATATTATCCATTTATTTCAGAAGAAATAATATGAAAAGGTAGGCATACATTGTAGGTTTTCTCTGAAATTCAATGTGGGCTCCAACTCTTTCCACCAGCTTCTGGAGCCGCCCAGGAATGGCGTCCACTGACTTTAGCAGGAACTCCGGCGGGATGGAGGACATGACTTCCCGAATTCGGTCCTCCAGTTCTTCCAATGTCCTCGGTTTGGTGCGGTAGACTTCTTCCTTACCCACCCCCAAAGAAAGAAGTCGCACGGTGTCAAGTCGGGGCTCCTGGCTGGCCATTGATGTGGACCACGACGACCCATCCAACGCCCAGGGAAGTGGGCATCCAGCCACTCACGGACAACAAGAGCGAAGTGCGGAGGGGCGCCATCTTGCATAAATATCAGATCGTCGATGTTCTCCCATGTGCTGACAACCGGCCAGACCTCGTTTCGCAACATCGCAAGGTACCGCTCAGCATTCATGGTGTTGCGCAGAAGGAACGGGCCCACAACCTGATCTGAGGTCATACCACACCACACGTTACACTGAACCGATTCTGCCGTTTTTCAGCGGTAACCGTGCGACTTCTTTCTTTGGGGGTGGGTAAAGGAAGAAGTCTACCGCACCAAACCGAGGACATTGGAAGAACTGGAGGACCGAATTCGGGAAGTCATGTCCTCCATCCCGCCGGAGTTCCTGCTAAAGTCAGTGGATGCCATTCCTGGGCGGCTCCAGAAGCTGGTGGAAAGAGTTGGAGCCCACATTGAATTTTAGAGAAAACCTACCATGTATGCCTACCTTTTCATATTTCTTCTGAAATAAATGGATAATATACGTATTTTTTTACCAATCCAAAATAGGGAGCTACTTTCCGCCCACCCTGTATATATATATATATATACACACACACACACAATTATGGAGATATATAGAAAATAAATATACATTGGAAATGGCCAAAAAACAAAAATAAGAAATAATATAACCATCAACATAGCAGAAATATATACACACAACTAAATAAATAAATAAATACACTTTATCTTCTACCGCGCAACATAAGAAATAATATAGCCATCAATATAGCTGAAATGTACACACACACACACACACACACACACACACACACAAATGTGCTAAATATATAAATACATTTCACTTTTTTTCAAAATACTAAACTCGCACTTAACCGAGTCTACAATTACATCATTATTGCTCTGCATTATGCAGTATACGCGGTTTAATAATATTTCACCGCTTAAAGTATAGGGAACCTGTACTCGATATGAAGGACTTTCATATCGTTCAGTACTATTTTTGTTCCCACTTTACAACCGGTCGGTAAGTTATCTTTAATTACGTCTAGAATACAATCAAAAGCACGCACAAAGAGTTCATCGTTAGCCACATTATTAAACACAAGTTTATAAACACGCCTTTCCAATCGAGGGTTTATTTCTCTACCGACCCGAGCTTTTCAATCGAACTCATCTTCACATAGCGGTAATTGAAATAATCTTCTAAATCGTTACGACAACTGCTCGTTATATAAATTTCGGTTTTAATGTTTTAACACTCCCTGAATACGCACCAGACAGTTCCCGTCAGGGTAAATTTCATGAACTAGGCACATTTTATAACGGTTTTATTGTTTTACCACTCACCATTTCCACAAACTAAACGTCTTCACACTCCGGTGCACTATTTGAGAGAAACATATGACCATATTTTTCCTTTTGATTTAACAGATGATACTCGTCTCTAAAGTCTGCTAAAAACTCACGCAGGGCACTAGCCACAACCTCAGTACGAACCTCATCATGATATACATTAATATAGTGATACAAATACTTAAGATTGTCCATGATGACGACATTTACATTTTCAACCGAAATGTACGAGTGCTCGGTATGGTGCAACATGATATAATACCGCTTGTCATACCACTCATCTACAAGACTCACTATCCATATCTGCTGCTTCTCTTCTGCACGCGTTGTTTCTTTTACTTCACGGTATATGTGAGACTTTATAAAGCTTAGCTCTACAGCATACTTCCATACATCGTCTGTGCAACGAAAGCCTACAACTCTCTCACCAGAATAACCACAGAGTATTTGTACATCTTGCTCCTTCGCACGATCCAATGTGGTTTTAAAAGAGGCAAAGGAGGGGGGAATAGGAAGTTTTTCGGTATCCACCACATCTTGACACTTTGCTGAATACCATTTCATAAACGTTGAACAAGCAATATTAAAGGTGGCCATTTTCTTCTACGCGCGCGAATACACGTCTGAGCTCAAGGGCTTACTGCAATCAACTGACCACGCAGGGAATCCGAGGTAGTAGCATGACTCACGTTGCTGGTCTTCCAGTGGGCGGAGCTTAGAACTTTCACCTGCGCGCGCACACCACACACACCACACACACAAAGGAGAAAGTGAAACGTTAATTGAAACATGATTTATTTAATAAACGAAATATTCAAGTTATATATATTTACAAATACGTGTAATAAATAAGTTAACAATAGACACATCAAAGATTATATTCAAGACATATAGTATATTTACAAACACGTGTAATAAATAAGTTAACAATAGACACATCAAAGATTATGTTCAAGGTGTATATATATATTTACAAATACGTGATAAATAAGTTAACAATTGAAATTATGTTAACACAAGAAATAACAGAAAACACAAGAAAAAACAAATGCATAGATTTGGTGATCACTAACAACAGTAACCTAATACTTTAAAGAGTGCATTCTATTAAATATTTTTAGCCTATGTTCACGAATTAATACCAGTTTTAAAATAGATTCAGTTTCCTCAATTCGTCTCTGAAATCTTAATCTGTCCCGAGCGCACTCTTCCCATTGTCCCCTTCTACAGCAATCAGCAACGGGGTAAGTTAGAACGTTGTCACAGAATTTTACTTTTGGGGGGTTTGGTGCAACCCAAACGTTTCCAATTTCATCATTCCATCTTTGGTTCACGAATTTTAACTCTTCTGCAATTTTGTCAACGCTGCGTCTATCATCACTTCCAAAGTCACTTTCATCAGTGCAAACCGTGTTATGATTAGTCTCAGGATCTTTGAGGCAACTTTTTCTTTGTGCTGACAATGAACTGGATTTAAATGATGATGGTACACGGATCTGTTCCGATACTTCTGAATTATTCATATTTGATGGTTATATACGAGAGAATATACGACTATCAAATAAAACGGTAAATGAAGCAGTTGACGTTAAATCTATTTATTTGCTAAAGGAGGCCATACTATTATATATATATCATCCGTGATGTCGATGATGGGGTGCTATACCTCATCGTCATTCCTATAAAATATATAATTAGTTTATATAATACACAACCTTAAATACAATTTCTTTTATCAAGTAGTGAGTTACACTGTGCATGAATGAGTACGTACAAGCTAAATTAATAAAAACGCTCTTACTAAGAAGTCACGAGACGAAGACCGTCTGGAGTGATTGGTTTGAAAGAGCTTGGTAATGACGTCATAACGACATTGTATAAAGTCAGGCGAAACTTTCACTTTAATTCATTACAAGATTGGAAATAGAGGATGGAGTCGTGTTAGTTATCTCTCTGTGCCTTGACCAAATGCTAAGTGGTGAACATGATATCTGACGTTCCAAACGGGTTTGAAGCACACAAGTTGATAAATATATCGCTCGGTAAAATTGCATCCAGACTTTCCGGAAGAACTGGTGCATCTTTGCATAAATCATTATTAGTTGCCACTGTGTTACATAAAGCCTGTTTTGTTTACTTAGAAGAAGCACATAATTACCACCACACAATATTTTCCCCGCCACAAGGGCAACCTGAGGAGTTTGCCCCGACACAACTCATGCACTCACACCATTACCTGAAGTGTCCGTTACCCCAGTGAGCCCTCTCGATTGTGGTGTCAATAATACCAACCAAGATGATTATTCATCCATTGAATGCATTAGTGAAGAGTGTAAATCTAGATTAGAAGACAGGGACAGTGAAGTATACTCGAACAGTGAATATGGTTGCAACGAAACCTTGCACCATACCAGAGAAAGGCGGAGAGTTTCTGATCAGGAAACAAAGGCAGCAGTTTACTCAATTTTACCAAAACGAATCAAAGATAATTTAGAACAGGAACAATGCTCAGGCTGTTATTTTAGCGACTCTAAAATTTTGTGTTGATGTGGATTCGATCTCACCTCTTGTCGGTATTCTGAGCAGTCAGCGGACGACGAGATTTTGCAGCATGGAAGATGACTACATAACTTCTCTCGTGATCAACTTGGGATCCTTGAATTTCTATAAACTCACTCCAGACGGTCTTCGTCTCGTGACTTCTTAGTAAAAGCGTTTTTACTAATCTAGTTTGTACGTACTCATTCATGCACAGTGTAACTAACTACGTGATAAAAGAAATTGTATTTAAGGTTGCGTATTATATAAACTAATTATATATTTTATAGGAATGACGATGAGGTATAGCACCCCATCATCGACATCACGGATGATATATATATATTTTCTTATTTTTGTTTATTGGTCATTTCCAATGTTTATTTATTTTCTATATATCTCCATAATTGTGTGTGTGTATATATATATATTTCTCCTGTACTGTTATATTGACGGATATATTTTTTGATTATATGCATATTCCTCGTTCATATTTCTTAAACCATTATTATTTTTACTTGATCATTCACATGTATATTTATAATAAACAGAATGATGTAATGTTCTTTTATTTAATTCTTTTGGTTGTAAACAATTATATCAAATGGCTGGTTACGCCTTCTAAACCTACTAGCGGAATTCTAAGCCAACTTTTAAGAATTAATTAAACAAATGGTACAATCTGGCAACCTAATAATGTATACCTGAACAATTAAAATGGTATCTGGCAACTCTCCATAATATTGTATACCTGAACAATTAAAATAAAAAGTGGTATCTGGCAACTCTCCATAATAATGTATACCTGAACAATTAAAATAAAAAGTGGTATCTGACAACTCTCCATAATAATGTATACCTGAACAATTAAAATAAAAAGTGGTATCTGACAACCTCCATAATAATTTATACCTGAACAATTAAAATAAAAAGTGGTATCTGACAACTCAACCTGAACAAACCATTTACGCCTAAAAAAGTGACTCCTGCTACTACCTGGGGATTCTCTACGTCTGCGTACTTAGTTGAGCGGTGCAAGCCGTGGATTTCAGATGTGTATTCTCTAGCGTAGAAGAAAAAAGTGTCGGACACAATGTGGAAGGTGTACACGGCGTAAACGAGATAAGTGTACGCATGGTGTGAATGAACTCTGAAGCTATTCTTTTTCATTACACATTTTGCATCTTCTTGCAACAATTTTGGAAAGAGCTTCTGTGTTCGCGCCACAGATCTTATAGACAATGTAGGTCCTGTATATGAGCTTGAATTATCTCGATGAAATTATGATGTGAAATAGTGAGCAATCATTCCCTGACGAGATGTATTTCTGAACACAAAAAGCCTTGGAATAATTATTTTCATTTTATACAATATATCTTTGGGTAAGTTCCTAAAATATCTGTTTAAAACCGGTAACACTGTACTTCTTTTGTTGAAACCTGTCCAAAACGTATAGCTAATTAAAAATGTATGCGTAAATTCATCGATATATATATAAGAATAAACCGTTTGAAAAGGAAATGATTATAAAATTGTATTTGATGTTGTAGCTAACGAAAGCTTCTTTGTGTGTTTTTTAAGCATGATCGTATTTGCGGAGGAATCCGCGAATCATTGGTTGGCAGATAAATGGATACCCTAAATATTTAAAAGTTTGTGCATATAACATTTTGCATCCCATATTATTACTACATAGAAAAATCTACATTGTTTTCGTGCATATCACATTTTGCAGCCACACTACATAGAAAAAATCTACATTGTGCATTACCATGTTTTGCAGCCACACTATTCCCGAATCAATAATCACTAATGTAATCGAGAGGATTTTATAATAAAGAAATTCTAAATATATTTATTCCTTTAATTATATTTTTAAAAAAAGAAAAGAGTAATCGGTTTCCACGTTCAACTGTGGGTCTAAGACGGTGTGATGAACAACCGTGCATTGATATATGAGAGATGGGGAAATGGGGGGGCTGATGACTTTCTTGTCCCTACGCGGAGCCGTTTCATCCTCTAGATTGTGTTTGTGCATATCGTTCTATATATATATATATATATATATATATATATAGTGTGTGTTTGTGTGTGTGATCCTCTCTCTCTCTCTCTCTCTCTCTCTCTCTCTCTCTCTCTATCGCACCTTTAGTATAAGTAAAGTTTTTTTTAACTTGAGTAGTAATAAGCATAATATTTTTAACATTTGGACTCATGCGAGGTTTTGTTAAGTTGAATGGAAGGATTTAGACCAAAAGGAAACTTAGTGGTCATTTTCGCGGTTAGCGTAAGACGCATCTGCTCAGAATTTTTTTTCCAAAGAAGCTGAAAGTAAATGAGATGAGTGAAACGATATGAGGTTAGTGAAATGAAGTGAAATGACATGAAAATGAAATGATATGAAAAGTTTTATATGTAGAGGAGTGACAAAAAGTAAATAGACCCTTTGGTGTGAAAATTAAAATTCCGAAATTGATTCTTTCTCTCTCTATATATATAAACTATAAGGAGAAAGTGAAAAGTGTGTAATGATATTTTTTCTGTTTGTGAAATAGTGAGCAGTCATTCCCTGACGAGATGTATTTCTGATTCGGTTTCCACGTTAAACTGCAGGTCTAATGCGGGTGAAAAGCTTGACCATTGCAATTCGGCTAAAAGGGAAAAAGTGAAAGGTGTGTATTGATATTTTTTTCTGTTTCTGATTGAGTTTCAACTTTGATTAATTAATGTATTCGGTTTGACTTCTCGCGTAGGCGTGTGGAAAAATTGTATTTAGTTTTGAATTTCAATTCGTTTAACTGTGGGTCTAAGGCGGAGTGAAAAGCTTAACAATTGCAATTGTGTAAAAAGGAGTTATTATTATTGTTACTACATAGAAAAATTTGTCTTTGTGCATATCACATTTTGCGATCATACTATTCCCGGATCAATAATCACTAATGTAATCGACTAGTCAGTAAAGGACCCATAACTGAAAATAAGATGGGAAGAAATGATCCTGTTATTTAAAATGTTGAAATTATGATGTGAAAGAGTGAGCAATGATTCCCTGACGAGATGTATTTCTGATTCGGTTTCCACGTTAAACTCTAGGTCTAAGGCCGGAGTGAAAAGCTTAACCATTGTCAAAATGAACAAATCAGCGAGATGATGTGAAAGAGTGAGCAATCATTCCCTGACGAGATGTATTTCTGATTCGGTTTCCACATTAAACTGTAGGTCTAATGTGGGGTGAATAGCTTAATCTTTGCAATTCGGCGAGGAGTTAATTATTATTATTACTACATATAAAAATTTGTCTTTGTGCATATCACCCTATATATATATATATATATATATATATATATATATATATATATATATATATATATTTAGGATAAAAACGAAGACGTAGAGCAAAAAAGTCATTATATTTGGCTGCAGCCGACGTTTCGGGCAACTCTACCCATTTTCAAGGCCTAATAAATAAAAAACTAAAATTAATGCATGACAAAAATATACGAATGTCAAAAACTAAAACTAATTTATAGTACAGAATAAAACCACTTCAAGAATAAAAATTAAGGAGCATAAAACAAGCATAAGCCAAAAACAAAAAGTAAAAATTATATACATGACAAATATACGCATGATAAAAATAAAACTTAAAAACTAAAAACATTCAAACATAAATTAGTTAAAAACTTTACTAATAAAAGTTAAATGAAAAAAACGCAAAAGTGCACCAAACATACCATGCTCACTTGACAGCCACAAATAACTGAGGCGAAAAGGAGACAGGTCAAGGGGAAAAAACAGAAAAAAAAAAAAAAATTAGTTTGTAGGTATTCTAATTAATATAAAGGTGGTAACAGCTAGAATCAATATTTAAACTGGAGTTCAGAAATTTAATGCACAAAGATTCGTAAATACGGAGAGAGGACGGGCATTTTAATGATTTAAGAATTTTAAAGTTATTAACGGAAATATCAACCTTACACTTAACAGAATGATTTCTAATGGCAGACTGTTCCTTTTTCGATAAAACTTTCCCTGTCCTGTGGCTAATACCCATATGGGAGCAAAATCTCGCCTGCAAAGAACGAACTGTGCTGCCAACGTAGTTCCCCTGGGAACATCCAGGGCAGGTAAACAAATAAACGACAGAACAGTTCATCGCAGGGGGGATTTTGTCCTTACAACGGAAAAAACATTCAAGGGTATTATTATTTACAAAAGCAACCTTAAAATCAGTGTGAAAATAAAATTTCCTCACCACACTCAACAATTGCTTTTCACAAAAGTGTTAAAATGGTAGAGATCAGGTAAAACAACCATTTCAACACTTTTGTGAAAAAGCAATTGTTGAGTGTGGTGAGGAAATTTTATTTTCACACTGATTTTAAGGTTGCTTTTGTAAATAATAATACCCTTGAATGTTTTTCCCGTTGTAAGGACAAAATCCCCCCTGCGATGAACTGTTCTGTCGTTTATTTGTTTACCTGCCCTGGATGTTCCCAGGGGAACTACGTTGGCAGCACAGTTCGTTCTTTGCATGCGAAATTTTGCTCCCATATGGGTATTAGCCACAGGACAGGGAAAGTTTTATCGAAAAAGGAACAGTCTGCCATTAGAAATCATTCTGTTAAGTGTAAGGTTGATATTTCCGTTAATAACTTTAAAATTCTTAAATCATTAAAATGCCCGTCCTCTCTCCGTATTTACGAATCTTTGTGCATTAAATTTCTGAACTCCAGTTTAAATATTGATTCTAGCTGTTACCACCTTTATATTAATTAGAATACCTACAAACTAATTTTTTTTTTTTTTCTGTTTTTTCCCCTTGACCCTGTCTCCTTTTCGCCTCAGTTGTTTGTGGCTGTCAAATGAGCATGGTATGTTTGGTGCATTTTTGCGTTTTTTCATTTAACTTTTTATTAGTAAAGTTTTTAACTAATTTGTTTGAATGTTTTTAGTTTTTAAGTTTTATTTTTATCATGCGTATATTTGTCATGTATATAATTTTTACTTTTTGTTTTTGGCTTATGCTTGTTTTATGCTTTTTAATTTTTATTCTTGAAGTGGTTTTATTCTGTACTATAAATTAGTTTTAGTTTTTGACATTCGTATATTTTTGTCACGCGTGTGCGTGATCCTCACTTTCCCTGACAAAAATCTGTGTGTGTGTGTGTGTGTGTGTGTGTGTGTGTGTGTGTGTGTGTGTGTGTTAATTTTGAAAAATGTATAATAATAGTAATATACCCTTCCATTTTTTATTCATTCATTTCAATAATAAGAAGATGATGCCATACAAATTTGCAAGTAAAGAGAAATAATCAACGTATTTAATAAAAACATTTTTTTTTTTCAAGACAAACGCATGGAGAGCGCAGCGTGTCTTTGAGAGAGAGAGCAAGTTGACCCAAATCCTTTGCGCCCGATCGTAGCTTTCAAAAAGGCCTCGGGGTAAACAGGTGTGATTCTTTGGCGTTCCTGGTTCAATTTCCTCCTCGTCTAACATAACGTGGAAATAAATTTTACTGTTGTACATATATTATTTTTGTGCAGTAGAAGACAAATTCTATTTATTTATTAATAAACAGTTTTTTATTGTTAATATTGGTGATTATTTCGCTTAAAAGAGAAAGTACGTTTGCTTTATTTATACTTACTTTTGTCATTTTTCTGATTTTCATTCACATAATGTATACAGACGTGTGTGTGTGTGTGTGTGTGTGTGTGTGTGTGTGTGTATTTCGCCTGAACTATTTATTTTGACGATTGTACGTATTATATTTTTTTTGTGCAGTAGAAGACAAATTCTATTTATTTATTAATAAACAGTTTTTATTGTTAATATTGGTGATTATTTCGCTTAAAAGATAAAGTACGTTTGCTTTATTAATACTTTTGTCATTTTTCTGATTTTCATTCACATAATATATAGAGGTGTGTGTGTGTTGTGTGTGTGTGTGTGTGTGTGTGTATAGATTTGAGAATGTTAATGGAACGATTTCTTTTGCTAAGCCAATTGTTTAGTGAATTTTTTAATGTTAATATTTTTTAATTCACTTTAAGGTGAAAATCCGTTTATATATATATATATATATATATATATATATATATAATATATATATGCTGCAAACCCACAAGGAAAAAGAAAAACGATTCGAAGGCCTTTCGTGTATTCAAAGCTACACCTCGTCAGGGAATGAAGATAAAAGGCGAGATGCCCATAAATATATACAACGTACAGGAAAAAGCAAAACAATTAGCACATACTTAACAAGGGTTAATGAGAGGCAAAAGAAATTTTAACATGATATCGTCAATTTTATACGTCCCCGCACTGTTATTGAAATTGTTTTTAAAATGAATAAATGCACATTCTAGAATATTTCTTTCTATTATATCTGTTTTTAATAAGCGCTTTAGAACTATCCCACTTGATGCTATATATATATATATATATAAGGAATGACAAAATTAAATAGACACAGTTAATATGATTCTTTCTATATATATATATATATATATATATATATATATATATATATATATATATATATATATATATAGGTAAGGAAAAGTTGTTCAATTGTGTGTGTGTGTGTGTGTTGTGTGTGTGTGTGTGTGTATTTCGTCTGAACTATTATTTTGACGATTGTACGTATTATATTATTTTTGTGCAGTAGAACAACCCCTACCCCCCTTTGCAACATTGATCATTATCTCTTGCAACATTGCAACATTCCTGCACCCTAACCTTTTGCGGCTATACTACTGAGGCACCTCTTAACCTTCTCAACAATCTCATCGTCACTCTGAAATTTTCTTCCACGAATACCATCCTTCATTGGCCCAAACAAATGGAAGTTTGAAGGTGCCAGATCCGGGCTGTATGCAGGGTGGGGTACACAGTCAAGCGCATTTTTGTGATGGCCTCTCTTGTTTGCAAACTGTTGTGTGGTCTTGCGTTATCGTGCAAAAGAATGACGTCTTCCAGTTTTCTCTCCGGTCGAACTCGCTTTATACGTCTCTGGAGTTTCTGTAGGGTAGAAATATATGCCTCTGAGTTGATTGTTTGTCCTTTCTTCATAATGTCCACCAGAGTCACCGTTTTCATGTCCCAGAAGATGGTGGTCATAACCTTTCCTGCAGAGGGAGTCATTTTGAACTTTTTCTTGCGCGGAGAGTCTACGTGATGTCACTCCATAGATTGGCATTTTGTTTCAGGTTCAAAGTGGTGTACCCAAGTCTCATCCCGTGTCACAATTCGTGAAAGAAAGTCATCCCCTTCTGTCTCGTGTCGAACCAACGACTCAGAAGAATTTCTTTTCTTTGGGCTTTGTGATCTTCAGTCAGTTGGCGAGGAACAAACTGTAAACACACTTTTGAGTATCCCAGATGCTGAATTATCATATTCACACTTCCTTCGCTAATTCCCAGCTCCAGTGATAGCTCCTTGTATGTGAAGCACCGATTTGATCGAATGATGCTGTTAGCACATTGCACAGTGAGAGATGTGACAGCCGATGCCGGTCGACCGCTGCGTGGTTCATCATCGAGGCTGGCTCTCCCTCTCTCCGATGATCTCACACGTTTAGACCAGCGTCCAACTGTGCTTCGATCAACAACAGCATCTCCGTAAACGTTTTGTAGACGTTTGTGAATATTTCCAACTGTTTCCTTTTCTGCGGTTAAGAACTCGATAACAGCTCTCTGTTTAGACGCACATCACTGTCAGACGCCATTTTCGAAACTGCATTAACCATCGGTTTTATACAAGGGCGTTTAAAAGCGGTTTTATGCAAGAAAGGTAGGTTCAATGTGGAAAAATTCGGTTATGTGAAGCGCAGAAAGTTCAAATTTACGGCCCAAAAGACATTTCAGCCCCATGGCCTATTTTTTAGCTAAGAAAAAAGGGTCTTTCCTGTTTCATTAACTGTTTCCGATTTTTATGAAAACAACGTGATATGTACATTTTTTTCACGCTGATTTCAAAATTATAAACCATTTCATCGAGAAATACTTAGGTTAGGTTAGGTTAGGTTAAGTTAGGCTTATTAGCATTTGATGTTTTCTAGGACACTGTTTTTCTTTCGGTATTATGTTATATTCTTGTAAAAAATTTACTGCATTTTCTTCTGTCTCAGTCTTCCTATATAATTCTATAAAATTAAATTTGTCAGTAATTGGAAAGTAAAAAGATGTTGAACTATAGTCTATGCTTGCAGCGGAAGAACAAAATAGATGCGCAACGCCACCGTTTAAAAAATAGCCTAGCCTATGCTTGCAGTGATAGTCTATGCTTGCAGCGGAAGAACAAAATAGATGCGCAACGCCACAGTTTTAAAAAATAGCCTAGCCTATGCTTGCAGTGATTACACCGTTCTAGTACTTTTTGTAGTATTCTATAATTCACTTTCATTTCAAAAAACTTATTTTTAGAATCAGCGTATTATTTTAAAATGTATATAGCCTACGCTGTTTCAAACATTTGCTAGTTTCTGCACATTATAACTTTTTGGTTATATATTTCTCAATGAAATAGTTTATAATTTTGAAATCAGCGTGAAAAACTGTACGTATGACGTTGTTTTCATAAAAATCGGAAACAGTTAATGAAACAGGAAAGATCCGAAAAAAGGGTGGGGCAAAATATATTGAGTGCCCCAAGTAATAAAAGGACGCGCGCGCGCGCGTGTGTGTGTGTGTGTGTGTGTGTGTGTGTTGCTACAGTTTTGAAAGACCCCAGCAAAAGAATAATTTCCAAACATAAGCTCTCTATCTCTAATTTTTCAAAACGATATTCCAGTTTAGGACGACTCAATATCGCTCTCTATTTCTCTCCCCCCTTTCTGGAAGAAACCTGTGCACTCGGGCAATCATTCTTTGAATAGAACGCCCACAGATTTTCAGTTACTAGAGCAGTCATTAGCTATGAATGTTTAAAATCAGTCTCACACTTTCGCACACACACACACACACACACACACACACACACATATATATATATATATATATATATATATATATATATATGACGACTGTCAAGCTTTTCATGCCACCTACAGTTTAGCCTATATAAACGGAAGATATGTTCTGTCTTACAAATCTAAAAATAACTTCTTATCAATTCATGTTTTCAATTTAAATAAACATCGACAACACACACACACACACACACACACACACACACACACACGAGCAATAAAGAAGTATGAAATGCATCGATATATATATATATATATATATATATATCAAAGCTATTGACTTCTCCTTAGGGAAACGGAGCTTACAGATGAACAGAAGGACCAACACAACGGCAAACATTTTCATTTATTTTTTGTACTGCAGACGTTTCGACAAATCTTTTGTCATCATCAGTGAATTAAGTCTTAAAACCTTAAAACAAAAAGAAAAAAAGAAAAAAAAAATTACATCAATACAATATTAAAACCATTAAAATTAAAACCTTAAAATAAAAAAAATTATATATATATATAAATATATATAAAATAAATATATATAAAAATATATATAAATATATATAAATTATAAATTATATAATATATATAAAATAAAAATAAAAAATAAAAAAAAAAAAAATATATATATATATATATATATATATATATATATATAATAAATAAGATCTACTAAGTCCTTTTTCATCGTATATGGTTTAACGAATACATTCATTTTCACCTGTTCAGTCTCTATTCTTTAAGTGTTTAAGGCTCAAAATTGAGTGTCAAACGCGGATATTTTTACCTCATCCATCTAACGGTATATCTATCTATCTGGCTGTCTAGTCATCTACCTATCTGACTGTCTATCCATCTATCTATCTATCTATCTATCTATCTACCTACCTACCTAGCCATCTATCTATATATATATATATATATATATATATATATATATATATATATATATATTGGCAATGTGCGGTGGAGAGAGCAAAAGAGCAACTCGCCCCTCCACCAAGCGGCCATGTGTGGCAGAGAGCGTAAGAGATCAGCTCGCTCCTCCACCAAGCCAGGTCTAGAGACGGGGTCACCAGCTTGAACTCCGTATGAAGAGAGGCCGAGCAGAGAGGGACACTATCAAGTGGTCAGAAGACATCACTAGGGCATTTAACACCGAGAAATTTCAACGCTTGATATATGGTAGCAATGAAGAAATTAAACAGACTGCATATTAGGCCAGATGAGCCGGGTGTACATGACTATGTACGGTGCAGAGTGAAAGAGGGCAACTCACTCCTCCAGCAAGCCAGGTCTAGAGACGGGTCACCAGCTTGAACTCCGTATGAAGAGAGGCCGAGCAGAGAGGGACACTATCAAATGGTCAGAAGACAGCAATAAAGCATTTAACACCGAGAAATTTCAACTCTTGAGATATGGTAGAAATGAAGAAATTAAACAGACTGCATATTAGGCCAGATGAGCCGGGTGTACATGACTATGTGCGGTGGAAAGCGCGAGAGAGCAACTCGCTCCTCCACCAAGCGGTCATGTGTGGCGGAGAGCGTAAGAGAACAGATCGCTCCTCCACCAAGCCAGTCTAGAGACGGGGTCACTAGCTTGACCTCCGTTTGAAGAGAAGCCGAGCAGAGGGGGACACTATCAAATGGTCAGAAGACATCAATAGGGTATTTAACACCGAGAAATTTCAACTCTTGAGATATGGTAGAAATGAAGAAATTAAACAGACTGCATATTAGGCCAGATGAGCCGGGTGTACATGGCTATGTGCGGTGCAGAGTGCAAGAGAGCGACTCGCCCCTCCACCAAGCGGTCATGTGTGGCGGAGAGAGCAAGAGAGCATCTCGCTCCTCCACCAAGCCAGGCCTAGAGACGGGATCATCAGCTTCACCTCCGTGTGAAGAGAGGCCGAGCAGAGGGGAAGACACTAACAAATGATCAGAAGACAGCAATAAGGCATTTAACACCGAGAAATTTCAACTCTTGAGATACGATAGAAATGAAGAAATTAAACAGACTGCATATTAGGCCAGATGAGCTGGGTGTACATGACTATGTGAGGTGGAGAGCGCGAGAGAGCAACTCGCTCCTCTACCAAGCGGTCATGTGTGGCGGAGAGCGCAAGAGAGCATCTCCTCCTCCACCAAGCCAGGTCTAGAGACGGGGTCATCAGCTTGACATCCGTGTGAAGAGAGGCCGAGCAGAGGGGGACACTAACAATTGGCCAGAAGAACAATAGGGCATTTAATACCGAGAAATTTCAAGTCTTGAGATATGGTAGAAATGAGAAATGGAAATTAGACTGCATATTAGGCCAGATGAGACGGACAGACACTGAATTATGTACGAATCTCAAACGCTGTCGACAGTGTTTGAGAGTGACAGAGTTTTCCAGTTTGCGCACACTGAATTGCATATCACGTGCAAACACTGTCGACAGTGAATGCAAGTGACATAGTTTTCAAGCCCCCCCGCACACTAACTTACTTATGACTCTCAAACACTGTCGACAGTATTTAAGAGTATGGGGTAATGTTTACAAGTATGCAGAATTGGCGAGGGTGAGGAAAGGAATGCAAGCCCGCTGACATAGTTTAGGGTGATAAGTTATTCGGGGGTGTAGTGTTTGCAAGGTTTGAAATTTGGAAACTTGCAAACCTTGTCGACAGTGTTTGCAAGTAAAATACTCGTATATAACTCAGCGTGCCCACATTTACAAATTTACACATTTACAAATATACAAATTTCCTCAAATTTTCAATCTGTTGAACACCATCTTTCCTCCTCTAAACCTCACCTTCTCTTCCTCACTGAAACTCAGGTGTCTGGGACGATTAACAGCATTCCCTTTCTTGTACCCTCTTACTTTCTCTACACTCCATTTCACTCCAAAGGTTGGATGTTACCTATATGTGTGCAATAACCGAACTTGTTCTCATATTCCCGAATTCGAATCCCCCAAATTCTATACCCTCTGGCTACGGCTTACATGCCAATATCAAACTAAACAAATAAGCGCTGTTTACCTTTCCCCTGATTCTACTGAATTAAGAGAAAGGTAGGCATTTCTCCAAATTTTTAGACGACCTCACTTCTAAAGTGGAATACAGTCTATCCTGCAATCTTTTTGCTGAAATGAAATCTCCATTTTAGGAGATTTCAATGTTCGCCACCACTTTTGGCTTTCCTCCCATTTCACTAACATCCCTAGTGAACTAGCTTACAACTTTTCTATCCTAACTGACTTAGAGCGGATTGTACAGCACCTTGCTCGTATCCCCGATCGTCTTGGAGATAGGCCCAACATTCTGGATTTATTTCTTACCTCTCATCCTTCTTTTCACTCTGGGAAACTTTTTTCTCCGTTGGGCTCCTCCGACCACAATCTTTTATCTGTTGCCTGTCCTATCGCTCCAATTCGGCCTTCAACAACTTTACTTCCTCTTCTTTCACCCCTATTTTCCATTCCAATGGCTCAGTTGCCGTCTCTTCTCCTGATAAAGCTGAACTCTTCGTTCAAACTTTCGCCTCCATCTCAACCATGGACGATTCCGTTGCTATTCCTCCATCTCCTCCCTCTGAGGAGATTGAGGAATCTCTTCAAAAGATGTTCTTTCTGCCCTATCTGGGCTCAACTCTAGGAAGACGTACAGTCCTGATGGTGTTCCTCCTGTTGCTCTCAAGAACTGTCCTTCTGATCTGACAACCTGCCTTTGCAAATTCTTTCGTGTTTGTCTTTCATCTGGTACTTTTCTTCCTGCTGGAAGGAAGTTCGCTTTCATTCAGCCTGTCCCAAAGAAGGGTGACCGCTCTCAACCCTCCAACTATTGTCCAATTCCTTTGATTACTTGACTTTCTAAAGTTTTTGAATCTATCCTTAATAGGAAGATTCTTAAACGCCTCTCTTCTCACAATCTTCTTTCAGATCGTCAGTATGGGTTCCGCAAGGGGCGCTCTACTGGCGATCTTCTTGCATATCTCTCTGAGTCTTGGTCATCCTTCTTTCGGGATTTCTGAAACCTTTTCTATTCCGCTAGACATATGAGAAGCTTTTGATGGAGTCTGGCACAACTCTTTTATTTCGAAACTGCTCTCCTTCAGTTTCTATCTTTCTATCTGTGCCTTCATCTCTAATTTCTTTTCTGGCCAATCTATACTGTAACTGCGGTTTTAAATGGCCACTGTTCTTCTCCTAAAGCTATTAACAGTGATGTTCCTGAGAGTTCTATCCTGTCACCAAACTCTTTTCCTTTTTTTTATCAATGATTTATTAAGTCGCACTTCCTGTCTTATCCACTTCTACACCGATGATTCCACTCTTCACTTCGCCATCGGCTTCGCAATGCGGCCCTCTCAACAGTCACTTCATGATTCGCGTAGGACGGCTATGGTACACCTAACCTCTGATGTTTCTGCTATCTCTGATTAGAGCAGAGAAAACATGATGACTTTCAGTACCTCAAAAACTCAGTTCCTCTATCTGTCTACTCGTCACAGTCTTCCACACGACTATTCCCTTACCTTCAACAACACAAAAATCAATCTTTCCTCTTTTCTTAACATTCTTGGCGTTCCCTTTTCTCGTGAGCTTTCCTGGAAAGATCACATATACTATCTTTCCAAAACAGCTTCTAAGAGGTTAGGTTTGCTGTACTGCCTCCGTAGTTTCTTCATTCCTGGTCTGTTGCTGTCTATGTACAGGGGTCTTTTTGATATTGTCACTCTAAGTTTATTACAAAACTCAGGTAAATATTTTTTTCATACGTTGGTTTCACTGAACACAGCAAAACATAAACAAAGAAGAAAATCTTAACGGTAAGCTGCTTTTCAGTTTTGCTTGAATTGTTATAGTAAATTTTTAAATATTGACTTCAGAATTGCACCGCATGTACATTAATCTGGATATTTTTTTGTTGAAATTGTTATAAAAACGAAATGTGTGATATAATCGAGTCTTAGGGTTTAGAAGCTTGGTCTCTAAAAAAGCGCCATGGACTCATAAACAACAAATATTGCGTTTTCTATAATGGCAGTAAGAATAAAAATAGGATTTGTAAATGTAACATTTTTGCTCATATATGCCACTTATAATCATCCTATGTAACAGAAGAATGGAATTAAAGAAGTTAATATCGTTTTATTAATGAGAAATGAGAAATAAGTAATGAGAAACTGGTTCAGTGGTTGTTGTAACTAACACCACTCATTTTGATATATATAACTTACAGATGGACAAGAATGAATCTGAGTCCGGAAAAAGATAAGACAAGAAAATTGTCACTGGCTGTCAGCAGAGCATTAAAGAAACATCAGTTACTACATCAATCAGGAGAACAGTCTCAAAAGATCACTAACTTTTTTATTAAAAAATCAGATATGTCTGCTACAAATACTGAAATGACTTCGTTACCAACTTCATAGCCTCGTCAGTCACCTGCTACTAATGACCAGCAACAGCTGAGTACCATAGGAATATCAAATATATGTCAGGAGCACAATAATGCAACTGTTAGCGACCTCACTCCTTAAAGATCTAATAGAGTATCCACTTGTGATGTTACCGAAGAGGTCCTCCCTGAGAGTTCCACATCATCATCGTCTACAAATTCAGTTAGAAGTTCGAATCAAGCTGAAACTTCTACGAGCAGCATCGGCGACATCGATAATGGCTATGATATAGGGTTTTATATTCGAGAAAATAAAAAGCAACTATTAACTGATGAGATAAAGTACCCATTACTATCCAACCATTATGTCTCGAATGAAGGAGAAAATATATCTTTTTCAGAACGTATAATTAAAGGAAAAAAAAAAAGAAAAACGGTATTTGAAACAGAACTACTTAAAGAGATCTCCGTTCATTGTGTACTCGTTTGAGGCAGCTGGGCTGTTTTGCTGCTCATGCGCATTGTTTGGGCTACAGTCAAAGCCGGAAAGATCGGGAGGTCAAAAGCTAGGCAGACTTGTGGCGCAACCTTTGCAGCAATATGACAGACTTTATGTAATAATGGTTATATAACAGCATGAAAAACCTCAATATCACAAAACTTCGATTGTTAGGGTTCAAAATTTTTTGCACTCAATGAAGCACAATGTGGACATGATTAAATCCTTGGATACAGCTCTGCAACAGAAAGATCAACATAATAGAGACTGGAGCCAATGGTGAAGACAATTGTTTTCTGTGGCAAATTAAACATCCCACTCCGAGGGCATACAGACGATGGACAACTTTATACGGAAAAAAGACAGCATCACCGACAAAAGAAATTTTAGGTCATAATTCATGTTTAGGATTGACGCAGGAGATAACAAATTGAAAGAACGTTTAATGTCCGCTCCCAAAAATGCAACATACATCAACAAGACAACACAAAGTGCATCAGTAGATTGTGCTGGATACGTAATAACGCAGAAAATATGTGCCAAACTCGCCAAGACCCGCTTTTTTTCCACTTTGGCTGATGAGACTTTGCGTGTGCTTTCGGTGTGCTTTCGGTACCTGGATGATGGAGCTGTGCGTAGAGACTTTTTGGAATTCACGGTTGTGACTGAATTGCCTGGAGAAGCTCTTGCAAATTCTATAATATCCTTTTTAAAGAATCTCCATATTAATCTGGATGGTCTTGTTGGACAAGGGTACGACGGCGTAGCGTTAATGAACGGTCACATCAGTGGTGTACAAGGTGTGATTTCACAAAATTATCCATGTGCCATATACAGGGGTTAGACAAAATAATATGAACACCCGCCGATTTCACCGGTTATCTTTACGGACTGCTCAGACACAAAGTAAACGGTCAAATGACTGGCAAACCTATTTAAATGCGTAACAGAGAGTGTATACGTCATTTTATAACCCTCACGTTGTTTTTACAGATCTCAGTGAATTATGAATTAGCAGTTATGAATAGGCTGACCATATTTCCTTGAGACAAAAACGGGACATTGGGATGGCAAAAAAGGGACGGGGTTATGTAATATTCTGTATTCATGAAAAAGTAAGTACATAAACCGGGACAAAATTGACATTTTTATTAAAACGACGGGACGGCCAGGAAATATAAAACAAACGGTACTGTCCCGTTCAAAACGGTACGTATGGTCAGCCTAGTTATGAAAGACCTGTCAGACTTCCAAAGAGGGCAAATTGTCGGAGCGCGGATGGCTGGTGCATCGGTGACGAAAACCGCTCAGATGTTCAATGTATCCAGAGGAACTGTCTCTATGGTCATGTCTGCATACCAAAACCATGGAAAGACAAGCACCGACAAATGCAATAGTGGACGCAAGAAGAAGCTGTGTGATCGAGACCGCCGGGTGCTAAAGCGCATTGTGACAAAGAACCATAAGACCACAGCTCCAAAAGTGACTGCAGAGCTTAACCAACATCTTGCAAGCCCGGTATCGACCAGAACTGTACGTCGCGAGCTCCATGGAGCTGGATACCATAGGAGGGCTGCAATTGCCAAACCCTTCCTTTCGCACATCAACATTGAGCGGCGCAGAAAATGGTGTAATGACCATAAGAATTGGTCAATGGACCGGTGGAAGAATGTAGTCTACTCCAACGAATCCTCCTTTACGCTATTTCCATGTTCCGGTCGAGTTTACGTCTGGAGACAGCCTAAAGATGCTTATGACCCCGACTGCCTGACCCCAACCGTTAAGCATGGAGGCGGATCTGTGATGGTTTGGGCAGCAATATCGTGGAATACTCTTGGCCCAGCTGTAGTACAGCATGGTAGGGTTAACGCCCAGGTCTATCTGTCAATATTGGCTGACCAGGTCCATCCCATGGTCCAAACGCTGTTTCCCAATGGCGGCGCCGTCTTCCAGGATGATAATGCACCAATCCACACCGCTGGGGTCGTTAAAAACTGGTTTGAAGAGCATGTTAGTGAAGTAGAACGCTTGGATTGGCCTCCACAATCCCCGGATCTTAACATTATCGAGCATCTGTGCTGTCAGTTGGAGCAGCAGGTCAGAAGCCGATTCCCACCGCCGGCGTCTTTGGAGGAACTGGAGCAGGGTTTGCTCGAAGAATGGCTCAGGATTCCCCTAGCCACTGTCCAAAAGCTGTATGAATCAATTCCCCGACGCAATGCAGCTGTTATTGCCGCTAAAGGAGGACCAACTCCATATTAAGAATAAAAACCGCCATTTATCAAGGTGTTCATATTATTTTGTCCAACCCCTGTACATGCATTGTACTAGTCACTGCCTAAACCTCACTCTCATTACAGCCTGCTCATTACCAGCTATTCGAAATACACAAAGGACTCTTAGTGAAGTAATAAATTTCATTAGTCATTCTCCAACGCGAGTTCATATGGTAAGCACCAATATTGAAAACTCGTCTAAAAATGGAACAAAAATACGTCACCTAAAAACTCTGTCAAACACGTTGGGTCGAACGACACGACAGCGTTTCGACATTCTGCAAATTACTGACAGAAATCAAAGAAACTTTGATTCTTTGTAAGAGTCTAACAGACATCGAAACTTCTTCCAAAGCTTAAATGCTTTTGTGCGCCATCAATGATTCAGAATTTATTGCTCCTGCTGGATGTAGGGGGAATCTACATACCTTTTATTGAACCTGTCATCAGCGATTTATTTAAAAGATTCACTGATCACAATAGTGTAGCTTTACGAATGAGTGAACTGATTCCTGCCAACTGTGTTAAATAGAGCGATGCTGACATCAAGCCTCTTGTAGAGACGTACAGAAAATTCATCGATCAAGACAAAATTGAAACTGAATTTGAAATTTGGCATCAGTACTGGCGACAGACGAAAGTACAACCCAATACTGATATAGATTCCTCAGCATTTTGTGATAAAAGTCTCTATCCAAACAGCCACACTCTTCTCCAGATTGTTGCAACCATTCCAATCACCACTGCAACGGCTGAACGCTCATTCTCTTCATTGAAGAAATTAAAGACCTACCTTCGATCCACTATGATTGAGAGTAAGCTAACAGGACTCGCCTTACCAGCTGCCCATAAGGATATTGAAATAACAGTCAATGAAATCTTGGACGTATTTGCCCGGAAAAGTGCACGTAGGTTAGGGTTGCATTTGTAATCTGAATCTGTCCAGTAATCAACTTCAACAATTCAGACAACTAATAGAATAGCTTCCAGTTGCCTGACGATCGCTATGCTTTCCCTTAAGGTATTTAATTATTATTGTTAATTTGTGCTTGTGTCAAGGGGTTGGAGTTTCACTCTTAGTAGGGTGTCAAGTTATCGAGTATGTCGCTGCGATTTTCCACTTTTTCATATGTCTATGTTGTGTTTTCTGTCAATCACATGTTAATTGTTCTCATCTTTATTTCAATAAAATAATTTTATGCTTATTATTTTTTTTGTTTTTTTGTTTGTTCCTATGTGTTTTATTACGGTAGCACAGACCCTGATTTTACTGGAACCCTACATTGTTTGTTATAAAGCAAATTTTTACATATTTTGAAAGCTTATACCACCCCATTCAAGAATCTATCGGGTGTACACCTGACCCCCGCTTGGCTTTTTCAATATGGCCGCCATTTTCCAAGATGGCCGGCGAAACTGAAAAATCCCATATCCTGGTCAATACTTGATGGATTTTGATGATCTTGGTGTCATTTCTAGGGGTTTTTAGGATGATGAGTCGATCTAGAGGGGTTTGCAGATACTTTGGGAGTCATTTTGACCCACATTCGTCAATACTCAAGGTCATTGGAGGTCAAACGCCCTCCGAAATAAGGAATATCCCATATCCCGGGCAGTCGTGGAGATATTTTGGTGATCTTACTGTCGTTTTTATGGTTTTGGGCGAGACTGAGTAGTTCTATAGGTACATGATAACAGTAGGATATCATTTTGCAACTCCGTGGGTCAAGTCAAGGTCATTTGAGGTTAAAGTTTGGCCTTGAAATATGATAATGCCACAGTTGACATCACTGTATTTGCTTTATTTCAGTGACAATTTCTACAATCTAGCTAACTACTGAGCACTTAACATCTTTTCTGCAGATAAAACCAGATCATAATGCTTAAATGACATAACCCACATTATATGGATATGGATATTCGGATATAAACCACAATTTATGCTGAAGTGCAGGGCACATGCATTCTATGGAAAGTTGCAAAGCTACAAGATATGACCTCGTAAGCAAAACAAAGCTCACACCTAGCTGGAGGATTGGCATTGACAACTTTGATGCAGTTATTCACATTAGGTAACCATTTATTGGGGGCAAATATCAAAAGACATATGGTTGTGTCAGGATCGTCAGGATCATCAGTCTGCTCTTCGTTTGCGTTTTGGGTCAATGGATTGTTGCAATCCAAGCCGCTGCCACATGCACAGAACATTATGCAAGGGATTCCGCGTCCCATGCAGCCGCAGCGACTCCCCCTGCATGCTGATTGTGATTCACACCCACATCTGATTAGCTTCAGAACTTCATCTGGTGCTAAGCTTACTCCTTCACCAACTGTTTTTGGGATGAGAACTCTGTTTGTTTCATCTCTCTCCCACCCATAATGCACAGGATTAAGTGGTGGTGGGTCACACTTTAGTGCATCGAGCCAGTTCGCCACAGTGTAGTGGGCTCTGAGCACATTTTGATGGAAAGCTTCAGTTGTTGGTGGTAGAGAACATAGTTTGGGTGCAGCAGTTCCCGACTTCCATGTCTTCCGAGCCCATACTCGCTGACGACACTCGGTAAGAGATGAGGATTTCTTATCCCATAGCATGCAACAATGAACGCTGTTGCCTCTTTCTCGATATGGTCAAAGCATGCATCAAGGGACCCCAGCTTGTCTAGCTTCTGACCCTTCTTGGCTGTGGCAATGGCAGTGGCTTTGCCGATGCCATGTATTGCTGCAACTGTCACAACCACTCAAAGCGTGTAGTTTGAGGATTTGTGGGATGATGTCTTTGTGCTGGGTTACAATTGCTCGGATGTCTACTGATTTTCTGCCACGACTGGAGACTCCATAATCATGGGACAGCCTAGTTTCTTGAATTCATAGAAGTGAATCAGCATGGCAAACACGTCTGTGTCATCACAAATGATGGAGATGCGGGCATCAGAATCTTTCTCAGCTTGTGCGATAGCGTGTTGTGTTATTATCACGTCAGCCTCTTCATGAGATGATGAGAGCTCCAATGCTGCTCGACTCCTGCCTCGCACAATGGAAGTCGGTATGGTCTGCCATCCTGCAAGCACTAGCTCATGGTCTTGGGTTACAGTTGCGAGATACCCACTGTCAGCAAGGATTTGCTCACAGAGCAGCCTGTTTAGTTGCTCCTTATTCGCGGTGCATGTGAGAACAGCGTCTCTTGTAGGCAATGGGGTGTTGAGGTCCAGCTTGTGAACTCTGCTGCTCTTGCTTCTCATTGCCCGAGTGCTTGATTTCGGAGAGAAATCATAGTAGCGATCAAAAGCTAGTACTACAGATGCCTGAGAAAGATGTTTCGGTACCATACTTTGAAGGTTTGGATAAATGTAGCAACTGTGCCACTAGCAGGCCAGTCGACTGTCCATAAAACAGCTGACACATCCATGATAACAACTGTGGTCGACCCCATGTTCCCCTCTGATGTCGCTGCTCTCTATGATTTTCTGAATCCTCCCACGATTTGAAAGACCTTTCTGACCTCCAGGACAGCTACGCAGGAAATCCTTGAAGAATCATTCGTCTGCAGCTTTTGTAGAACCTGAAAAATAAGAATTTTGATTACCCATTCTTCAGAGTACAAATCGCAGTGAAATAATTTACCCTCAGCAAATGAAAACTAAACAATGCTCACCTGGTATATTCTCCATATTCAGCAGTCAAAAAACAATTTTGGAATCAGCACAACCAAGACGTCATCAAACCACCAGGTGGGCAGCACCATCAGCAATAATCTCAACAACCTGAAAAAAATAAAAGGAATAATTAGACATATTGGAATTCACCTTACCATGGGGAAAATAATCCCTGATTTCATTTTAAACCTTATTTTAAACCCGGCTGCCGTCACCGGGTCTCGAAACCGAGCCCGATGGATTCGTAGTCAGCAACGCTAACCACTACACCA
The DNA here is from genome assembly GCA_023014485.1 of Bathynomus jamesi. NCBI lineage: Eukaryota > Metazoa > Arthropoda > Malacostraca > Isopoda > Cirolanidae > Bathynomus > Bathynomus jamesi. The sequence continues at coordinate 467,243 of JAJOZX010002920.1, read as the reverse complement.
CCGAGGCACATAGGTATAAGGAGATTTGAATCCGACAACGTCCCAAAAGTGGTCCGGCCCCCACCTTTGAAAATTCGATTGGGTGGAATCAAAGGCTTTTCGCCTCATCAATTCCCCGCCTCTTACTGACTGTCTTCAATCTCTCTCTCTCTCTCTCTCTCTCTCTCTCTCTCTTCGCCGCAATGTTGCTTCATTCTCTCTTTACTATCGCTATTATAACGGACATTACTCTTCTGAATTCTTTAACTGCATATCTCCTCCTTTAAGGAGAGCACGCAGTACCAAACTTTCTACACATTCTCATTCCTTTTCTGTCCAACTCAATAACGCATGGGTTAATCGGTATTTTCAATCTTTTATCTACTCAACCGATCAACTCTCGAACAATCTTCCTCAATCCATCTTTCCTCCTGTCTATGACTTCCAATATTTCAAACGCAGAGTGTCCAGGCATCTCGAAAACTTTGGACCCTGATTTTGGCTCTCTTCTCTCTTCTATGGGAAGGGGGGGAGCGCTTTTGCGGGCATTCCTGCATAAAACAAACCTACACTGTAGGCTCCTGGTCGTTGTATTTAAAACACACACACACACACACACACACCACACACACACATATATATATATATATATGTATATATATATATACACACACACACACACAAATTTGTATAAAATTGTGCCATTCAAATGTAAGAAACAAAGTTACTAACAAGACCAAACCTTTTTTACTAATCATAAATATTTCCATTCATTTCCATTCCATTCTATGGAGCCTCACGAGGAGAGGATGCCTCTCGGGTGGGCTGCGAATCTGCCGTTAAATAGTAAAGTTTTTTGACAGTTTCCGCGGAAAATTTAGATATCATTACGTTCATGAACTCACAGTGATCCCGCGTATATACTTAGCATGTTATAGTGGGTAATAGTGTCGTGATAATTAATGTGAAAGGGTGGTTGTGTATGGATCTGGTGGTATCTGGAACGTGATATAAAGGGACGAAAAGTGGGCACTCCTATTAGCATCCCCCTTCCTCTCCTCCCGCCCCACCCCCACCATCTACACTGCGAATCTTCCGTTTAATTGTAAAAGTTTTTGACGGTGACCGCGGGAAATGTATGTTTCTTTACGTTCATAATCTTACAGTGACTCCTCGTATATACTTTACTTAATGTGTCATAGTTAGTAATAGGTACACAATTCTTAATGTGAAAAGATGTCTGGGCATTGAACCGGTGGTATCCAGAGCGTTATTTAAAGGGACGAGAAGTGGGACCCCTATCGGCGTTCACTTCACCTCCACCCGAACCACTCCCACCATCTACGCTCCCCCACAATCCTGCTCCTCCATCGATACAGGTACAATGGGATCGTCTGCTGAAAATCGTGATCTGGTAGAAAATCCTTTGTTATGTTTTATATTTGACAAAGTAGATCATATTAGGTCAGACCTTCTCGTATCTGTTTGTCATGATTTCAATGACTCGGAAGAAATAGACCATGCGAGGATACAGTTAAACACCCTGTTCACTCCCAACTCGTAGAGGTAACTCTAGAAGCGAGAATACCCTAAAAGACATTATAAATAAAGCGTCGACTCTCCGAGATAATGAGAACAATATTACCTTCTACGTTACTAACTTCCATAGAATGCTGGTAATCTCCAGCGAAGGAAACGAAATCCCCTCCCCCAACTCCACCCCCGAAAGTGGGGTGGAAACGCAGCCTGCAGGGGAAGCGGTCAACCTCCCTCCTATTCAGGAAAGGACTCCTGCTCCCGATTTCACAATGGATCGACAGGTGGTGAATGTTAACACCTTCGACAACATTAATATTAGGAACAGGGACTGTCCGGTGCCAAGACGAGGCATCACTGCCCTCTTCTTTACCTTCGACTGCAGGGGAGAGGCGTTCGATTACTCAAACGCCTTTCGGAGTGAGTGCAGTCACCCCATCTCCCACCGAAGAAGGAGGGGCACGCGCGTCCGTCAGAATATAAACACTGGTAACAAACCCTCACCATGCCACAGAGTAGGGGAGGGGGCCTCCTATCCCCCCAAGGTCGTGCCACCCATCCCCCAGTCAGGTGAACCCTGCCTCAGGGAGATCGAGAGAAGAGGACGGGTGGGTGACGGTTAACAGACGCACTTCACGGAGGGTTCCTCAACCTCTCCTCGAACGAGGAAAGCGATATTCGACACATGGTGGAAGAAGTCTGTGGTGAACACAATATATTGTTAGTTAATAAATTAAACACAAAATCTCCGTATTATAACTCATTTAAAGTAATAATTACAGGTGTAAACTCGCAATTCAACCCGTACAATATGAGTCAATGGCCAGACGGTATTATTGTTAAGTTTATTCACTTTTCCAGATTTGATAACAGGCAAAATAATAACAATAATAATAATAATAATAATAATAATAATAATAATAATAGTAATAATAATAATAATAATAATAGGCGTCCAAACTGTAATGCCTGAAATTTGTACTGTGTATTATAATAATAATAATAATAATAATAATCTTCTTCCTCAGCATAATTAATCCCATTTTTATATGGGGTCGCTGTTTAAGGTGAGTCGCCTCCATCTTGGTTCTTGACTCATCTCATTTGGTTGTGGCGTGGGTTTTTACGGCCGGATGCCCTTCCTGACACCAACCCTCCCCCTTTATCCGGGCTTGGGACCGTCCGGAGAATAAGCTGACTATCCTTGCCTTCGGTTGCTGTCGAGACATTAGGAGGAGTCTCGTAATACCTTCCGAAAATCTACTTTTGGAAATAATCTCCTCTGGAGTCATGAACTTAATTTCCATATGGATAAAAGTTGTTGAAAATAGGCTATTTATTGTCTATGTTCTTTTTATAGTTTATATCAGGGTAAAAGTTGTTGTTTCGATATCTGTTTTTGTCGTTGATTAAATTATTTGAGATCTAATAGGCATTTCGTTTCTGTTTGTTTCGACGTTTTCTTGTGTTTTAAATTTTCATGTAGTGAATCAGTAAAATAAAGGTGCATAATATCTTCGATCTTCTGAATTGCTAAACCCTTGTTTGCACGTTATGTTTCTCAGATAATCGGAAGCATTCTGTAGTTCTGTAGAACTGTAGTTCTTAGTCTATATGCTGAAAATAATAATAATAATAATAATAATAATAAATCAATTTTCTATCAGTCATGCCGGATAACCGCACTTCCGGCACTCGTCACACTAAACATTCGAGCATTTATTGTGGAGGATTTGGTTCATGAGTAGATGTGGGATAACGTTCTTAGTGTCCTGATCAGTATAGGTCTCTATGTCGCAGTATATAGTAATGAATGACTCGTTTTTAGGACGAGCATCTTTCATATAACAAACATTCTTCACGCCGTCAACATTATATCATACTTCTCATTACATCTGGGATGGTGAATTTCATCGCGCTCATACTTGAACATACTGCCCTCACCCATCGTTTGAAATAAGCCACATTCGCAAATCTTTAACTTTCTGCACGTACTTTTCTTCTTATGGAGATTAAAAGAGCCACTATTAAAAAAGTCCCATCTGTAATAATTACACAGCCTTTTTCAACTTCTGACACACGACATAAGCATGTAGGACTTTTACACTGCATGAAAGTTGTAATGACAATCAGCTGTAATGACAGTCATTAATTACAGTTGTAATGACAATCATTACAATGTTTTAACAAGTCATTCATAAACTCGAGGCATTCCTTACACATGTTGTGATGACGAACGTACTCGCGACTTTGATCGTAATTAACGTAAAGAAGTCTAATATTGCAAATAGTAGTATGTTGTTTTACCAAACCTAAATAACAAACAAATGACACGATCTACGCTCTTTAAAACATACGTTGTTTTACCACGTTCATCCAACCCAAACTTAACAATACGTACTTCTATCCGCTTTTCATCTTCACAAGATTTTCAGGACCCATATCGCAATTAAAATTAATGCCACAGGACCTATCTAGATTCTGAACTCGCTCTATAACCGTAGTAGTCAAGTATTTTTAATATCATGTTTAGAACGCCGATCGTAGAGTACATATCAAAATTACAACCATAAAAACGCGATCACGATCGTTGTTTGTGTTTTCTGTAAATTTTATGGGAATTAAAGTTGAGTGCATAGGGTTTGTCACGGCCTGCAATCTGGAAAACGGGGTCGCTGCTGCCATGAATTGTGTTCCCCTCATGTCTAAATGTTCCCTAACTTTCAGTATTTTTGTTTCTGTGTGCAGGTGTTCTATTGGTGTTGTTTGAGTACATCCTGTAATGATACGAAGTGCGTTGTTTTGTATTGTCTGTAAGGTGTGTATGTGTGTGTTTGAGATAATGGGTGCCCAGCATGGGCTAGCATAGTCCATAACTGAGCGAATATATTGTTTGTACAGTATATGAGTGATGTGATTTCCTGCTGGTGTTCAAAGTTTGTGTTTGTTAGTACCCTAAGCCAGTAATAAGCTGCCAAAATCTTAGCAACCGGTTCCCTATATAAAAGTTCTGATTTAAAGGATGTGCCATGTAGTTTTTGTACCTTTCTCCATAAGAAGTGGCAATGCATTGTGTCATTGGGAGTTGTACTCGTACTTAACAATAAAAAAAAAAAATTTAGAATAAATTTGAAAAGAAGAAAATATGAAGAATATTTAAGTATATTAGTTATTGCTAATTAGGTAGTAATTACAAAATAGCTTCAAGATTATTATTTCTTACACCGTTTTATTTTGTACATCGTTTTATAAAATTATTCGGTTTTAAGATCATTTTATAACAATATTTGTTTTCGTAACAATTTTTAAAAAAACCGTTCTAAAATGCTTCAAAATTTTAACAACCGGTTCGCGCGAACCGGCTCCAGCTCACCACTCCCCTAAGCGTGTTAAGTCTATTTGTTTTTAATGTCCTGAATATGGTTTGCAAAAGATAATGATGTGTTGTATGTGACCAAGTATTTTGGTCCTGTGAGTGTGTGGAATGTTGGTGTTGTTTAGTGTAATCTGTGGAGTTATCTGGTGTTCATTTGTGTTGCTTGTTAGCAAGGTGATGGTTGATTTTGTCAGCGTTACTTTGAGTCTATTGTGGGTGAGCCAGTCTTGTATACTGTTTATATATGTTTGTAGATTATTTGTAGCGGTGTCGATGTTGTTGTGGGTAGATGTTAGAGTGATGTCATCTGCATATGATGATAAGGTAAGCTTGTTATCTATGGGTGTTGGAATGTCATGCATGTATAAGTTAAACAGTGTTGGTGAGAGAACAGAGCCTTGAGGACCCCATTCGGAAAAAACCTTGTTTTGGATGAATTGCCATTAAATGTGACATGTGAGTATCTCCCTGAAAGATAGTTGCTCAGCCACCTTTGATGTTATTGTGCATGTTTGTGTTGAGTATTTTGTTTATGAGAGGGGAAGCGTGGGATAGCATCAAATGCTTTACTAATATGTATTGTTGCTAATAGTGTACGTTGAGCTGGTCGTCTGGAGTTGATGCCATCCATGGTGTGTTGCGTGAGGTTAGTGGGTAATGTCGTGGTTGAGTGGTGAAGTCTGAATCTATGTTGAGTAGGCGATAGTGGTATGTGTGGGTTGGTGATTTGTAACATTAGTCTTTCTGTTACTTTGGAAGGTGTGCATAGTAAAGTAATGAGTCTATGGGAAGCTGGTTCTGTTGGATTTTTGTTTGGTTTGAGTAGTATAATAATTTTACTTTGTTTCCATATGTCAGGAATAATACAGTGTTGGTATGAATATGTGCTGATGTTTGTGAGAGCTAGTATTCCCTGTGGGCCCAAGTGTTTAAGGTGTACAGTATGTTAGATATGTTGTCTGGTCCAGTAGCCTTCGAATTCTTAATGTTTTGATGATCTTGGTGGTCTGGTCTGTATTGAAGGGTGTAATGGTCGTGTCGAGTCTGTAGGTTTTCTTGTTTCTGGCTGTTTGTCTGTCTGCGTGTTTCTGGTTGTTGTCTCTGCTTAAGTGACTTATCTTTGTGTAGTGATTAACTAGAATGTTAGCGTGTTGTGTATATGTTGGGATATTATTTTGGCTGCGACAGATAGCCACGTGTGAGGTGTGAATACCGCTGATAGAGTGGGTAATACTGTTTATCTTGTATAGTCTGGATGTATCTGTGGAGTGGTTTAATGTTGTTATGAATTCCCTAAATGTTTTCTGTTTTTTTTCTTTAAGTTTGTTGTTTATTTCTGTGTTGAGCTGTTGTATCTGCTGTTTTATGGCTTGTGTGTGCGGTTGTGTTTATGTTTGAGGTTGTTACGTTGCCTTATGAGGTGGGCTATTTCTGTAGTGTAATTTGGGTGTATTTTCTAATGTTGCCCTTGGGTATGTATTTGTTTGCATTATTGATGATCTGATTAAATGTCTTGAGTGTTGTATTGATATTTATGATTGGGTGTGCTGTTTAATGTGGTTAATTGTTCCTCAATCTGAACTGTTCCCAATCAGCTTTCTTGTAATTTCTGTAAGTGTGCCTAAGGCTGTTGGGGCAGAGTGTAGAACGTGTTGTAATGATGATGGGCAGGTGGTTTGATGACTTGTTTTTCTGTTCAGACAGGTTGTATGTGTTTGTGGCACATGTAAAGAGGACAGTGTGTGTGGTTTGTGTGTGTGTGTGTGTGTGTGTGTGTGTATTTTTTGCATTCCTCTGAATCCAGTTGGTCTTCAAAACTTGGATTCACCACTCCAGTGAAGTCAATACCCGTAGTTATGATTGAGTAAATGTTATGTGTCCTACAGGTAGGTCTGGAAGGTTTGGGGTTTTGAAGGAATCCAATCTGATTGCAAGGAATGCATGTGCCTGTTGATGAAATCTGTTGAGTGATTCTTCCTTAAAAGAAGAATTGGATGCTTGGAGTTCTATGTATATATTTATATCCTGTATGTATATATGTAAATGTATATTTTGTTGTTGGGTTTTATTTTTGAGTTTTGTGTTAGGTTAACCAATATGGCTGAGTAAAGATCCTCAAATGTTGCATTTGAGACCCTTATATCAAGCCTTGTCTGTTTTATGCCTATACGTATGTGAAATAGGACTAAGAATGTTTCGCCTATATGTGAAATAGGACTTAGAATAGGTTGCGCCTTTATGTCAAGTAGGACTTAGAATAGGTTACGCCTACATGTGAAATAGGACTTAGAATAGGTGTTTGGTTTGAGTTCGTGCAATTGCTTTAGGTGGGTGTAGGTTTGAGTTCGTGCAATTGCTTCAGGTCTGTGTGATGTTAAAGTTCTGAGTTTAATTTTGTGATGTTAATGAGTTTTATGAGTAAGTTAAATTGCTGAAATAAATTTTATAACCTACACAACAGGTTGAATTAAAAATTTACAATGTTTTTAGTTAGGATAGGCCTTGAGTGTAAATAGTAAGGGCCTACTTTGAGAGGTAGGCTTCTTGTATATTTAAATTGCAAATTGTAGTATTTGAAGTAGGCCTTTAGTGTATGAGCATATTAGGCCTATTAGTTAAGGTAAAGTGAAGTGGGCCTACTAAATAGGCTTAGGGTGAAGCGAACCAATTTCGTATAGGATATAAAATGAGTTAAGCCTGTTAAATGAGGCTTTGCTTTGAGTTTAAAGAGTAGGAGCTATTAAATAGGCTTAAGGTGAAGTGGGCCTACTAAATAGGCTTAAGGTGAAATTAGCCTATTTTTATAGGAACTAAAATTAGTTAAGCCTGCTAAATGAACAAGGGTTTGTTTACGGTTATCGTCGGCTTTAGCCTTCGCCGATTGTTACGTTAGGTACGGTAGAGTTACGGTTAGTGTAAAAGTAAAGTTTGTGTTAGTGTAAATTTTAGAGGGGTCGGTTCCCCACACGGAGGCCACCATTATGAAAAAAACTATGGGCTATGGGTAGATTGCCTGATACCTCTCATCCGTTGGAAATTTTCAGCAGATTTCGGTGGAGAGTTAATGACAAAACCCCTACGTTTTTTAGTTAAAGAGTTATGTATGTGGAGGTCTACAAAGGACCTCGTTAAGTAGTGTTTTTATTGATGACTGTTAAATTTATTTGTCTTCGGTATTTTAGCGCTGCCTAATGGTAAAGAAAGAAATTACCTGACCTTATTATTTCGTTGGATCTCGCTTCTGGTTATAGGGCGCGACGATCTTTTTCGATGTAGGGCCGCTATACGATGGAGTTACACAACGAGTTGATTTGATTTAATTAATATAGGCAATCACTATATTTAAATTCCTGAAGGTATAGGCCTATCCTTTTGAGTTATTAGGTTTATATTACTTGTTATTCACTCAGAACTTATAGGAAGATTAAGTACACCTTCCTTGCTTAAAAGCATTGCTTAACATAAGCGGCTCCGAGTGTCGCAAATATTAATCTTCCTCTTAGAAATTCGCTGATTTTACAAAGTTCGTTGACTTTACAAGATTCGTTGATTTTTCTCTCGAAGTAATTTTCATGAGTCAGCAATAGAAAATTTTGGTACGAAATAATTCGTTTTGCGTGTTGTTATGTGGACCCAATGCCTCCATATTGGGTTCTATGTATGGCAGTTATTTTCATTCTCATTAGGCTATGTCGCAAATTCCGAGGCAATTTTGTAGATATTTAATTCAATGAATTAATAATTTGTATTTAATTAAGAAGTAAAGGTATCACATACAATACGATATTGTAAGCATATATAGCTTTTCCATAACACCTGGCATATATTTGTTGTGTGCACTACAAACGGTTGTAACATTTTATGAATGAAGCTGGGGTTTAGCGCTGATTGGTTGGCTGACTCATTGCCAAGTGTCTTTAGAACATAATTATTCCCATTCATCACTCTGGTTTACATATTACTAAGGAAATATAAATGAATAATTAAGTATAAATTCAAGAATGGGATATATATATTAACAAGGGGGATGTCAATGAAGTTAATAAAAAATATTCTTGTAAAAACTAAAAAAACCTTCAGACGTGATGACAGTGTTAATGGTGTAAGAGACTTTTGATTCTTTTTTCATCTTTGATTGTTCATTAGCTTCATTTTCACTAGATATCATTTCATTATATTCCTTCTTGCGCATTGAACACAGATGGTTTTTTAAGTTAGTGGTATTCCTTCCCTTTCGTGAATAGTTCTTATTACATATGACACACTTCCCTACATCTTTTGACACTCTCGAGAAGTATTTCCACACTGCACTCGTAGATCGCTCCATGATGGTTGCACCACAGTCTAACACTTTACTAATGGGTCGAAGCACGTAACGTTACAAAGGTAGCAACGGGAGCTTGCGCAACACAACCACCCTCACTCGTGTCTGAACAGATACTGAAGCTGGTGCTTTAGTTTAGTTTGTAACTTGGTAGTGAAGGTTGCCTAATTTCTAACAAAAAAAAAATTGAGTGTTTTTTATCTTTTTTATCAAGAGTAATTATACATCATCATCCAGTCCAAGTAGCAATTGTAAACATGTCGCAATTAGGGCCTAGCAAACTTTTACGTTTTTGCACCCTTGAGTGAAGGCATGAGGTATGACAGGAACAACATTTGGCGACGTTTATAGCATTTATAGCCATTACACTAGCATTTATAGCATTTGGTTGCCCTAGTAAGAAGATATCCTCGAACAACCGCAATAACCTGTTGCGGAGCTCAGAATATGTGCGGTTGCGGTTGCGGACAACCGCTACATCACTAGTTGCCCCTGGTCAAATATAAGTATGGGGACATTTTATCTAGCAATAATTACAGGCAGGGCCGTTTCTAGCCATTAGGGGGCCCTAAGCAGTATACCCATTTGAGGCTCCACCCCCTCCTTCCACCAACTCACGCCTTACTACATTGTGTTAATAAAAAACAATTATGAAACAATTTTAATGAAACATTTATGTCCAAAACAACAAATATGTACTTTCAGAAGACAAACAGAAAAAATACTCTTCATGAAATTCCTGAAAATTAGCTTATACATTATTTAGAATAAATGACACAGAACTATGTATAAAAAAATAATGCAATTATCAACTACCAAACAATTACTAACTCTACGATACAATCGTGTAATAGCTAACAGTTATACAGAACAGTTTGTATCTTCAAAATTTTTGCCTCCTAGATTTTTTCTGGGCGAAATCATCAATAACATCATCATATGAAATCTCCCTGCCAACGTCCTGGTTGATGCTTATGATGCCAAGGCCACTGAGGCGATCCTGCCCCATTGATGATATGAGGTAGTTTTTGATTAGCTTCATCTTAGAGAAGCTCCTCTCGGCTGACGCTACTGTCACAGGTAGAGTGCAGGCAATTCTTAGTGCAACCCAGAGATTGGGGTATAGTTCCTCCAGTTGCTTCTGATGAATGAAGGAGAGAAGCTCCAATGCAGTCATATTGTGTGAAGGTAAAGTCGGCAAGTTCTTAATTTCGAGGGCCAGTTCTCTTTCATCAATGTCAGAGTCAGCTCCAGAGCTCAGTATCTTAGAGAGCTTTTCACACTTGCAGGACAAGTCTTCCTTGTTCATTGTGGTGAAGTTTAGGAGAACCCCAAATACGTCTCTCACATCATCTAATGTTTTGAATCTCTCATTTATTGACCCGATGGCACAATCCACCACCACATTGAAAATTTTGACTTCCAGCCTCTTTAAGACTTCTGTAAATTGTTCGTCAGGAGCTTCGTAAGCAAAGTTTTTTTGTGGATCTGAGCCTCTTCTCCTTCAGCACAGCCTCCACATTCATTTCCTCACATATGTCCCTAGCTACGACTTGTGCTGCAACAAAACCTGTTTTTCTGTAGCTAGTGAGTGAGTCTTTTGTTTTTGTGAGGAGGTTGACTGCCACATCAAACTACGATGTAGGAGACTGCAGAAGTTTGCTCACATGGTTAACTGCATGAAGAATGTCATACCATACTACTGTGAAAATCTGAAAGCGATAAGACCCTACCTCCTGTGCAAGTGCTTGTGCTTCAGTCCTGGCTATGGCATCTGTGGCATTGTTTCTGACTTCCAACAGGGCCTCTCTGATGTTGTGGCTCTGATATCGCACAGCCTCAATGCTCTTAAGCCGGCTCTCCCACCTGGTTTCACTCCAAGGCTTGAGTGTTATGTTCCCGTGCTTCTTTAGGATTGTCCATCTCTGTGTAGCTGCTGCAAAAAGGTTGCACAATTTTTGTAAGTTGCCAAAGAAGCTGATGGCATCTGTGGAAGCTTTAGCTGCATCAGCCACTACAAGATTCAGAGTGTGAGCCCCACATGGAACATAGAGTGCACGACAGTTCTTCTCTAATAACCTTGCCTCAACACCTTTGTTCTTGCCCTTCATGTTCGCTCCGTTGTCATATGACTGTCCTCTGCAGTCATCAAAGTGAATACTCAGTTCATCTAGTCTCTTCAGAATCAGAATTGATAAACCCAGGCCTGTACTTTCTGAAGCCTCAAGAAAGCCCAAGAAGTATTCTTTTATTTCTGGTACTTCACCCATTTTAACAGTTCTGATAATAATCGACATCTGTTCTTGGTGGCTTATGTCTGGAGTGCAGTCTAAAATGAGTGAGTAATATTTAGCTAGTTTTATTTCTGTAACAATGGCATCCAAGATCTTCCCACTAATGGACTCAATGAGCTCATTTTGAATGATGTTTCCTAGGTAACTTGAATGACTATTAGGGTGGATCGATTTTACATTGTTTTCGATTTCCATATTCTAATAGAGACAAAAACTTGCGAATGCATGAGAAAATAGCCTTTGCAAAATCTTAGTTTAATAGGTAATCATCTTCTGCCCCGGCAGAGCGATGAAAATCATATTTTAGTAGTCAAAAACGTATTTTTCTTATAATTTTTAAAATATTTCAATATGCATCAAAATTATTCCTAATAACTATAAAGTCGATGAAAAAGACCTCATATGATCGTTTTTCCAAGCGCGTTGTCCTACGTTAATATCTTTTGCCCCCGGCAACAACGTCAAATGTTGAAAAAATAGGTAATTTATATACATATTTTCAGATCGGCTCTTTGTCTTAAATAATGCATTTATATATTTCCCATAGCATTTATATCGTTGCTTAGGCATGAAATAACACACACGCAAAATTTTATGACTCTAGGCTAGGGTTTAAAGGTCATCTCTGGTGAGTGCTGCGAGCAGCAGCAGCAGACTAACAATATTAGCACGGACGACATTGTGACTATCGGCTGTGATGGTACCGCAGTGAACACGGGTTGAAAGGGTGGAGCCATTCGTATGATTGAAATGAAACTACAAAGGCCAGTTCAGTGGATCATATGCCTATTACACCAGGCGCGGATCCAGGGGGGGGGTCGAGGGGGTCCGGCCCCCCCCCCCCTGCTCACGGTGACCAACGATTTTTCGATTGCGTTTGTTTGCTCCTATATATGAAAAATAAGACCTGAAGACTTAAAATGGCTTAAGGTACATGTATCCCGGTTGCCACAAAATTAATTTCCTTAAAAAGAATAAAGAAAAAAAGTTTATGTCCGATCCTGAGACATTTCAGACCTGGCCTGGGTGTGTGAACAAGCAGGATTTTGATAACGGGAATATACTTCAAATCCATCTAAAGCTATCTTCGGCCGAGGACATATCAGTAACGAGCCCCACCAAGACTGGACCCCCCTCTGCTTAAATTCCTGGATCCGCCCCTGTACACGGTAATGAATTATCACTGCGACACCTCATTCAAGACTTGGACGGCAAAACAACTGGGCCAATGGGCTTTACTGGACCAGTTGGAAAACAACTGAACGACTGCGAAAAACTTCCAATTACAGAATTCGATGCCATTCCATCTCCCGACATTGACATAGATGATGCCGAGTTGAACACTGACCAAAAATATTTGTTAGGCATCTACAGAGCAGTGTCGAGCGGTAGCTGCTCTTCAGCTCTCGCGGCTCGAAATCCAGGTAAGATGGCGCATTCCAGGTGGCTGACAACAGCAAATAGATTTCTGCGCCTCTATGTTTCAACCAGTGAACCCTCCAGCACCTTCAACGAAATTGTGCGATTCATTATGACAGTTTACGCACCAATTTGGTTTAAGATAAAGAAAAACTCCAGTTTCACTGAGGGCGCAAAATTTTTTCGAAATGATGCGTCTCTCTCAGACCATGCCTCAAAGATCTAAGACAATCGCCAACAAAGTCCTCCGTAGAAATTCTTTCTTTGCTCACCCAGAAAATATTTTGATCTCCATGCTACATGCCGATGAGCAACACATAAGAGAATTGGGATGGAGAAGAATATTAAAAGCACGATCAAAACAATCACCAGCGGGGAAATTCGAGCCTTCGCCATGCCTGAGCTGCTCTACGATAGTCAAAACTATTACGAAATGATCAACTGGCAAACGGCTGAGGTGACCGAACCCCCCGTTACAAAAACAATACCTGATACCCGAATAAAAGAGTTTGTTGAGACGGGAGACCAGCCTGATGGACTGATCCCACTATTCCCTTGTCATACTCAAGCGGTCGAGAGACTCATCAAATTAGTAACCGAAGCCTCTGCCAGTGTAAGTGGAATAGAAGAGAGGGACGGATTCATCCGCTCCCGTCTTCACTCCCAACAAAAATTCCACGATTTGATTCTAAGAAAGATTACCGTATGTAAATCGATATGCAGCCAAAGGAAGGGTGGTTGGGGCTGGATAGGGTGGAACTCGACGTACAGCCACCTCCTCGTGGTGAGTTCTGGGTTGCTAATTTTATAAAATAAGCAAGCGAGGAGCTGTACTTAGTACTTATCGTACTTATAACATCGCATTAACGTAATTATAATCCACATTCAGACTTTTCTCGGGGACAGAAGATATTACTCTAGAGTCATAAAATTTTGCGTGTGTGTTATTTCATGCCTAAGCAACGATATAAATGCTATGGGAAATATATAAATGCATTATTTAAGACAAAGAACCGATCTGAAAACATGCATATAAATTACCTATTTTTTCAACATTTGACGTTGTTGCTGGGGGCAAAAGATATTAACGTAGGACAACGCGCTTGGAAAAACGATCATATGAGGTCTTTTTCATCGACTTTATAGTTATTAGGAATAAGTTTGCTGCATATTGAAATATTTTAAAAATTATAAGAAAAATACGTTTTTGACTACTAAAATATGATTTTCATCGCTCTGCCGGGGGCAGAAGATGATTACCTATTAAGCTACGATTTTGCAGAGGCTATTTTCTCATGCATGCGCAAGTTTTTGTCTCTATTAGAATATGGAAACCGAAAAAAATGTAAAATCGATATACCCTAATTGACTATATTGGCCACTTTCGACTCTGCTGATGTGTTGTTTCATCACTGGATCAAATTTGGCAAACAGCTCAACCTCCTTCAAGAAGTTGCCATTGTTTCGATTTCTACAATGCAGAGGAAGACCCCCTGAAAGCAAGGTTTCTCTCTGCCAGTGATTGGATTATACTTACAAGGCGTGTGAGAACATTTCGCCAGCGTCTTCGCTCTACCTCCATTAATGACATTTCAGTTTGGTCAATGGTCCTCCCAGTTTTTAGTCGCAGTTCCAGATCCTTCCATGTTGCCATGTTATCTGCATGTTCTGAACTATTTTCATGGCCTTTCAGAAGCGAACCTACATTTATCCAGTCTGAAAGTCCATCCGTAATTAGTTTGTACGACTTCCTTGAAAACACCTTGCAGCAGAAGCAATAAAGAGCATCATTCCTTCTACAGTACATCAGCCAGCATCGCTTTATTTTTTCCCCTTTAATTAATGTTCTGTACATGTAATGGTGATGAAAGCTTCTACCGTCCTCTCTTTTAGGGAATGTGAAATCTGGACTGATTTGAAATGGTCCTCGAGACACTAGATCTGTCTTCAAGGCATCTGACAGGACAACTGGCCAGTCATACGGATTAAGCGGTGGAGCAGATCTTGGTTCTTGTTGCTCAGTAGAAATGCCTGTGTGTCGTGTTTGAAGCTGAACAGAAGATGGGCCACTTGTTGGTTCATCAGGCTCTACTTCTACTGGTGTTTGAGGTTGCATAGAGGATGGTCCTGCTGTTGGCTCATGATGCTCATTAGGCTTTGCTGAGGATGGCTTGAAGAACATAACATTACATATTCTGTTAGATTTTGCTAAAATACTCTTTCTTATCTTGTTTGATAATTGATCTGTGTGAACAGAATTTGAGGTGATGTGATCCATTAAATTTCACATTTCGAAATATTATAAATATTACAGAGACTAGCTTACTCTACACGATTCCTGAGCACTTGCCTAGCTTGATGGTCTACCTAACCTAGTTGCCTGAACTGTAATCATAAGAATATACAAGTGGCACATCTCACCTGTGCTACTGGAAAGCTTCTCCTCCTCTATTTTTTTATTTTTCCGTTTTTCAGCTCCTGATGGATAATGTCGTTTCATTTTCCAAGATGCACGAAGTCACATCTAGTTAACCACAACTAATCTGCTAAATAATAATAATCATGATGATAATAATAATAATAATAATAATAATGTTTTACAATACTAGAAAAATTAAGCATTTAGGAAAGTATAAGCATATAGTAAGAATAAAGTTAAATACCTTACCTTATGAACCTTATGTTGTTTCGTACGTTGATCTCTCTTCACACGGAGGTCAAGCTGGTGGCCCCGCCTCTAGGTCTGGCCTGGTGGAGGAGCGAGTTGCTTTCTTGCGCTCTCCACCGTACATAGCCAGGCACGCCCGGCTCATCTGGTACTGTCCTGAGCCAGGCATCCAGTCTTTTTTTGAAGACTTCAACTTTGACCCCCGTTACGTTTCTGAGGTCCTTAGGAAGCTGGTTGAAAAGTCTTGGCCCCCTGACAACCAAGCTATTTTCCTTCAGGGTTGAGGAGGTCCCTTGTCGGCCTTTAATTTGGGAACACTACACATTCTGCCTTTCCTATCTTCCAGTGTTGTTTGAATGGTAATTAGGTTTAGTTTTAGATTTGGTACCAGTTTTTCGATCATTTTCCATATGTAGATTATGATGTACAGTACCTCTCTCTTCTTCTTTCCAGTGAGTACAGATTTAGTTTACGTAGTCTTTCCCAGTAGTTGAGTTCTTTGCAGCCATCAATCATGGCTGTGAAATGCCTTTGCGTTTCTTCTAGTTTATTAGTTTCTTCCTTTTTATATGGGGACGTCAAAACTGAGCAGTATTCAAGTTTTGGTATAATCAGTGTTTTTAGCAGGGGAATCATTACTGTCCTGTCCCTTCTCTTGAACGTTCTTAGTATCTGTCCGGCAACTCTTTTTGCTTTATTTATCACTATCTGATTTTGTGTTTCGAATTTCGCATCATCTGTCATTATTATCCCGAGATCAATCGCTTTCGTGCTTCTCTGAATTTCCTGTCTATCTGGAGCATAATATGCAGTCTGTTTAAGTTCTTCTTTTCTACCATATCTCAAGAGCTGAAATTTCTCGGCGTTAAATGACATGTTGTCTTCTGACCATTTGTATATTTTGTTCGTGTCCCTCTGCAAGGCCTCCACGTCATGTACAGTGCTTACAATAAGTCTCGCGCCTCTGTCTCGTCCCAAGCTAGTCTGTTAGGTATAAAATGGGCGGTCCTTATGGCAGAGGAGGTGTGCTCGGATTGGTGCACATAATTGCTCTAACCCCATCAATGACGTCCATTATTACGTCACTTCTGCTACATTTTAGTGTTTAAAATACAAATGATTAAGAAGCAGAATGACCAAGTTTCGGGATGTTGGGATGGTTATGGAGCAATCCTAGTCATCATAATATTAGCTAGGTATTACATTATACCGTTTCAATATATACTGTAGACTATACAGAACGACTAATTCAGCAAATATCCCAAATCATGGCATGATACCTAAGTTATTTTGACGCAGGTCTAAATTATTTGCTCAAATGCAATGATTGATATTAAGTAATTGTTGGGAATTGTTGTCAATATTGTTTGTGATACATATCCTACGTGAAGAATCTAATGACCAAATTTCTCAGTGAACCTCTCACGCGCTCGCATTTCGAGGAAGTCACGGTCGTCTCACTAATAGATAGTTTATCCATTGTTTTAAGTGGTAACCTATTCCATCTTATGAAAGTCATTAGTCTAAAGCAGTGATGCACAAACCCTGGCCCGCGGGCCAAATGTGGCCCCCACGGGTCTTTTCAATTCAATGAAAAAGTTAGCTACCCAAAGAAAAATCTGAAATATTACCCCTGGTTATTATAAAAATAGAATATCTCTATATCTGACCCCTACTTATAAAACAGATGGTTGGTTTAGCCCTCACATGCAAAAGGTTTGTGCACCACTGGTCTAAAGCAAGACTGGTGGGCCGTGAATCAGAGAAATTTGCATTTGATTTGTTCATCGTAATTATTACGTAATATATTATACTGTATATAGTAGTATATAAGAGTTTATTGATAGCATATCATATGACAATTCCCATAAACATGTGATGGCCTCGATGTTGCCAGTTTTTATTTTTTTCCTGAAACTATTACCTTCTCATAGTTTGTTTCAACAATGCATATATTATCATCTCCACGAGCATAGACATTGCAAGAAAAGATTCTAACTAAGGATAAGTAAAGTTCTTTCATGGTCACAATATATACTTTTATAGATGTCAAACATAAAAATATAATAAAATTCTATATTAACATAAATATATATTCGATACACATTTACGTCATGGCTTTAACATCAGTATTTCGTATAGCTTCCTCCGGCATCAATAATTTCTTGCAATCGTTGCGGCATAGAAGAGGCCAGATTGTAGGGAATGTTTGGTGTTCGACGTAAGCTCGCCCAACTATTCCTCGTGTGAGCTAAAAGTGCTTCAGATGTTCTTTCATTGCGTTGCTCCCATTCGTTAATCATTATTGCCCAAAGGTTTTCAATCGGATTCATATCAGGAGAACGTGGTGGCAGAATTAGATTAATAATCTCTGGCTCCCTTTCCTCCTCCCTTCGTAATTCCCCACCCAACCTCGTTTCCTTCGACATAGCAACGCTTACCTCCATCCTCATTCCACTTCCTTCATTAAACCTATTATCGCTTTTACTGTCCCTTCCTTCCATCCTTCAATGCCAGCGTTCTTAAACCTAGCACATAAATTATATAATATGAAGTCTAACACCTTAGATCTCTACGCATTCATGTTACTTGAAGACGCCTGTGTCTTTGGGAAATCTAAGTGTTGAGAGTGGGTTTGAGGGGTAGTCTATAGATTATTACAGATGACCTTGAACGCTCCAACTATTTAAAAATGATTATTTATTACGCACATCATATGGCATAATACACACATGAATTTAAGTATCTTACACTATATGAATGGAATTGAATCCTACCAGAGTTAAAAAGTCGCAAAATATGATAGATTAGTTTGTATTAAGAGGTTACTAAGAGAAAAGGATTTGGGATAGAGCGGAAGGCAGAGAGTATATTTTCTCGAGTTTCGGTTATTATTAACGTTATATGGATACATTGCCATGCGGTGTGATCAGAGAGAGAGACAGAGAGACAGAGAGAGACAGAGAGAGACAGAGACACAGAGAGAGACAGAGAGAGACAGAGACACAGAGAGAGACACACACACACACAGAGAGACAGAGAGAGCGCTTTTAAATCACACCTTTTAAATGGTTTGTGGGTAAGGGCTTCAGGTATGTTATTTTAGTCCAGGGTAGTTTATGTGAAGGTGTTAACGTAACTTGCACTTGGGACTGTTAATTGTAAGACAACTACCATAGCTGGGACTGAGACACGTTATCCCCTGCATACTCTATATATATCTATATACAGTATGTCTCTATATATAAATAGATAGAGTGATCGACACAATGATAATGTGGACGTCATTGATGGAGTTAGAGCAATTATGTGCACCAATCCGAACACACCTCCGCTGCCATAAGGACCGCCCATTTTATACCTAACAGACTAGCTTGGGACGAGACAGAGGCGCGAGACTTATTGTAAGCACTGTACATCGCTGATTTTTCTGCTGATCTTTGTATTGTGTGCGAAGGATGTTGCTATACTGTTGCTGTTTACTCCGCTGTCTATGTCTGTTAACATGGTAATGAACAGGAGTGGGGCCAGTACTGTCCTTTGTGGTACTGAGCTGCGTACTTCCGATTCTGATGATGATATACCTTGAATTTTGACGACCTGCAGACGATCTCTAAGGAAGTTGTAGATCCATTTTCCCACTTTGCCTGTTATTCCCATATATTTAATTTTATGTGCTATTATACCATGGTCACATTTATCGAAAGCTTTAGCAAAATCTGTGTATATAACATCGTAGTTGTCATTGCCTTCCAATGCATCTAGGATATTGTTGTAGTGTTCTATTAGTTGTGATAGGCGTGATCTACCTGATCGGAATCCATGCTGATTTTCGTTGAATCTTTCCCGTGTCTCCAGGAAATCTTTCCCGTATCTCCAGGAAATAATATAGAAATAAGATCTCACAATAATTATTTACACATAAAGACCAAAACGTTTCGTTTGTCTCCGTTTTATCACATTTGTCTCAAGTAGTATGACCGCAAAATGTATGAGTGCAATGTTGTATAATGTTGCAAGAGTGCCAACCTCCACCCCTTTGTTGCCAACCCCAAAATGGGGTTGCAAGGGGTATGCAACTTAGAGGCATCCCCCAAGCTGAATTTCTCAAAGGGGAGTGTCAACCCTTTGTTGCCAACCCCAAAATGGGGTTGCAAGGGGCATGCAACTTCAACTTGGAGGCATCCCCCAAGCTGAACCCCCCAAAGGGCAGAAAAAGGAAGAGGGGGAGCCTCTTTGAGGGAGAAGGTGGGACGGCCTCACCCCCAAAGGGGCAGAGAGAGAGAGAGGAAGAGGAGAGGACCCAGAGGAAGGGTCTTTGCTTGGCGACCGCAAGCCCATATGAGTTCTTCAGCCACCCAGCCGCTCTCTTATAGGCACCTAATCAGCCAGTTGGTTTAGAAGGCTGAGTTGCCTGTTTGCGTCATGTATTTAATTATTCCATATATTAATCAGCCAGAGCGAGCAGGCGCCACAGCCTGTTGGCTTAGAAGGCTGAGTTGCCAGATTCGTTATTTATTTATTTAAACCATATGTTAATGTTAGCTTAGAAGGCTGAGTTGCCAGATTCGTTATTTATTTAAAGCATATATTAATGTTGGCTTAGAAGGCTGAGTTACCAGATACCAATATTTATTTAATTAATCCTTATATTCTTCCGTCATCTGGTTTAGAAGTCTGAGTGCCAGATTCGTTATTTATTAAATTATACCATATATTATTCAGCCAGTTGGTTTAGAAGACCGATTTGACAAATAGCAATTAATCAACTATTCTGAAATCAGCTTTAGAAACCAAATGATATAATTGTCTACAAGGAATAAATAAAGCACCAATACATCATTCTGTTTATTTACATGAATTAATGGAAATACAATGGGGCATATATATGATCAAATAATAGAATGGAAAATACATATAATCATACAAAACGGTGCATTATCAAAATATTAGTACAGGAAAAATAGTTATGTTAAATATATTGAAAATATACAAAACTTAGTTTTATCAAAATATTAGTACAGGAAAAAATAGTTATATTAAATATATTGGAAATATGCAAAACATAGTATAATCATATTAGTACAGGAAAAATATATATTGTCTTTACGTTCTACGGTGTAAAACGCTAATTAGCATTTGATAGAGTCAAAATCCACATCGCCGTTACTTTGTACGACGTGGTAAAACCATCCAAACACCAATTCACCGTTTAACTGATACGGCGGTCTATACTCGATATAAATGGTTTTCACATCTTTCAATACTATTTTTGTGCCCACTTTACACTCGGCGGGTAAGTTATCTTTAAGCATGGCTAGAACACAATGAAAAGCACGCACAAATCTGTCATCGTTAACCACAACATGAAATACAAGCTTATAATCATGCTTTTCCAATCGGGGATTTTTTTTTAACGTCCCGAACTTTTCAATCGTGAACTCTTCTTCACTCGACATAGCGGCTATTGAAATATTCTACCAAATCGTAACGACATCTATCCACTATATAGAGGTACAGCTCTTCAGGGTGAACAGTGTAGGCGAGCTCAGCTCTGTACCTCTCAAGTGCTTTGTACCAAAGTTCAGAGTATTTCGAAGAATCTAAACCTTTTAAATATGCATCCAGATCTAGACCGTTCTCCCCCTGTTCATTCCTACATTCGACAAATCCGTCGAGCAGAGCGATGTATGCGTATTCAAGAACCGTATCAAAATAAATCATGTCTGTAACACGCGCATCTAATATAGGGTTCAGCTTACGGAAACCGACGATCTCAAACATTCTGTCGAGGATGAAACGGTTTCGTGTAGGAACAAGAACGTCGTTATCAGCTGTGTTCTTCCACATCAGTCGTATATCAATGCATAGTTGTTCGTTATTTACACTCAATGTACAAACAATGGTATAGAGGAGGCGTCACTAATCACCTCTCTTCTTGTACCTATTTCAGCTGGTATTTTATAACGGTCCGCAGCCCACCTCTCAACTACCACGAAGATTTTATGCATCTCCTCAACACTTAAAAAAATAACGTTACGTTTGCTTGCATGCCTGCAATCGTTTCAAGCACACAGTTAATGGTGCCAGTTTCTCGCCTAACACGCGCAATGACTTCGTCACGGAGACGTCGTACGAGGCGTTGAGAATGCTTCTCAAAGGGAGTTCCATCGTATTCGCACGTTCACACGGTTCGAGATGACTATGGCACGTCCACTCGATGCAAGCTCTGAGATGACTATGAGCCACAGGAGAAAAGATCAGCTCGACAGGAGGAATGAATCACGCTGATGAAACGCGTATGCGTTTGTTCGATCTCGTATGCTCCGCGTGAGTCACAGGAGGGAAGATCGGCTCAACGGGCGCGGTGAGTCACCCTGATGAAACGTGAATGGGTTTGTTCGAACTCGTATGCTCCGTGAGGTACACAGTTGGCGCCACGGGAGGAGTCACACCATAATCTAATGAAACGTGTACGGCGCTGACCCAATATGAATCGTTGTATCCCATTATATTGGGCAGGTGTCTTGAGAAATTTTCCGATACAAGAATTAATTTCGGTTTTAATGTTTTATCACTACCACTTCCCCGAATATGCACCAAACATTTTCCTTCAGGGTAATTTTCACGAACTAAACACATTTTATAACGTTTTTAAATGTCTATCACTCCTAAACATCTTCACAAACCGGGGTGCTTTTAGAGAGAAACATATGTTCATATTTATCCTTTTTGTTTAACAGGCGATACGCAATCTCAAAATCTGTTAAAAACTCACACAACCCATTAGCCACAACCTCACTACAAACCTCATCATGATATATACAGGGCGTCCCAAAAAAATGTATACACACTTTAAATACTTATAAAGGCAGTGTTTATTAAAATACATTTCATTTTCAAAATGTATTAGAATCTACAGACATTATTTAATTGTTTTGTCAACGCCTGTTTTCAAACTGACGTCCGTTCTGGTCCAGGCACTGCTGATAACGCGAAGCAATGGAATCGCAAACATCACGAAACATTTCGTTTGGTATTTGTGTGCATTCTCGTTCAATGGCTGCTCTCAATTCAGCGACTGTTGCAGGTTTTATAGCGTAGACTTTGTCTTTTAAGTATCCCCATAAAAAAAAGTCTAGTGGTGTGAGGTCTGGTGAACGCGGAGGGTATTCTACGAAACCCCTTCGTCCAATCCACATCCACATCGTGCCAAGTACCACTCGCAATACTCCACTCTTCGGTCCGGATCATCTTCTTTAATAGCATGGACGAATCTTGGAATGTAACTTTTCCATTGACAGCGCTTCAAAATGCGTTGGACAGACGATTCTGAAATTCCTACCTCACGACTCGCTTGCCGCACAGATTTTCTTGGACTTTGGTGATACGTTTCCAGTACTCTTTCTTGCTTTGTGGGGCTTGTCGATGTCCGTGGTCTTCCGGAACGCTTCTTGTGGACATTCTGAACAGTTCCATCGGCTTCAAACTTATCTCTAATTCGAGTGATGGTAAGTCGCGTTGGTGGATCTGTTTGAAACTCCCTCCTAAACTGTCTTTGCACTTCAACTACATTTTCACACTTCCAGTAGCATTTTAGAATGAATTTCCTTTGTTCAAAGCTTAGTCTGACTGCCATTATTAATTCTAATGGGTTTAACTTGGAAAGAAAGAAACATCAATTGAGCTATCAGCTGTTAAAGTGTGTATACATTTTTTTGGACCCTGTATATATTAATGTAGTGGTAAAAATACTTAAGATTGTCCATGATGACAAGATTTACATTTTCAGCCGTAGGGTACGAGTAATCGGTATGGTGTAACATGATATAATACCGCTTATCACACCACTCATCCACAAGACTCACTACCCATAACTGTTGTTTATCTTCTGAGCGTGTTGCTTCTTCTACTACGCGGTATATGTGAGCCTTTATAAAGCTTAGTTCTATAACATACTTCAGTACATCGTCTGTACTGCGAAATCCTACAACCCCCTCGCCAGAATATCCGTAGAGTATTTGAATAGCCTGACCCTTCGCACGATTCAATGCAGCCTTAAAAGAGGCAAAGGAGGCGGGAATAGGGAGTTTTTCAGTATCCACTACATCTACGCACTTAGCAGAATACCACTTCATAAATGTTGAACACGCGATATTAAAGGTAGCCATTACTATTTTCTTCTATGCGAGAGAATACACGTCTGAGCTCAAGGGTATACAGAGGTCAACTGAGTACGGAAGGTAGATGCCTGCTCAGGTTGCGGCATGATTCACGTCGCCGGTCTTACAGTGGGGGGGCTTAATTTTACTGTACACACGCACACACGCAAAGTAAAACGCTAGTTGAAACATGATTTATTTAATAAACGAAATAATCAGGATGTATATATTTACAAATACGTGTAATAATTAAGTTAGCAATAGACATATCAAAGATTATGGTATCCAAAGGGCACGGTGTCATAGGTACCAGGCACCTGGTAGCGTTTCCTATAGGTGTTACGGCACACCTTTTGTACCCCTAAGTTCCTTCACGCCCCCCAGCTTCTGCGCCCGAAAATTGTGGGTGCCTACAGTCAGTTGGGGCGGCGGTCACCCTCATCATCTTCCAAGCACACTAACTCCTTCAGCGAATCAAAGTTGACGACCCGCCGATTCGCTTGGTTAAGCGTGATACCCTTAGCCTTCACGATATACTTCGTTTCATCCCTATCCTCACCCGTACCCCATAGGTTTTGGCCCTGTTGACACAAACGAGTCGGCGTATGCGTTGTCCCCATACTCATCCTTGATCTCGTCAGTTAGCTCACCGAGGAACTCCCCAATAGCAGGCATGTATTCACCCTCCTCGCTGTGAATATCACGCTATCTGTATCGGCATACAAAACCCGCGCCCAAGAGAATGCAATAGGCCCCAAAGTTTGATGCGCGTAGGCTGTTGTGAAGCTGGCTACAGGAATGTTTGTAACCCGTGAGGTATCTGTGGCCAATTCAGTATTGTTGTACTTTATTATGTAAGTATTACCTACATTCACAATCTCCATGACCTCTTTATCGGGTGCGTTGGCGTAATCCCAGACTTCACTATAACTTTGCGCCAAATGAACGTTCCCTTTACCGGTATTCTGCGCAAATTTTCCCCAAAGACTGTTTAGGCACAACTTTGCACTAAAGCGCTTGCCAGGTTCTTTACAATTTGGGTACGATCAAGTTGTATACCTTCGTGGTCGGTAACGCTGAATATAAGACGTTTTTTCATCTTCGGTTTCAACCCCTCGCGGATATCCTGACGCCTCAACCTTATCCTTCAAAAATGCGTTTATATATGGTGTGAAAAGGTTGGGTAGCTTCTGAAACCTCCACACCTCATGTATCTTCATTATTCTATACCCATGAACGGCTAGGGCCAGCTCAGGGCTTGTGTATACACCTCTGATCTTACGCTGGTGGGTGTATGGCTACAATCGCCGTTGTTCTCTTCCGCGCACTTCACGCACAAGGGAAACATGAGTTTGTGATCTATAACGACGGGTAAGATCGGCATCCATAAATCGCGAGGGGGAGCACGTCTACGAAAGAAAGGCCGAAATAGTATCATTCAAATTTCTTGAAAACTCGTTGATGGAGGGTAGGGGCCCACCATTTTTTCAGGCACCTACGGGTACGGATTGTTCTTCATCACGTAGGGTATAAAGAACAGAAATCGTAGTAATGGAGTTTCACGCCCTCCGTAGGTGGAAAGTATAGCTTGAAGGGATTTGTACGCCCTCGAACAAGCTATCACCGCATTTGAGAGGATCCAGCACCATTGAACGCTTGATCGTGTTTATTTCTTCACGGTATTGTCCGTCTGTCTCCATCCGTGCATCATATTCATGCTCCCACAAGACTTTGTGAGTGAACTGGGACCCTATAAGTTGATCGGGGTGCGCGTCCACGCAAGACAGTCGGCAGGAGATCTACCGTGGATATCTCCTACGATTCCACACTCAGGACGGGGGCATCCATGCCACCAGCAACCGTTAAAGGAGTACACAGTCTTCTCGCCAGTGACACGGTTTTCACTTAGACCATCAACCCAAAAAACACGGCCATTAACCTTAATGGGTACTTCACCCGTGTTGCGGGCATGCTTTATGTATACACCTGTCTGCTGCTGTAGGTGTATGAGCCAGTAAATAGCCTTGTGCCCATAACTGGGGGTTGTTTCTGTGATAATGGCTAAGGTCTTTAGGCATGAAGTTATTCTTGAACACCGTAAAACATAATGAGCGATGGTGGTTGCGACTTGCAGCGGATCGCATTTGAAACGCATATGTACATCCTTCTAAAGGCCTGGAAACATACTCTAAGCACGCGTACATCATTCACGCAATAACGCTCACATTCATCAGCTATATTATAAGGATTACGTTCATTAAAACTGTTGTAGTATCGATCAAAATCTTCACGTTCATCTGCTCATACAATCATAGTTAAAGTAATGTTTGGGTGGAGGTAGACCTACGTAATTTAAAGTTTCACTAGTGAGGAATGTGTAAGGGAAGTATCCTTTTGAAACTTCAGCTGCTACGCATCACCTTGGGTAGCTTTGCTAATTTACAAGGTGTGAATAATAAAGTGTCTTTAAATTGTACATTACCTCTTATTTGCATCTGTATTAATTTGTTGCCTCTTTTCAATGGATCACCTGTAAATATCTCAGAGGACTCGTGCTCAAGCAACTCCTTATAAAGGAACTGTGTGTCAAATTTTGCCCCGTTATGGGCGAGAATATACAGTCATTTTTTTTAACTTGTCCGCTAACTTGACAATATAGGACACAAATAGTTTTACAGGGCTATCGGGCATTCGTTTTAAAAACGTTTGTCCGTTTACCACATTTGTGACACTCATCACACTCGATCTCCATACACTCATCACAGATAGTCTGGCTCACAAGTAAATGTGGAATACCTCTTTGGTTTCAGCGTTCGTGTATGTTTCTATATCGTAGTACACAGTTATACAAGGGTTGTTTTTAGGCTTGGCGTCTTTCATATAACATACATGCTTTACACCATCCGCCTTATATTTCTCATGGCATGTAGAGCAGTGAATTTCGTCACATTTGTGTAAACTTTCCCCAATTATCCATCATGTGAAACATACCACATTCACAGATTCTCATTTTCCTGCACGTACCAATTGATTTATGGAGCTCAAAACAGCTATTATTGAAAAATGTGCGTCTACACACATTACAATCCCTCTTCTCAGCTTCAACTACACGGCTTTCACATTTGGCTTTTACACTGCTCACATACCATGTGACATTCTTTACAATGTTTCACTATATCATCCGCAAACTCGAGACCCCTTACACAAATCATGATGTCGTCCATATTTTCGACTTTTGTCATAACTCGCGTAAAGGCACCTTATATTACGGATGGGGAGATATGTTGTACCTGACAGTCCTAAAATAAGTAGGGGTCTTGTACGATCTCTCACACAGCTTTTAAAAACATACACAGTTCTACGACGATCATCCAGTCCAAATACAACTATACGACATTCATTTCCTGTTCTACCCTTCTCAGCTCTTCAGGACCCATATTACAGTCAAACTCAAGTTCACAGTCTACAGCTAGTTTACGGGCACGCTCCACGACCGTAGGCAGCCAAATTTTGTGGTCTGTATTTAGTACAGTAAACATACGAGCTAAGACTACTGCTATAAAGCCGCAACCACGATCGACGTTTATATGCCGTCTAAAATAGCCTGAGAATTGAAGTTAAGAGTAAGGTGTGGCACTATGACCCGCAACACGGAATACACGGTCAATATTTACCGTGAAGTTGTCCATATTGAAGGCTATACTACTTTGGGAGGCCTGCATTATACGACCTAATATATACTCTACATCTTCAGCAGCCAAACGCCTGAATGGTACTACTACCCAAAAATCATCTACATCACCGTCATCTGACCCGAATCCGAAGGACAGCCTCGTCCTGACTTCACGCTCGTCGCGGTTCTGAAGGGCAAACTCTACAATACGCTCTACTACGCGACGTAGTCCGTGTTCAATACCGTTGCTATACATGGATCTAGGATCAACCCTGACTATATACCGATTTCTAGTCAAGGCTGGGGTGGGGTTGCGGTGCGCACCAACTCGAATGTTATGCCATCCTCAACAGAACGGGGAGCTGCTGTGGAGGATGAATAAGGGGCTATATTTGAGGAAGCGCTATTGTGGGGTTTGTTTCGTAAGACGTTGAGGGTTGGGGCTCTATTACTGCAGACTCAACAGAACGGGGAGCTGCTGTGGAGGATGAATAAGGGGGTATATTGGCGGAAGGAGCTACTGTGGGGCTTGTTGCGTAAGACGTTGAGGGTTGGGGTTCTATTACTGGTGTTCTAACAACCCTGGAACGCTTTATACCTGACGTGGAGGGCTTGTCATCGCACCTCCGCTTTGAACGTGCTACATGTGTCGCTGGTGAGGGATCATCGGTGGGGATGGGTACTGTAGATGCACGGACAACGGGTTCATCCGTGATATCGATGATGGGGGAATGTACATCGCCATCATTCACGGTTCTGTGGAAGAAGAAAACAAAATATAAGGAGCAGCACTCGTTAATTGTAATATTTTGTAAATGACCCACTTAGGGGTGTGACGTGTTAGAAATGGAATCTGTAGAAAAATTCAGGTTCACGAGCCCATCCACATGTATTATATCTGGACCTACAGGCTGTGGTAAAACGGTGTTTATGCTTAAAATCATTAAAGAAAAGGGGGAAATGTTCTCAAAATTTGTGCATAAAGTTATATGGTGCTATTCGACGTATCAATCAGTGTTCAACGAGTACCAAGATGATGTTTTGTTCCACAAGGGGGTCTATGACGTTAATTCGTTAAAGGGAAATGAACATACAGTCATCGTAATTGACGACCTCATGTTGGATATGGATAAAACGTTTGCCGAGACATTTACAGTATTCTCTCACCACCTTAACATAAGCGTGTTCTTCATCAATCAGGATCTATTTTTCAAAAATAGATACATGCCCGATGTGTCGCTAAATACGCAATATCTAGTCTTATTCGCGCAACGTAGAGATGTGTCACAAATTGGGGTATTAGCCAGTCAAATGTTCCCGAATCAGCGTAAGGAGTTTTTGGAGGTTTATAAAGAGGTCACAAACCAACTTTATGGATATTTGCTTTGTGACCTTCACCCGCGAAACACGTTTAGGGTGCTTCTAAGAACGAATATATTTCCAAGCGAACCTGAAACCGTGTATATTCCAGAATGACGAATAGGTTAAAGAAATCCCGAGAATTAACAGATATGCAAAGATATTCAATGTATAACGATGGCTACCGTCACATCCTATTCATAATAGATGTATTCTCTAGATACCTGTGGCTAATTCCCCTGAAAAATAAATCGCCTGAAACAGTTGCTAAAGTGGTCAAAAGGCTGATGTTGAAAGAAAACAGGATTCCTGGCTATTTTTGTACGGATATGGGAAAAGAATTTGTAAGACGAGTTTTCAGAACATGCTGTCAGAGTTTAATACCAGCTATTACACATCCAATTCTATACATAAGGCTTCTTTAGCTGAAAGAGTTCAACGTACCATAAAGGAACGCATGCACCGATATTTTACACATAAAAACACATACAGATATATAAATATTCTCGATTCATTGGCTTCATCCTACAACCGTTCACACCATCGTACGATCGGTACAACGCCTAACGATGTTTTAGAAAGAGGCAAGCGTCCGAGAAGAGATGGAGTACCGTCTCCATCACCACCACACTCTGCGCGTTTCAAAATGAATGACTATGTAAGGCTGTCACGTTCGGGAAATAAATTCGCGAAGGGTTTTGAGCAAGGATGGACACATGAGATTTTTAAAGTTAGGGCTATGAGGCCTAAAGGTGAGATAATGATGTATTACGTTGAAGATTTGAATGGTGAAGAGATCTCGGGAGGCTTTTATCGTGAGGAATTGCAGAAAGTGGTGTTTAATTTAGGAAAAAATGTGTTTAAAATTGAGAAAATTATAGGAAGCAAAGGTACAGGGAAGAGAAAAATGTACCTGGTGAAATGACTAGGCTACCCAGAAAGCTTCAATACCTATATAAAAGCTGATGCAGTAATGAAGCTTAATTAGTATGCAGCATGACTCCTAACCATTTCTACGTAACACTCCCGTCCTCCTCGTCCCTGTCTGTACACTAGGGTGTTTCATACCTATAGAGTAAAATAAAAATGAGCTTGGAGTTTTAATCCACACGTTTCTCCGTATTCTAAAGAACAAGAAAACACGTTTGTGCAAGTTTGAACCAGATCGCGCTGCATTTAGAGGTCCCCAACTTTGACGACTTTTTGTCAGTTCATTTCTCGCCTGCCTGCAGTGAAGACGGTTTTCTTCGTCACTTGAGCGGTTCGTGTTGTATAGCCTATTGGACAACTATGGAGGTAATTATGTATGCTACTAATTATCTCATTTTACTGTGGTATTGAAATTTATTATTATTTAATTTCTGTCATTTTACTGTGGTAGTGATATTTATTATTAATATTACATGAAATTAATTAGTCTGTTGCATATTGGACAAATAAGCTGGTAATTATTTATGATACTAATTAATGTAATTTTACTGCGGTATTGAAATTTTTTAATTAATGAATTGTCAAAGAGAACGTAGTGTACACGTATCAGTTTTAAATAAAGAAAAGCAGTAACTGGGACTCGAACCAGTGTCATAGCCGTTTGGCGGCATCGCTCAAGTCGGCGTACACAGCACGCTATCCACTCCCTAGATGGTGTAGTGGATAGCGTGCTGTGTACGCCGACTTGAGCGATGCCGCCAAACGGCTATGACACTGGTTCGAGTCCCAGTTACTGCTTTTCTTTATTTAATTAATGAAATTAATTACGATGTGAAATTATTTCTTTGGAATTATTTAGTTTGTTTTCTTTTCCAGGTGTCTACCAGAGCGAAAACAGAAGTGTTTCTTATTGGCCAGACGGATGCGAACATCACATCAAGTGGCCTTCCAACTCAGTTGCAAGTACTCAAAAAGTACTTTTACCACCAAAAGGAGCAAAAATTTGGACGTACTAAATGCCTGAACCTGTGCCTGGATGCCTGTCTCATATTTTGGGAGAGAGCGAGAATCCCCATGATGCGTCGAGATTCGGCCTTGAGGAAGATGGAATCCCTTCTCAAGGAATACGACCGGCTTGTGAAGCACAAGTCACATAAAGCAGAGTCCTTCCGAGTGAAGGAGGCGATGTTCAAGGAGGCAATAGCGAAGGAGATCATGGACATTGCTCATTCACAGGCTAAGGAAATGATGAAGAATCAGGAGGACATCCACTTTCTCGACATGCAGCGTGAAGATCCAAATTCCTGCAGCATGGGCCCTGTTGACATGAAGCTTCACTATAAGGAGATTAGGAAAAGGAAGAGGCTGGACAAGATTAAGGAACAACAGGAGAAGGCCAGGAAGGAACAAGGAGCTGCAGAAGATACGGGGGCTTTAGTGATTTCAACTTCGTCAGAGACTGACTCAGATGTCGTTGACCCAACCGTGGAAGTTTTTCCATTCTCCTCCAAGGGAAATACCAAGAAGCGATTCAGGAATCTGATCTCACAGGATTGACGACTACCTACGATCACGCTCGATGGATGGCGATAGCCATCTGCTCCTTGAAAGTAATTCTACTGAAGAAGCAGTTCAAGATGTCGAGTCACGAGTTGGAAGCTCTGACAGCCGTAGGTCTCTTCGTGTCCCTCGTCTACATCCGAGGTTGGACTCGTGCTGCAACCTCAAGCAAGGCTGCCGCAGTTGATCTGGAATTTCTGCGTGACGCGGAAGCCTTTGCCATGTCGGGATATTCGTGTGTTAACGCTGCGCAAGAAGACATGTCTCGACACCTATGGTACATCTCTGAGACTCTTATTGCCATGGCGTTCTTCGACGCAGATGTGGCAGATGAAGAAAAGGCTCAGATAGTCGTCAGTTTGGGTAAGCCCGCATCGAAAAAGGAACTCAGGCGACCCCAAGGGAAGAACGTCAGGAATCGCCTCGAAACACCTGGCGGAGTTCGTGACAGGAAAGACGATGGCTTTCTTCCATGCATTCGACTTGGACACAGAATTCTTGAAAAAGCCAGTTGCCGAGTGGACTGAAGTAGAGGGCTTCAAGCAAGCAGCGGCAACTGTTAACAAAATCTCTGTCGTCAACGATCTGGCCGAAAGAGCCATCGCGCTCACCAAAGAGTTCAACTGTTCTCTGACGAAGAACGAAGAGCAAAAGCAGTATTTGCTCAAAACTGTGATGCAGCATAGGGCGAAATACCCGAATAAAACCAAGGATTTCATGGACAAATGATTCGCAAGAAGTGGTTATGTTTTTTGTATCTTTGTGAAAATGTGTAGTGAAATGGTACTCGTTTGTTGAATAAAAATTCATTGACAGATTTTTGTTTAATTTTTTCCGTTTATGATCTGCCAGAGCATCAAACTGGGGACCCGTAAACTTTAAACTATTGAATTAATACTTCGGTTTATCAGTCTCCTCAGCAAATGGAACAAGGGGATCCATGTGGATTAAAATTTTTCCAAACTTTTAATTTATGAAACACCCTACTGTACACCCTAACAACACACTAGCCAACTTTGTAACAGAGCTCCATGGACCCATTGAATTGGGTCGTGATTCGTATGAGGTGGGGGATATGTGAAATTCAGCTGGATACCCTCTTTTTCAATATTGATTATAAAGATACCGTTTTTACGATTCTCAGAGTGTAATGAGTGTGCAAAAGCCGGGTTAACTCGGGAAGAAACTATATGTATCGCACGGACTAAGGTCGCACGGTTTTACAATACAGAAGCAACACTAGGGCCGGTGCGTTATGTCTCGGTTGAGGATGTTGTGAGAGACTTAAACGTGAGTTTAAAAAATTCAATTCTTACGAATGATTTATTATACGAAATCGTAAACAAAGGAAACCCTGCACATACTCTAATCCTAAAATCAAAGGTTAACAGAAATCTTAAAGACGGAAGAGTGTTCAAAATTATAACCGAGGGCGATATCGATCAACCTTCCAAAGAGACCTTTCACGAGGCACAGCATGACTTGTCCACCTTAGTGAATCAATTGAAGATGGAGAAATTGGATGAAAGCTCTCAGCCTCCAGACATGTGCTATATTTACAGCAATATAGTGGAACACCAGTTTGTTGGGGATACCCAGGCACGCCTGCTACGCATAGCTCACATCCCCAACCATAGAGGAAGGAGTTTGAGTATTACATATGACATACCCCTTTATGTGAATGTCGCAACTAACCTAATAACCAATATCTCAATATATATAAGAACGATTGAGGGTAAAAATTTCCCATTCGGTGACGAGAGCTTAACAGTGAAGCCGCACTTTCGACGCACTGAGTTATAATGGACAGAAAGACTTTCACACTATACCGAGGGATGAGATACCAGCGTGGTAGTGGACTTGGGTCCATTTTTTCATCCATACTACGCACCGCTGTCCCACTGTTGAAGAGGGGGGGCCAGCTACCTAGGGAGGAAGGCGTTACAAACAGGTTTTAACGCAGCAGAGGACATATTGGCTGGCACTAAGCCTAAAGAAGCTCTAAAAAAACATTTAAAACGTACACGGGATGAAAGCAACAACGATGCGAAAAAAATGGGTGGTGGCGGAAAGAAGAGATCTGTCAGGAATAAGGGGTTACCAACACGTGGCGGAAAGAAGAGATCTGCTAGAAAGAAGGGGTTACCATCACGTGGCGTTAAACGCAAAAGGAAACCAAAAAAGAAGTGCTCAAAATGTATGAAAACTATGGCTGATCATTTTTTTAACTGAGAAAGCTGAGGACGCTACTCACGAATCATAGATTGACTAATACTTGTCGAGGGAAGGTGGCACTATTTCTGACTCGTCATGGCACGTTTCATTCATCCGTGTAGTTCACAGTGCTGTAAATCGGAACTGTCCTTCTTTGATATGCCACCTACTCAGGTCTCTATTGAACATAGTGACTTTCTTACAATTAACCCGTTAAACACAATTAGTTTACCCAGTGCCCCTATAGAATTCGTGATACCCAGCTCAGGCCCTTACTTTTTTGACCCTAGTTGCATGCACATATGTGCCAAACTACGCATTGCCCATTCTGACGGAACGGACTGCGATGATAGTTATGCTCCCTAACCTGAAACCAACTTTCTACACTCCATATTCAGTCAGTGTGACGTATATTTAAATCAGACTAACATCTCGTGTAGGCACGGGGTACTACCACCTACGAGCCTATCTGGAAAATATCCTCAACTTTTCGAAAGAAGCGAAGGACACCTTTTTTTCCGCCGAGGGGTATTACCACACTAAAGACGAGAGCAGTATAAAGGATAAATTTAAACATTCTAAAAAAAGATATACGAGTGTTTTGGACCCTTGCATACAGACTTTACTTTCCAGGAGAAGTTGCTTATGAACGGGGTAGATATGAAATTGAAGTTTACCCGCACGAGCCCTGAGATCTGCATAAATCTGGGGGCTGATCAAGAAGAAGAAGGCGCGAAACCCGTTGATTACACATCATGGAAACGTATTTACGTATACGCCGTGTGAAGTTAAGTTCCCCGAAGCAAATAGAAATTGAGAAAGATTTGGTACATGCCACAGTAAAATTCCAATTAACAGGGTACAAGCTGTACACGATTCCCGCAGGGCTGGCATCGAACAGCTAGAAAACATTGCTCTTGGAGTCCTACCTAAAAGGATTTTAATGGAATGCAAGACCACGCCTCGACGAATGGAAATTATAAAAAGAGTGCCCTAAAATTCGAGAATTTCGGCCTTAAAAATATTACTCTCTACGTAAATGCATCGCCTGGGTGGGGTAATGGATATGGATTACTCAACAGATGCAGTGTTCCCGCTCTGCGCGAGAGCTTATAGTACTTTGGCTCATAATACAGGTGCGTGTGATGAACTTGGTTTCGGCATAACACAGAAAGAATTTGTTGAAGAATTCAACATCTACTCATTTGACATTACGCCAGACTTAACTGCTGGTGTAAATACGCATTTAAACCCCCAACAAACCGGCACCATCTCAGTGAGGCTGGAGTTTGCCAAACCTATAGACGCACCTATTAGTGTACTAGTATACCTCCAGTCGCAAGCCCTAATAGAAGTAGATGGATTTAGGAACGTCACCACAGATTTTTAAAATGGACGCGAATACACTCCAGAGAGGATGAAAAGTGACTGTTTCGCGCGCTCAAAATTTATCGGAGTGTTCGCGAAGAATGAAATATTAAATCTGCCAAGTACGAGAAACTGGTACGGGGTTATCGTTAACACCGACATTGTCGTGGGTGAGGGGATTCATTGGTTTGCAGTCTATTTTAAAACTAAGGAAAGAATGTACTATTTCGATTCACTCGGATTTCCACCGTGGAATGACTCGACAATCGTAAATTTTATCGCATAGCTAGACGTGCCTGAGATTATTTGGAATCCATATCGCTTCCAAGGATATTATACTGAAACATGTGGATTGCACTGTATTTTGTTTCTCATGCATATGTCACGTGGGAAGGGATTTATGAATTTTTTAAAATTATTCGATTTATGGGACACAGATATGAATGATAAATATGTATGCAGAGAGACAAAAAAAAAGTTCCCATATGTTAGCACCCCTGTAATGTGTAAAGGTATATTGTGTAAACCTATATATACAGTGCCCGCGAAAAGTATCCGATCACCCTGGAAATTTGTATTTTTTACATAAAAAACAATGTTTAAATGTATACTAACCTTATATTAGTATTTTGTCATCTGTCCTTTGGTTTGGATGACTTGTTCTAGACGTTTTGGCATGGATTTAATCAAGTTTGACAAACTTCCACTGATATTTCCTGCACCATACCTTTTTGATGGCTTCTTGTAATTTTTCGACTGAGCCAGTGTCGTGGCATTCAACCTTATTTTTTAGTATTAGCCACATATTTTCTATCGATTGAGATCTGGACTATTACCAGGCCAATCCAAAATATCAAATTTATTGTCAGTAATCCATTTTGTCACTATTTTGGCCCTGTGACATGGTGCACATCATGCATGTATGTTTTTGTCCTTTGGATTGCCATTGCCATGGAAGTTTATCCTGTAGCATTGCTAAATACCGTGCACCATTCATAGTTGTGTTCTTCGGAAGAAAATATAGGTTTCCACGCCCATAGTAACCGAAACAACCCCAAACCATCACACTTGGAGGGTGTTTCATTGTCTTTAGGGTGTATTAGGGTCCATCCTATTTGAGCCAATGGGCCGGCGAACCTTTTTTGGACAACTTCTGAATGTCAAAATGTCGACTCATCACTAAATAAAACCTTCTTCCAGTCATCAACAGTCCAATGAATATATTTTTTACAAAATGCGACACGTTTTTTACGCATTTTTTCATTAATGAACGGTTCTTAGCAGCATGGCGAGATGGTAATCCGAGTTCTTTTGGAGCCGCTCCTGGATAGTTCGTTCAGAAACACCAGATAACAAATTATTCATATTAAATTTTATTTCTTTCGCAGTTATTGTTGGGTTTTTCAATACTAAACGTTTCATAAGTTTGTCTGTTCGTGAATTGTTTTTCTCGGTCTGCCAGATCGTTTTTAGGGACTGGCGTGGTTAGGCCGGCATTGTTCTCAGCCCGTGAAACCCATAAATTAACGGTACTTTGGGATATGTTTAATTCCTTAGCTATCTGTCTCTGTGATTTCCCACATGTATGCAAAGCAACAATAGCACCTCGACAATCACTCTTAAGTTGTTTTTAGCACACATTATATATAAATTTTATTTACACCACTTTCTGTAAAAAATAACAAAATATCAAAATTTACACAAACAGTGAAATCTGACAACTTTGAGACACAGCCACCCGCAACGAAGGCTACCAGAAACACTAATTTGAGAATGCGTTGGATAGCTCTCATATCAGCGAGCAACCTCAAAGTACCAGATGTCGCTAGAACAAATAGAAAGTGAATTATGTGTCTCTGAATATCAAGGGAAAATATTGTATTTTCTTGAGTGATCGGATACTTTTCGCGGGCACTGTACATTTGTATCCATTAAAATTGGGCACTGACCCTTTTTGTACATGATTTCTGCTATTTAATAAATGAAATATATTGTTCTTTGTCCTTATCCTAAGAAAACTTACATTATCTCCTCGATGACCTCGCACTCGTTTGACCGGATGTGAGTCAATACCACGACTTCTGGATCGCTAGGTTGGCTACCACTTCATTTATCACCCTTTCGTCAAAAGTGGCTATAATATGGTCTGGCTCCGTTTCGGCCCTGTAATTTAAATAAATGTCGTGAAATTGGATGCAGTTAAATCGTCCACCATATATATATATATACACCCTAGCCTAACCTGGCCTACCCAATTTTATTGTTCACGATTCCAAAAAACTATATAATCTAAAACACTTACATCAGCTCCTCTACAAACTGGCACTCGTTTGACCGGCTGTGATTCAATACTGCGACTTCTGTATCGCTGGGTAGGCTGTTCGGAGAAGCATCCATAGCATTTATTCCCCTTTCATCAAAAGTGGCTATAATGCGATTAAGTTCCGCAACGGTCCTATAAGGTTAAGTAAAAATAAAGAGATACAATAAGAGAAAATACCACGTATTTAAAAAGCAGATAATTCTTAAACGTTTTGGTAATTTAAAAAGCCTATCTGTAGAACTTTCTATAAATTGATAATAAATAAAAAACTATTGTTTTTTTCACCCAAAATACACACACAGAGGAATATATATATATATATATATATATTATCTATATATATTATCTATATATATCGTAAAGAACGACGCTTGTATAGGAGAGATTCCGCGCAAGATGAGAGAGAAGAACGAAACAAATGAAAAATGTGGTAACCACCCGGGAATCGAACCCGGGATCTTCCGATTGCCGGTCAGATGCGATACCATTACACCATGGGCCTCACTCTTCCAAATGCCGTAATTCTTCTACATACTCGCAGAAACCAATGCCCCAAGGGGGCACCTCCCGCATGCCGTAACATTATATACATTCAACTGCAAAGAACACGCAGTATAAATAACGTAAAGAACGACGCGTCGTTCTTTGCAGTTGTATATATATATATAATATATATATATATATATATGAATAGAGACCTTCCTCTGGGCAGATAGCAGTTCACTTCGCTTTATTACAGCCAGACAATATTTTAAAAATATTTTTTTAAAGCATTTATAGGTTAATTAGCACTGAATGAAACGGTGTATATAAATATGCACCGCATGCAATTCTTAATAGTTTTTAATATTTCTAATGAGCGTGGACAATAAATAAAAACTACGATAACTTAAACATAATAAGATTTTCTGAATTGAATAGAGAAACAAGATGCGAAACGTGTAAAGGGCGCACTGCAACATCTTGCAACATTGCATTGCAATGTTGCAAGATGTTACAAGATGTTGCAACAATATATACAAATGATGATATAATCGCGATGGAAACAGAGAATAATTAAACACAATGGGAATAATTTTTACGTTGTAGAAAAATTCAGAACAAAAGGAAATTAGATTGCCAATTATAAACGAGAAACATTACAAACTAATTTTTAATGCTAATAAATAAATTAGATTTGTTTGCGTTGAGAGACACTCTCTGCAGTTTGGTTAGGTTAGGTTAGTTTACGCACGGTTAGGCTATGCTAGGATAGGTTAGGTTAGGCTAAGTTAGGTTTGGTTAGGTTAGGCTAAGTTAGGTTTGGTTAGGTTAGACTAAGTTAGGTTAGGTTAGTTTACGCCCGGTTAGGCTATGCTAGGATAGGTTAGGTTAGGCTAAGTTAGGTTAGGTTGGGATAGGTTATGTTAGAGTATATATTTCGCTATTGGGGCTTTGCACACATCAGTTTATATATAAAGAGTTAGAGTTAAGCTCTGAGATTAGTTTACCCCATCTTAAAGCGCCATTTCGAGTTTGATTGCAGATAAAAGTATTGGGCATCATATATATATATATATATAATATATATATATATATATATATGGGACACAGACATTAATTAAACATAATTTTTCAAAACGCATGCAATTCTTAAAAGTTTTGATAATTTTAAATTCCTATCTGTAGAACTTTCTACAAATTTTGAAACTGTCAAGAGATGCACAAATAAAACACCCCATATTTGTGTGTGTAAAAATGAACCATAAATAATTCCCATATTCCTATACTATCTTATTCTTCATGTAATTCTTGTATTCATTTATATAGTTCTTGTATCCATTTTAGAAAAAGTATCCATCTTAAAAATTCATGTGTTATATGGTTCATGTATTTATATAATCCTGTATATTCTTATATATTTAACTTTATATAATGCATATACTCATATGTATGTACGTGTGTCTATTCATTTTTACATAAGGACCAAAATCGCCCAACGCGAGTTTGGATACATTTTTTGATTTGTTTTCTACTTTGCCAAATAATTGGTGACCTGTTGTTTTTTAAAACGTCATAATCATTGTTTTAGATTTCGCTTAATAAGGAATCCTGCTTAAGCTTTGCAATGTTCATATTTTGTATACATTCTCTTTCGTTATAAAAAATGAGATCATGTCTTGCCTAAGCATTTAAATTGTACATCTTAAACCTTAAAATTTTACTCATATGCATATTTTAGTGTAAAGACGCATAGTCGATTTCCACTTTTAGTTAACTTGGCAGATCATGATAACATCAGATCTGAAAAGTCGCGGTTTAAGATAAAAATATGGTTTCGTCTTCAAATATTTTGTTTACTCGTTCAAGCCTTACCACAGCTAAAAATTTACTTTATTTTCAAATATTATGCAAAAATAATACAACCTTTTTAGCATTTAATAATAATGATGTTAGCAGTTTTGGGGGTATATAAACCCCAGTAAAAATCTTCCATTGTCATTCAGAAGCTAATTCAGAGGCTGAGCACTACCTGTACATTTTAGCAGTAAATTACAGTAAAGATAGTCTTTATCTTATCCTTCGAGCCTTGCTCTCTTCAGAAGAACTTAGTCATTAAACTTTCCGGATACGCTATAAGAAGAGTCCGGAATCTTCAGCATTTATAGTAAGTCTACCAGAGTCCTCCGAGCCACTATAGAAGAACTCGGAGAGTAATATAGAAGAAAACTACTGCAAGTCACACATCCGTTGCTGCCACCTAACTAGAACCCCCGTCGACTTCGAACCAACCCAGGCCATAGACGGAGGGGTTAACATATATATATATATATTATATATATATATATATATATACACAGTGGAACCTCGGTGTTTGAACTTAATTGGTTCCTAGGTGGTGTTCGAACTGCGAAAGTTCGATGTCCGAAACAGTATTTCCCATTAAAATACATGTAAATGTAATTAATTCGTTCTGGGCCACGAAAATTTACCCCCAAAAACAGCCCACAATATACTGTAATCATTTTTTCTGTTTTAAAAGGAATCTGTCCAATGTCGTCTGTGTCTGCCTACCCCTCATAATCTTCCTAAAGTGTTCAACCACATTATCACTGAAGGAATTGATGTTGTGGCTCACCAGAGCAATGTCAGGGTGCCATTTCTCCACTATGCTCTGCGTTTTTGACCAATAAAAAACAACTCTTTAAGTTCATCAGTGGAAATTTTGGCAGTGCGAACCTCCTCCTCATCATCCGGTGAAGAAAATTCCTCTGCCAGTTTCCTCTTCCTGCTCCTTGAGAAGATCTTGAAGTTCTTCTGTCTTGAGTTCCCTGCTGTGGTCATCTATCAACTCCTCCACATCCTCCTGGTTCACCTCTAACCCCATAGACCCACCTAGGGAGATGATTTCCGGAACCACTGGCTCTGCCTCAAAGTCTCTGCTTGCCACAGAGTCAGGCAACAACTTCCTCCAAGCGTTCGGACTCCAGAAAACGTTCAAAGACCGGGTCAATTTTTTCTGAACAAAATTGTTAGGACTCCGGTTTGTTCGAGTCCGGTTCGTTCGAACACCGAGGTTCCACTGTATATATATATATATATCGAAATAATCACGAAGGAATCAGACAAAAGCAATGGGAATAATTTTACGTTGTAGGAAAACACTAAATAAAGTTAAGGTTAGGCACTTATAAGTTAATTAATCCTGAATCAAACACAGAATATAATCACTTACATTTCAATTGAATTACCTGTAGGATGTTCCGCTGCCTCGCAATTTTCAGCGATACTCTGGCTAGAAAATAACGCATTCTGGTCTGCAGCTGTGAAAATTATGCGTGATGCATGGGCATAATCGGGGTCATCCTCCACCAAATCGGGGGTGTTGTACAAAGACAGCTGACTCATTGTTGTTGTGTAATTCACTAGCTGGAAATGAACGAACGAAACTGAGCCTCGCTTCGAAGTTCTCCCTTTATAAGGAGACATGTGACCAACCCACAAGAGCGAACCTTAGCTTCCTATTGGCTAGCGGTGAATTTTTGGCGGTGTTTAACGTGTAGACCTGCATTTTCGACCAACCCGCGGTTCTGGGCCCGCCCCACAGTGCCGTGATTGGCTGATTCCGTGAATTTTGGGCGGAGCATAATGCGTAGGCTTGCATGGTACCCAACCGAGGCCCTGGAACCGCTTCAGAGTGCTGTGATTGGTTACCCGCATCAAATCTAGGCGGGCCATCTGTTCCGATGCGTGGGACTTCATCTGATACAAAAAAAAATTTCTGTGATATTCTTATATTCATATCGTTGAACAAATACTGTTTTTAAGATTTGGGAAAAGTGGTTGGCCATGAAGCAATGTTTTTATTTTCCGAACAATTCAATTCGGTTTTCTGCGAAAAATAAATTTAAGATACATGCCATATCTTGTTTGTCTATTTTCTTTTCGGAAAATTCATTGTCATACTTTGTAAGGTTAAAACAAATATATTTACTGTGGAAGACGTCTTAACCATTACGGGCAAAATGCTTATTTTGCTTGAATGGTCACATGCTGATTAGAAATGACGTGCGTATTGTGTGTTGTACCAAACTGGCAGAAAATGTAGATGTCTTAAACATTACGGGAAAACTGTTTATCTGCTTCTACGACCAAATGGTGATTAGAAAAAGATGTACGTATAGTTTCAGATTTGCTATTGAAGAAACATGTTATTTGCACTGAAAGGCAACAGAAAAGGTCCCAATTCGAATCTTGTTTTGTAGTTTGATTAGCTTATCATGGGATGGTCTAAACATACCATAAATCGTCTGAATTATGTGTGAAGGATTGAAAAACATCTGTTCTAAAATTGCCTTCCTGACCGTAGATTAAACTCGAAAGATACGACATAAAAACATGCCTTTTCCTGTACATTTCCAAGATTTCCCCCGGACGGGGCCGTTACTCAGGGTGCCCTAATGCCTTCCCGTGGGTCTAAGGCTGGGGTAAAACACTTCAATTCAAAAAGAAAGAAAAAAGAGCCCCATAGGCCTAAGGTAGGGTGTAGAAACAACTCGTACGCAAAATAAATCCCAACCGTAGGTCTAAGGCGGGGGTAAAACATCTCGTACGAAAAATGAAAATAATTAAATCACCTAAAAAGCTTTCAAATGATTCATTATATATATATATATATATATATATATATATACTTAAACGAATTTAAGAATTTGCTTTAATTTATCCTGCATTATTTTTGCAATAAAACGCGAAACTTTAACCCCATACATAGTGTTTCAATACTTGTTTCTAAGTAAGCGTGAAATTGTTATTATTATTAATATTATTACCACTACTAATGATATATATATATATCATTAGTAGTGGTAATAATATTAATAATAATAATAATTTCACGCTTACTTAGAAACAAGTATTGAAACACTATATATGGGGTTAAAGTTTCGCGTTTTATTGCAAAATAATGCAGGATAAAATTAAAGCAAATATTCTTAAATTCGTTTAAGTATATATATATATA
Organism: Bathynomus jamesi; assembly: GCA_023014485.1. NCBI lineage: Eukaryota > Metazoa > Arthropoda > Malacostraca > Isopoda > Cirolanidae > Bathynomus > Bathynomus jamesi. The sequence goes on along the minus strand of JAJOZX010002920.1, from coordinate 424,555 downwards.
CAGGGTGGTGCAAAAGTCTGGACCTATAGGCGGTTTATATGGAAAAAAGTGTGGCCTGCAGGAAGTTTATTATTAAATGAAATTTAATTAACCATACACCAGTGACTAAATTATGTTAAATTTAACGTTGTAGTTCAGAATTTACAATAAGTGTAATGGTATTTCGTATAATCGAGGCATAAGGAAATTTGCGACTGAACGTGAGGTGACTCCTTCTTTTGCGTACAAAAGCACAAGCTCTATTCTTTCTGCTATTGTTAACTTGTCTGCCATAGGGTAACAATCTGAAAAATATTTAGTAAAATTATAAACAGAAATTAAATTATAAAAACTATTATAAAATCGAAAGATATTTTTTATATAGTAAATTGCCTATGGGTCCAGACTTTTGCACCACCCTGTATATATATATATATATATATATATATATATATATATATATATATAATGAATCATTTGAAAGCTTTTTTCGGTGATTTAATTATTTTCTTTTTTCGTACGAGATGTTTAACCCCGCCTTAGAACTACGGTTAGGATTTATTTTGCGTACGAGTTGTTTTCTACACCCTACCTTAGGCCTACGGGGCTCTTTTTTCTTTCTTTTTGAATTGAAGTGTTTTACCCCAGCCTTAGACCCACGGGAAGGCATTAGGGTACCCTGAGTAACGGCCTCCTCCGGGGTGCGAACCCGGCTCCTTTTCAGCGCACATAAACGTACACTGTGGCGATACCTAGGGCCCCCAGCAACCGGACGCACGGGACTCGTCCCCGACAACAGGCGACGCGTCAACTGATGCCGGGAGGCGATGATGCCTGGAGGCACTGGCTGATGACACCCGGAGGCACTGGCTGATAATGCCCTGAAGCACTGGCTGATTAAGCCAACTGGCTGATTAGGGGCCTATAAGAGGGCGGCGGGGTGGCTGAAGACCTCATATGGGCTTGGCGGTCGCCAAGCAAAGACCCTTCCTCTCTCTCTCTCTCTCTCTCTGCCCCTTTGGGAGGTGAGGCCGTCCCAACTTCTCCCTCAAAGAGGCTCCCCCTCTTCCTTTCTCTGCCCCTTTGGGGGTTTCAGCTTGGGGGATAACTCCGCCTCCAAGTTGCATACCCCTTGCAACCCCATTTTGGGGTTGGAACTCTTGCAACATTTGCGATTGCGTTGCACTCATACATTTTGCAGTCATTCTACTGACTCATTCAAAAACTTTAATTAATACGACAATAATAATAATAATAATAATAATAATAATAATAATAATAACAACAATAATATTAATAATAACTCAGCTATCACCTGGGAGCCTGTCTAGGGCCCCCTAGTAGCAGCGGGGCCCTAAGCGGCCGCTTAGTCTGCTTATGCCAGGAGATGGCCCTGATTACAGGCCTATTGCTGTCGCCTCCTGCTTCTCGAAACTACTAAAGAAACTCTTGTTACACCGATTAAATGATTACTTATGGACATCTAATCAGTTTGGTTCTAAAATCTGATCTGTGTAGCTGCTGTATGTTTTGAAGGAAATTATACTTAAATACGCTAATTCAACTATTTATAGCTGTTTCCCAGATATAAGTAAGGCATATGATAGAGTGAACCACAATATTTTTTTAAAAAACTAGAAGACAGGAAAGTTCCCATGTACATATTTTAAATTTATTGAGATTTTGGTATTCCCACCAATCTTTTACTGTTAGGTGGGGTAATGTACTATCCGAGTGTTTTGGTTCCTCTTGCGGGGTGAGGCAAGGTTCCTTGCTCGCTCCTCTGCTGTTTAATGCGTATATTGGTTGATTAATTGCTTCATTTAATGAGGCAACAGTTGGATGTTGCATAGATAACACAAGGATTAATAATGCCGATGATATGGTGTTAATAAGTTCCTCATTTGAAGGTCTGGATCGGCTGCTAAAAGTCTGCGAATTATATTCGCAGAAACATGATATTCTTTTCAATGTTACAAAAACTAAGGTTATGCAATTCCATCCTAAAAGCTCTAATCAGCCAGCTGATATGAGTTTTAAAATGAGAGGTGAAGCAATAGAGGAAGTACAAGAATTTAAGTAGTTGGGTCAAACTATCACTAGCTCCTTGAGTGATGACTCAGATATAAGAAAACAATGTCGAAGCCTTTGTGCTAAAGCGAATATGACTATAAGGAACTTCCAGTTCTGTACAAGTGAAGCTAAAGACACTCTCTCTCGTACTTTCTGCACTAATATATACGGACAGCAACTCTGGGTGAATTATAAAAACGTTCGGGCAGAACCCTATATTTGCTATACAACAGATCTTTTAGACTCCTACACAAATTACCCGAGAAGTTCAGCTTCGCAAATGTTTACTACACGCAATGTCCCAAGCTTTCCGCCCGGAGGTAACAAGATGATCTCAATACAATCTAATGCAAAGAATTACAAAAAATCAACCAGCCTGATTATCCAAGTTATTCATCAGTCCTGCCGTATATCTTCTAAGCTATGGAATTCATGGTATGAAAACGTCTGTCTTTAGCTCTATTTAACCTCGACATTACTGTATTATTTCTCATTAATTGTATTTTTATCCTTAGTATTTGAATTGTCATTGTATTCTGCTGTCAGTTCGTATTATTAATATTTGTCATATAGACTATGGTCTGCCAATAAACTTTTTCATTTTTACTTTCATTTATCTATTGTCTATCTATGCCCTATCGACCTATCATTTCATGTCTACACGGTTGTCTTACATGTAATTCCGTTCATATGTGTAACTATTGCACTGTTCGTCTGTGAATGCTGAATTGTTTCCCTTCCCAGAGATGTCGCTGTGCTCGCATCAGTATCCAAAATTTACAACTATCACAAAACGCAGGTCTTTGTAATTTGCAAGCCTCCTTTCCCTCTCTTTCTCTCTCGTACTCCTTCACCAAATCATAATGTATGTTATATTATGTAATACACGTACCCTATGCTAATTCTATGTTACTTGTTAGTAGTATAGCCGCAAAATGTCAGACAGAAATGGATCAATTTGAAAATTTCCCCCCCTCACCGTCCTTCATGGCGGTCCTCCACCGTCCTTCATGGCGGTCCCTCCTTTATGAGGTGTCCTTCATGGTCCTTCATGGTCCTTCAAAAAAAAATAAAAAATTTAAAAATGATTCGTCTTCACCTTCCTTCAAAAAAAATTTAAGAAAGGATTGAGCCTCGCCTTCCTCCTTCAAAAAAGTTCTTTCATGAGGCAAACAAGAACAAACATGAAAAAACACATACATTCAAGTACTTTCCGTTCAGGCAAGTTAGAAGACAGTAGAAATGGAAACGAATGAAAGGTTTTAATAGGCCTAACGAGATTGCACATTAACACCCAATTTTCGTCTGTTAACAAATTGTGAACAATACATAAATGAAAATCAGAGTGATTATATTTTAAATCGAAACACAATTCTTTGTTTAATATCTGTATTATCAAAAAGAAAATGAATATTTATTATTATAATTTAAATAAATTAATTTCTCTCTTTTTTAAGGGAAACTGGCTTATTTTCAAACGAGATGACCTTCAAATACATATATACATATAGTACACTCATATTTGTTTATTTACTTTTAAATATGTAGTTTTCTGTTATTTACGCTGATATACCATTACATTCACTTTCACATGCTATCTTCTGGTATGGAATTAATAATTTTACTATACAGCAAATTTCGTTATAAAATTGCATATGCTAAAACGAACATCAAGCTGCGTAACACAGCTTTGAACTGAAGCATCATTCTGTTATCCTCCTCTAAACATCCACTTAAATATTATTACTAATATTGATTTATTGTTATTATTACATATACATATGTACACGTGTTAAGAGTATTTAAATTAAATATATTGATTTCAATTCCCTTCGTAATAAAAGCATCTGGCAACTATACCCCCAATCTTGCTATATATTTCTCTCAGTAATTGTTTTCAGGTTAGTTGTTAAGTTTAACTTTCTTCTAAAGACTATTAGCTGCAACTAATCTTGTTATTATTATTATTATCATATATATATATATATATACATATATATATAACATCCAAATAAGTAGGTTCGGGTAAAAAAAATTTCTTATTGGATGCAATTAAAGAAAACGAGATGTCGAATTTATGTGGGTTGTCATTTTTAAATAGATGCAGCGGGAAATAGATATTGAAAGTTGAGAGATTTTTCATTAAGAACCTTTCTACTTGTAGTTATAGTTAGGACTATTCACATTACTTTAATTATCATTTCTCTAATTTAACGGCTGTTCACAATTCCTCATAATTCTCATAATAAACGTATTTGTTTTCACACCAGTCAGGCCACTGTTTACATCAATCACACAGAATGTTCATGCTTATTGTTTTTGTCATTAGCTGTACCAATCATGTCTTTACAGACTGAGCCTACCGTTACACAACGTTTAAAATGTTATAATTAATGCTTTATGATATCAGATCTCGTATAAAAAGCATTATTTTCTGTACAAATGGCCACAAAAATACTTTCAATCCTAATATATGTACGTATAGTATGCACCATACGCCTTTTCACCTGTATTAAAAACGTAAAAGTATCATCATGCGATCTTAGTTTCCGCAATGACGTGAGCCCTAACATTTAATTTAAAATTATTTAACAGATCATTCGAGGGAACTGTACATCGATCTCATTAGAACTTCTGACTCATAATAACCCGCTATGCATATTTACAAGAGTCGAATTTAAATAAATAAATAAATAACTAAATATATATATATATATATATATATATATATATATATATATATATATATATATATATATATATAAGGAGTTTGTATGTGGCATTCCAGCAGAAGGCAGGAAGTGTCTGAACCCTGTTTCTCCATCACTGTCCTCTTCATCTGGTCTTTTACATGTCACGTCTACCCTGTAAACCAGTGGTTCCCAACCGGTTTTGGCTTATGGCCCCCCTTAGGAACCTTATTTTTTCCCGTGGCCCCCATAAGCATTATTTTCAGTAGGTAATATGCAGATTTAACTCTATTTTACAAAATAACATTTTCCTGTGGCCCCCTTCAAATGTGCCATGGCCCCCAGGGAGCCATATGGCCCCCGGTTGGGAAACACTGCTGTAAACAGTCCAGCATACTCTCAAACACGCGCTTCTCACTATATCCCTTACTACACACGCATGCATCTTACACACTACACAGTCTTTTCAAAAAAGGTGTAATTTCAATAGTTTCGGAGATTCGCGATTGGCCCCTCCTTCCTGCCTGCATCGTATATAGTACCAAGCAAGTCTCTCCACAGTTTACAGGTTTCCTCATTGTCTAAAATTTATAAAGTTCTCTCTTATTGTTTTCCTTATTGTAACGGACATCACAACCGAATTTAAATAGTATTTAAGTATTATGTCGAGCAACATAGCTAGATAACCCCGCCACAGCCTAGTTTCTTTGCATAATCATGAAACATGAAACAAGATTTTATATATATATATATATATATATATATATATATATTATATATAATATATATATACACGGCAAAAGTAGTTTGAAGATTTATTCCATCACACGACTGATTATAATTATACACTTTAGAGGAGTTTGCAAATTGCATATACTTAGACAAAAAGTATTAGATCTTATGATGATTTCATGTCATTATCAGCATGCTTCACTGTCCTTTCAGTCATTGTGACCGTAGAACGTACCAGAACTATGGTCTTGACAAACCACAATGTGTTAAATTTAAATATTGACTTATTGTTATTATTACATATATATGTACACGTGTTAAGAGTATTTAAATTAAATATATTGATTTAAATACATTTCGTAATAAGAGCATCTGGTAACTCTACCCCAATTTTGCTATATGAAAATGAAAATGAAAAGGTTTATTGGCAGACTATAGTCCATATGGCAAATATTATTAATACAATGACAGTTCATACACTAAGGGTAGAAATATATACAATTGATTAGAAATAATACTGCACTGTCGAAGTTAAGTGGAGCTACAGACAGACAGACGTTTTCGTACCAAGAAGTCCATAGCTTAGGCCTTAGAGGATAAATGGCAGGACTCATGGATAGCTTGGATGATCGGGTTGGTTGATTTTTTAATTCTTTGCATTAGAATGTGTTGAGCACGTCTTGTTACCTCCGGGAAGCTCGGGACATTGCGGGTAGCAAACATTTGCGAAGCTGAGCATCTCGGGGGTAATTTATGTAAGAGTCTAAAAGAACTGTTGTACAGCAAATTTAGGGTACTGCCAGAACCTTTTTTATAATTCACCCAGAGTTGCAGACCGTATATATTACTGCAGAAAGTACGAAAGAGTGTGTCTTTAGCTTCACTTGTACAGAAACGAAAGCTCCTTATGGTCATATTCGCTTTAGCATACAGGCTTCGAGACTGTTTTCTTATATCCGAGTCATCACTCAAGGAGCTGGTAATAGTTTGACCCAATTACTTAAACTCTTGTACTTCCTCAATTACTTCACCATTCATTTTAAACCTTATGTGAAAAATGCTCTGTATCAATTGGTCCACAATTAACCCACCCCTTATATCCACAGTCTAACTATAGAGTAGATTAAGTCTAGCCTTGTAGGGGTCAGCCTAGAGATTCCGGAAATGGTCCAGAGCGGGCAGATAAATTGAGGTCCACAGTAGGATTCCTCACCAAATTAGGTTAGGGCAATCTACCTTCACCTTTGTTACGCTATGAGTTGATGCTAGGTCTTAGGCCACAATGTAGGCCTAATTTGTCTGACCCAGCTTAATTTACTGCGTTTACTTCTAACTGGGTTAAAAACACAATTAGTCACTTACTACTAGTTATTAGAGACCCTTTTCCCCTTTTGTTTAATTGTTGAGAGCGTACTTGCTGGTGGGGATCTTTTTTCCGTTGTTTGTTCTTCCCCCTTCCCTCGTTCCGTCTTGTAGCCCCGTTCCTCGTTTTCGTTCTCCCTTGTCCACCTTTTCGCTGGGCTTTTTCCACCAGCGACCTCTTGGTTTTTTTGGTTGGTTGATCGGTAATGTATATCTATTACCGAGCACGCTCTTGTCACACAGTATATAAATACTAGTGTGGAGAATAACTCTGGTGAGCAACCAATTGGTTTCATCCACCCAGTTATTGACATAAAAGGAATTTAATAATTGTTCGATTAACTACCTACCTACTCAGTGAACCATTTTCGTTACATCCCAACTACCCACACATCAGTTTTCCATATACTGGGGGCCCCGGGAGATAAAAATTTTGGTGTCAATGTCACCAATTTTTATGTCTGAGTGTAGACTAGCTAACTATTTGACTGTAAATGCCTGTTAATCTGATTAACAGTGACTATCCTCACCATCTCATGGAGAAGATGTAGCATTTAATTAGAAGAGAAAATATACATCCATAAGATGAAACTGTCTATGGTCTTTACCATAAGAAAAGGAAAAGTGAAAGTTAGAAGATAAAATTACAATTCCCCAGCATCTATTTTTTGTTGTAAAACTAGTCGCGCCTTTAATGCTGTTTGTCGCTGAGGTCATGTGTCTGTCAATGTTGTAGTAGGATGCGTTACCACTCCTACTGTCAAAGGAATAGTTACTGGAAGTTCAGTGTCTCCAGTTGTTACTGGCGGTGGAGAAGGTTCTCCAAAGTCCATTGTTTTGGGTCCAGGCTCTAAGGGGTACAAAAGAGAAATGTCTCTTGTTGTGTCACCCGTTGAAGTCCTTAATTTGACCACTCTTGTTACCCCGTCTGCCCCTGGTCTGAGTTCTAAAACTCTAGCCAGAGGCCAGTATTGTCTTGGAGTACTGTCATGTATGAGAACAAGGTCCCCTACCTTAATTGTGTCAGACCAATCCTTCTTAGTCATTTGTTTATGTCTCTCCCTTAGACCCATCAAGTACTCAGTTTTCCGCTGTTTAATGAAATGAGCTTTAACTCTAGTTAAATGTTGTAACTTAGTCTGGAGCTCATCATGTCGTTGAGTCCAGTTTGGGTCTTCTGAAGAGTCTATATAGTAGTCCGGCAGGAGACTAACTTGTTCTCCCCGAATCAAATGATTTGGAGTTAATGGTTCCGGGATCATTAATGTTGTCACTTACATAAGTGAGTGGTCTATTGTTAATGATGTTCTCAATCTCAGCCAGGAGAGTGAGCAACTCAAACAAGTGTATCTGTTTTTTACCATTTGCTTTCTTCAAGCAATTCTTTACTGCTTGTATATTCCTCTCCCAGATAGAACCATACCAAGGAGAGGCAACCGGAATATACTTCCACTTTATGTTTGAATTTTGTATATATAATTGTGTGAATTCATTGCTTAACAAATCGTGGATGACTTGTTCACCAGCCTTGAAATATGTAGCATTGTCAGTCCAAACTGTCTTGGGTACTGAATGTCGTGCACAGAATCTCTTAAAGACAGCAACAAAAGACTCTGCTGTAAGGTCCTCCACAACATCCAGATAAACAGCTCGTGAGGCAGCACATGTAAACAGTACAATGTACATTTTTTGTTCAGTGTCAACCAACCCCACAGTCAATGCTCCTGTATAGTCAATGCCTACAGTCTCAAAGGGTCTGTTGAGAGTAACTCTCTCCTCTGGCAAAGCAGGAGGATTTGGTATCCTATAGGGCCTAGCATGAATACGCCTACATGTGATACACTCACTCAGGACTGTTTTAACAGTGATCCTTCCCTTGGGTATCCAATAAGTTTTTCTTAATGTAGTTAGTGTCTGTGGTACCCCCATATGATGTACATCATTGTGTGTGTTTGTCTGATGATTAATGTTGTCAAATAGCTAAATCTAGGTAAAAGGATTGGATGTTTGCTTTTGTAAGACAGTTTTGATTTGTCTAATCTCCCTTTACACCTTAGATGGCATTCCTCATCTCTGAACAAATTTAGATCCACAACTACTGATGGTACAGGTTCTTTTGTTTGTTTCCCATTAGTCAAGAATTCTAACTCTTTATTGTACTCCTTTTGTCGTGCATGCGCTATCCAGTACTTGGTTGCAACTTCTGTATAATTATGATTGTTTTTATTTAGCTGTTTGTTTATTGTAGTTAAACAGTTGTGAGCAAACCTCAAACAGTAAGCTGTGACCCTGACAAGTTTGCTGAAATCAGAATAATGTTCATAATTAGTGATTGGTTCAACCTTTTCATTTGAAAAGATTAAATTTAATGTCAAGTTAACTTGTTCCACAGGCCATTGGTCTGTATTACAGAGCCACTTAGGTCCCATGAACCAAGTTTTGTTTGACTTCAACAACTTGTAGGATAAACCTCTGGTCAGAAAGTCTGCTGGATTTTGTTTAGTTGGAACATAGTGAAAGTTTACTTGTAGTCTTTCATTAGCTTCAGCTATTTCTTTTAGCCTATTTCTTGCAAAGATATTCTTACTATTAATGCTAGCATTCCGTATCCAGGCAAGACAAATCTGACTGTCAAGCCAGATGTGGATATCAGTTATGTTCACAACATGGTAAGCATCCTTAAGCAATGAATTGGTTTTAATGGCTAACGCAGCAGCCAATAGTTCCAGTTGAGGTATGGTTCGGGTAGGTTTGAGGGGTGCAACTTTCCCTTTTGCATAAATTAGATGATTTTCTGTAGGACTTACAAGGTATGCACAGTACCCATAAGCATGTGTGCTTGCATCAGCAAACACATGAAGTCTCTGTGGCTTATCCCTAAACCCACAGCACCTTTGAATTTTAATGTTCTGCACTTTTGTTAAATCAGCAGCTAACTTCTTCCAAAATTTTTGCTATCCATTTGTTATTGGATCATCCCACCCAACATTTGTCATCCAAACTTCTTGGAGGAGAATCTTTGATTTTATTGTTGAAGGCAGGAATAGACCCATGGGGTCAAAATTTTTTGAAGCCTCTGATAATATTTGTCTTTTAATATTTACTTCCTCATCAAGTTTAAAACCTTTAGTACAGATTGAATCATGACTGATAGAAGATGCATCCAAATAACAGTTCATACCTAAAGTTTTAACTCTGTCTGATGGATCAGTAAGACCATTATTATCCTTTAAAATCTTTTTGTTTAATTCCTCATCATTTGAAATCCACGCACTAAGTTCAAAGTTACCTTGTTGCATAATGTTTTGAGAGTGTTCATAGACCTCAGATAATTCAGATTTTGTTGTTGTTGAGCCTATTAGATTGTCTACGTAAAAATGTTCCTTGAGGAAATTCATTGTTAAAGAGTTATTAAACTGGTTCAAATGATGTCTAATTGTCATTGCTAATAGGCTAGGTGAGCAATTGGCTCCAAACAACACAACATTAAATCTATAGGTTATGAGCCCTTTATTCAAATCAAATGGATCCCTGAACCATAAGAACCTAAGTTGGTTCTTGTCATATTCATTTTTTAGATTTATTCTCAAAATTGCCTTGAAATGTCACTTTGTACGGCATATTTATCTAACCTGAGGAGCCAAGTGAACACCTCTCCTCCTTTCTCTCCTTTCTCTTGGGGGATAACGCCACCTCCAAGTTTCCTTGTTGCACCTACAGCATCCCCCACCCCCCCTTTGCTTGGCAAAAGCAAAGGGGGGGGGGGATGCTGTAGGTGCAACAAGGAAACTTGGAGGTGGCGTTATCCCCCAAGAGAAAGGAGAGAAAGGAGGAGAGGTGTTCACTTGGCTCCTCAGGTTAGATAAATATGCCGTACAAAGTGACATTTCAAGGCAATTTTGAGAATAAATCTAAAAAATGAATATGACAAGAACCAACTTAGGTTCTTATGGTTCAGGGATCCATTTGATTTGAATAAAGGGTCATAACCTATAGATTTAATGTTGTGTTGTTTGGAGCCAATTGCTCACCTAGCCTATTAGCAATGACAATTAGACATCATTTGAACCAGTTTAATAACTCTTTAACAATGAATTTCCTCAAGGAACATTTTTACGTAGACAATCTAATAGGCTCAACAACAACAAAATCTGAATTATCTGAGGTCTATGAACACTCTCAAAACATTATGCAACAAGGTAACTTTGAACTTAGTGCGTGGATTTCAAATGATGAGGAATTAAACAAAAAGATTTTAAAGGATAATAATGGTCTTACTGATCCATCAGACAGAGTTAAAACTTTAGGTATGAACTGTTATTTGGATGCATCTTCTATCAGTCATGATTCAATCTGTACTAAAGGTTTTAAACTTGATGAGGAAGTAAATATTAAAAGACAAATATTATCAGAGGCTTCAAAAAATTTTGACCCCATGGGTCTATTCCTGCCTTCAACAATAAAATCAAAGATTCTCCTCCAAGAAGTTTGGATGACAAATGTTGGGTGGGATGATCCAATAACAAATGGATAGCAAAAATTTTGGAAGAAGTTAGCTGCTGATTTAACAAAAGTGCAGAACATTAAAATTCAAAGGTGCTGTGGGTTTAGGGATAAGCCACAGAGACTTCATGTGTTTGCTGATGCAAGCACACATGCTTATGGGTACTGTGCATACCTTGTAAGTCCTACAGAAAATCATCTAATTTATGCAAAAGGGAAAGTTGCACCCCTCAAACCTACCCGAACCATACCTCAACTGGAACTATTGGCTGCTGCGTTAGCCATTAAAACCAATTCATTGCTTAAGGATGCTTACCATGTTGTGAACATAACTGATATCCACATCTGGCTTGACAGTCAGATTTGTCTTGCCTGGATACGGAATGCTAGCATTAATAGTAAGAATATCTTTGCAAGAAATAGGCTAAAAGAAATAGCTGAAGCTAATGAAAGACTACAAGTAAACTTTCACTATGTTCCAACTAAACAAAATCCAGCAGACTTTCTGACCAGAGGTTTATCCTACAAGTTGTTGAAGTCAAACAAAACTTGGTTCATGGGACCTAAGTGGCTCTGTAATACAGACCAATGGCCTGTGGAACAAGTTAACTTGACATTAAATTTAATCTTTTCAAATGAAAAGGTTGAACCAATCACTAATTATGAACATTATTCTGATTTCAGCAAACTTGTCAGGGTCACAGCTTACTGTTTGAGGTTTGCTCACAACTGTTTAACTACAATAAACAAACAGCTAAATAAAAACAATCATAATTATACAGAAGTTGCAACCAAGTACTGGATAGCGCATGCACGACAAAAGGAGTACAATAAAGAGTTAGAATTCTTGACTAATGGGAAACAAACAAAAGAACCTGTACCATCAGTAGTTGTGGATCTAAATTTGTTCAGAGATGAGGAATGCCATCTAAGGTGTAAAGGGAGATTAGACAAATCAAAACTGTCTTACAAAAGCAAACATCCAATCCTTTTACCTAGATTTAGCTATTTGACAACATTAATCATCAGACAAACACACACAATGATGTACATCATATGGGGGTACCACAGACACTAACTACATTAAGAAAAACTTATTGGATACCCAAGGGAAGGATCACTGTTAAAACAGTCCTGAGTGAGTGTATCACATGTAGGCGTATTCATGCTAGGCCCTATAGGATACCAAATCCTCCTGCTTTGCCAGAGGAGAGAGTTACTCTCAACAGACCCTTTGAGACTGTAGGCATTGACTATACAGGAGCATTGACTGTGGGGTTGGTTGACACTGAACAAAAAATGTACATTGTACTGTTTACATGTGCTGCCTCACGAGCTGTTTATCTGGATGTTGTGGAGGACCTTACAGCAGAGTCTTTTGTTGCTGTCTTTAAGAGATTCTGTGCACGACATTCAGTACCCAAGACAGTTTGGACTGACAATGCTACATATTTCAAGGCTGGTGAACAAGTCATCCACGATTTGTTAAGCAATGAATTCACACAATTATATATACAAAATTCAAACATAAAGTGGAAGTATATTCCGGTTGCCTCTCCTTGGTATGGTTCTATCTGGGAGAGGAATATACAAGCAGTAAAGAATTGCTTGAAGAAAGCAAATGGTAAAAAACAGATACACTTGTTTGAGTTGCTCACTCTCCTGGCTGAGATTGAGAACATCATTAACAATAGACCACTCACTTATGTAAGTGACAACATTAATGATCCCGGAACCATTAACTCCAAATCATTTGATTCGGGGAGAACAAGTTAGTCTCCTGCCGGACTACTATATAGACTCTTCAGAAGACCCAAACTGGACTCAACGACATGATGAGCTCCAGACTAAGTTACAACATTTAACTAGAGTTAAAGCTCATTTCATTAAACAGCGGAAAACTGAGTACTTGATGGGTCTAAGGGAGAGACATAAACAAATGACTAAGAAGGATTGGTCTGACACAATTAAGGTAGGGGACCTTGTTCTCATACATGACAGTACTCCAAGACAATACTGGCCTCTGGCTAGAGTTTTAGAACTCAGACCAGGGGCAGACGGGGTAACAAGAGTGGTCAAATTAAGGACTTCAACGGGTGACACAACAAGAGACATTTCTCTTTTGTACCCCTTAGAGCCTGGACCCAAAACAATGGACTTTGGAGAACCTTCTCCACCGCCAGTAACAACTGGAGACACTGAACTTCCAGTAACTATTCCTTTGACAGTAGGAGTGGTAACGCATCCTACTACAACATTGACAGACACATGACCTCAGCGACAAACAGCATTAAAGGCGCGACTAGTTTTACAACAAAAAATAGATGCTGGGGAATTGTAATTTTATCTTCTAACTTTCACTTTTCCTTTTCTTATGGTAAAGACCATAGACAGTTTCATCTTATGGATGTATATTTTCTCTTCTAATTAAATGCTACATCTTCTCCATGAGATGGTGAGGATAGTCACTGTTAATCAGATTAACAGGCATTTACAGTCAAATAGTTAGCTAGTCTACTCAGACATAAAAATTGGTGACATTGACACCAAAATTTTTATCTCCCGGGGCCCCCAGTATATGGAAAACTGATGTGTGGGTAGTTGGGATGTAACGAAAATGGTTCACTGAGTAGGTAGGTAGTTAATCGAACAATTATTAAATTCCTTTTATGTCAATAACTGGGTGGATGATGAAACCAATTGGTTGCTCACCAGAGTTATTCTCCACACTAGTATTTATATACTGTGTGACAAGAGCGTGCTCGGTAATAGATATACATTACCGATCAACCAACCAAAAAAACCAAGAGGTCGCTGGTGGAAAAAGCCCAGCGAAAAGGTGGACAAGGGAGAACGAAAACGAGGAACGGGGCTACAAGACGGAACGAGGGAAGGGGGAAGAACAAACAACGGAAAAAAGATCCCCACCAGCAAGTACGCTCTCAACAATTAAACAAAAGGGGAAAAGGGTCTCTAATAACTAGTAGTAAGTGACTAATTGTGTTTTTAACCCAGTTAGAAGTAAACGCAGTAAATTAAGCTGGGTCAGACAAATTAGGCCTACATTGTGGCCTAAGACCTAGCATCAACTCATAGCGTAACAAAGGTGAAGGTAGATTGCCCTAACCTAATTTGGTGAGGAATCCTACTGTGGACCTCAATTTATCTGCCCGCTCTGGACCATTTCCGGAATCTCTAGGCTGACCCCTACAAGGCTAGACTTAATCTACTCTATAGTTAGACTGTGGATATAAGGGGTGGGTTAATTGTGGACCAATTGATACAGAGCATTTTTCACATAAGGTTTAAAATGAATGGTGAAGTAATTGAGGAAGTACAAGAGTTTAAGTAATTGGGTCAAACTATTACCAGCTCCTTGAGTGATGACTCGGATATAAGAAAACAGTCTCGAAGCCTGTATGCTAAAGCGAATATGACCATAAGGAGCTTTCGTTTCTGTACAAGTGAAGCTAAAGACACACTCTTTCGTACTTTCTGCAGTAATATATACGGTCTGCAACTCTGGGTGAATTATAAAAAAGGTTCTGGCAGTACCCTAAATTTGCTGTACAACAGTTCTTTTAGACTCTTACATAAATTACCCCCGAGATGCTCAGCTTCGCAAATGTTTGCTACCCGCAATGTCCCGAGCTTCCCGGAGGTAACAAGACGTGCTCAACACATTCTAATGCAAAGAATTAAAAAATCAACCAACCCGATCATCCAAGCTATCCATGAGTCCTGCCATTTATCCTCTAAGGCCTAAGCTATGGACTTCTTGGTACGAAAACGTCTGTCTGTCTGTAGCTCCACTTAACTTCGACAGTGCAGTATTATTTCTAATCAATTGTATATATTTCTACCCTTAGTGTATGAACTGTCATTGTATTAATAATATTTGCCATATGGACTATAGTCTGCCAATAAACCTTTTCATTTTCATTTTCATATAGCAAAATTGGGGTAGAGTTACCAGATGCTCTTATTACGAAATGTATTTAAATCAATATATTTAATTTAAATACTCTTAACACGTGTACATATATATGTAATAATAACAATAAGTCAATATTTAAATTTAACACATTGTGGTTTGTCAAGACCATAGTTCTGGTACGTTCTACGGTCACAATGACTGAAAGGACAGTGAAGCATGCTGATAATGACATGAAATCATCATAAGATCTAATACTTTTTGTCTAAGTATATGCAATTTGCAAACTCCTCTAAAGTGTATAATTATAATCAGTCGTGTGATGGAATAAATCTTCAAACTACTTTTGCCGTATATATATATATATATATATATATATATATATATATATATATATATAAAATCTTGTTTCATGTTTCATGATTATGCAAAGAAACTAGGCTGTGGCGGGGTTATCTAGCTATGTTGCTCGACATAATACTTAAATACTATTTAAATTCGGTTGTGATGTCCGTTACAATAAGGAAAACAATAAGAGAGAACTTTATAAATTTTAGACAATGAGGAAACCTGTAAACTGTGGAGAGACTTGCTTGGTACTATATACGATGCAGGCAGGAAGGAGGGGCCAATCGCGAATCTCCGAAACTATTGAAATTACACCTTTTTTGAAAAGACTGTGTAGTGTGTAAGATGCATGCGTGTGTAGTAAGGGATATAGTGAGAAGCGCGTGTTTGAGAGTATGCTGGACTGCTTACAGGGTAGACGTGACATGTAAAAAGGCCAGATGAAGAGGACAGTGATGGGAGAAACAGGGTTCAGACACTTCCTGCCTTCTGCTGGAATGCCACATACAAACTCCTTATATATATATATATATATATATATATATATATATATATATATATATATATATATATATTTATTTATTTATTTATTTAAATTCGACTCTTGTAAATATGCATAGCGGGTTATTATGAGTCAGAAGTTATAATGAGATCGATGTACAGTTCCCTCGAATGATCTGTTAAATAATTTTAAATTAAATATTAGGGCTCACGCATTGCAGAATCGAATCGCGTGATGATACTTTTACGTTTTTAATACAAGTGAAAAGCGTATGGTGCGTTCTATGAGTACATTATTATGATTGAAAGTATTTTTGTGGCCATTTGTACAGAAAATAATGTTTTTATACGAGATCTGATATCATAAAGTATTAATTATAAGATTTTAAACGTTGTGTAACGGTAGGCTTCAGTCTGTAAAGACATGATTGGTACAGCTAATGACAAAAACAATAAGCATGAACATTCTGTGTGATTGATGTAAACAGTGGCCTGACTGGTGTGAAAACAAATACGTTTATTATGAGAATTATGAGGAATTGTGAACAGCCGTTAAATTAGAGAAATGATAATTAAAGTAATGTGAATAGTCCTAACTATAACTACAAGTAGAAAGGTTCTTAATGAAAAATCTCTCAACTTTCAGTACCTATTTCCCGCTGCATCTATTTAAAAATGACAACCCACAAAATTCGACATCCGTTTTCTTTAATTGCATCTAATAAGAATTTTTTTACCCGAACCTACTTATTTGGATGTTATATATATATATATATATATATATATATATATATATACTGTATATATATGATAATATAATAATAACAAGATTAGTTGCAGCTAATAGTCTTTAGAAGAAAGTTAAACTTAACAACTAACCTGAAAACAATTACTGAGAGAAATATATAGCAAGATTGGGGGTATAGTTGCCAGATGCTTTTATTACGAAGGGAATTGAAATCAATATATTTAATTTAAATACTCTTAACACGTGTACATATATATATGTAATAATACAATAAATCAATATTAGTAATAATATTTAAGTGGATGTTTAGAGGAGGATAACAGAATTGATGCTTCAGTTTCAAAGCTGTGTTACGCAGCTTGATGTTCGTTTTAGCATATGCAATTTTATAACGAAATTTGCTGTATAGTAAAATTATTAATTCACATACCAGAAGATAGCATGTGAAAGTGAATGTAATGGTATATATCAGCGTAAATAACAGAAAACTACATATTTAAAAGTAAATAAACAAATATGAGTGTACTATATGTATATATTGTATTTGAAGGTCATCTCGTTTGAAAATAAGCCAGTTTCCCTTAAAAAGAGAGAAATTAATTTATTTAAATTATAATAATAAATATTAATTTTATTTTTCATAATACAGATATTAAACAAAGAACTTGTGTTTCGATTTAAAATATAATCACTGATTTTCATTTATGTATTGTTCACAATTTGTTAACAGACGAAAATTGGGTGTTAATGTGCAATCTCGTTAGGCCTATTAAAACCTTTCATTCGTTTCCATTTCTACTGTCTTCTAACTTGCCTGAACGGAAAGTACTTGAATGTATGTATGTTTTTTCATGTTTGTTCTTGTTTGCCTCATGAAAGAACTTTTTTGAAGGAGGAAGGCGAGGCTCAATCCTTTCTTAAATTTTTTTTGAAGGAAGGTGAAGACGAATCATTTTTAAAATTTATTTTTTTTTAAATTTAATTTTTTAAATTTAATTTGTTTAAATTTTTTTTTTATTTTATTTTATTTTTTTTTGAAGGACCATGAAGGACCATGAAGGACACCTCATAAAGGAGGGACCGCCATGAAGGACGGTGGAGGACCGCCATGAAGGACGGTGAGGGGGGGAAATTTTCAAATTGATCCATTTCTGTCCGACATTTTTCGGCTATACTACTCTTGTTTGTTACGTTACCATAAATATGTATTTTATTAACTAATCAACTGTAATAACACTGGTCAACAAAGATTTTTCATCAGAGTAAAATTTGTGGTGGCTGGGTAGCATTTTTCACGCTGATTCGAAAACTGCATTCAGATTCTTTTCTAGCACGTATAGTTTTCAAGATGAAGGCATATATATATAACTACACAGATTTAACCATTTTAAATAGGCAAAATACTAATATTTCAACATTTGATTGTGTTTATTTTATTGTGTTTTTTTAGTTTATTCATCTTATTTATTTCAATTATCTTAATTATACATCTTATGTATTTCAGTGTGAGCTTTTACGTCTAGCAGCATTATGATTCAGGCAACAACGCCGTGCTTTGTGTGTCAAAAGATCAGTCCAGCCCAAGAACTTGTTGTGTCAAGTTGGTGTGCATTTTTTTTAAATTTATAGTTTGCTCAGGTCAGTCAACATGCCTCGACAATGTGAGAATGACCCCGACAAGTTCTGTTTCGTATGCGGCCAGTTGACAACTAAAACACAGCGACGAAGTATTACAACCGACATTAAGAAAATATACAAGCTATACTTTGGTTGCCATCTAGGTGACCAAGATAAACCATGGGCGCCACATCAAATCTGTTCTGGCTGTTCAAATGGATTACGTGATTGGCTTAACAAAAAGAAAGCTTCAATGCCATTTGCCATACCCATGATATGGAGGGAGCCGAGAGATCATCATGAAGACTGTTATTTTTGTAGTGTGAACTTAATGGGATTTTCTGCCAAGAACAAACACCAGATTGCATATCCAAACTTGGATTCAGCACGTAGACCAGTAAAACATGATGAAACATTGCCCATTCCAATTCCCCCAAGTGATAGGCTAGATTCTATCATAGATGACATGGAAAGTGATGAAGGTGCAACTGGCGTTTCCGGACCATCTACAGAACCAGAGTACACTTTTGAAGGTAGACATTTAGAGCCTAAAAAGTTAACCAAAGGACAGTTGAATGATCTTGTTAGAGACTTATCGCTGTCTAAAGAGAAATCAGAGCTTCTCCCCTCAAGACTAAAGGAGAACAATTTACTTGAGAACAATGTTCGTATTAGTTACTACCGAAAGCGGAATTTTGAATTAACAGCATTCTTTTCAGTAGACGGTCCTCTGTTATTGCCATGACATCAATGGACTATTTACAGCCATATCTCAGACGTATGTGGCATCTGAGTGGCGCCTCTTTATTGACTCGTCGCAGAGAAGCCTAAAAGCAGTTATTTTGTATAATGGTAATATAATGCCATCCATCCCCATTGCCCATTCCATCCATCTAAAAGAGACATATGACAATATGGATATACTACTTAAGGCAATCAAATACGACAGTCATCAATGGAATGTTTGTGGAGATCTAAAAGTTATAGGAATGCTTATGGGTATGCAGTCAGGATTCACAAAATTTTGTTGTTTCCTTTGCCTGTGGGACAGTCGCGCCACTATAGAACATTACACCAAAAGTGACTGACCACTTAGGTATACATATGTCCCAGGGATAAGCAATGTCCAGTCTGTCCCTTTAGTGGATCCCCAAAAGATCTATCTGCCACCTCTTCACATTAAACTTGGTTTAATGAAGAATTTTGTTAAAGCAATGGGTAAAGTCAATTCTGAAGGGTTCCAATACCTTTCAAGGAAATTTCCGAAGGTTACTGCAGCAAAATTGAAGGAAGGAATTTTTGTTGGGCCACAAATAAGGGAGGTTTTGAATGACACTGAATTTGAAAAAGTCCTAAGTCCGCTGGAATTGAAGGCTTGGCTGGCGTTCAAATGGATATGTGAAAACTTTCTTGGAAGCACAAGTCACCTGCGTATAAGGATGGAGTCAAGAACCTCCTTGATGCCTTCAAAGAAATGGAGTGTTGAATGTCGTTAAAAATTCACTTCCTGCATTCCCACTTGGATTTCTTTCCTGTAAACCTTGGTGCAGTGAGTGACGAGCAAGGAGAGCGCTTCCATCAAGATATTCAGATGATGGAGAAGCGCTACCAAGGATATTGGAATGAAAGCATGATGGCGGACCATTGTTGGATGCTGTATCGTGACAATCCAGGCCAAATTTACAAAAGGAAATCACACTCACAGCGCTTTTAATAAAATAATGTATATATTCTTTATTTATAAGTACATTGAATAAGGTATATGATGTATTTGTTGTTTAGCATTCCTAAGTGTGATCTATACATCCATAAATTTTCTTATAGCAATATCAAAAACTTAAAAATATCAAAACCAGTGTATCTATATAACTGTACGTGCTAGAAAAAAAATAAAACCAAATTCGGAATCAGCGCGAAAAATGCATTAAGAAAAGTGTGATCATGTTTGTGATGAGAAAAAAAAGTTTCATTTTGTTGGCCAGTGTAATTATTGAATGTGTAACTCCGACATTATGTCGCCACTTAGGAACGTAAACTCGACAAAATTTTTATCATTATTTTTTTTCCATTTTATCTTGGAACTTTTCAAAATTCCGCTATCTGCTTAAATTGTGCTTGACGTCAAGAATTCTTTAGATCTCCAGCTGAAGGGAGAACTTGGCGTTCAGACTGCACTCCACCAAAATTTAATCTAATTTATTTTTTTATTATAAAATTAAATCATTCCTACCTGAGCTATTGTCGAAAGAGGTCGAACCTCCTCCCCTTTCAATTCCTGATCATCAGATTTAAGAGGCTCTGACATTCGTCTTCCCCCTTCAGTGCCTCTTTCTGTAGAAAATTTCATCAATAAAACAGTTTGAGTGAAAAAAGGCTCCATTTTAATTACTTGTGTATTTTCGTCCGTTCCTTCATTGATTTGGTTATAAAATTTAGTGTCCCATTTTGTCGTAAACCACTTCCACAGCTCTCGTCTACTGTGAAATTTCTTCGTCGTAAATCTCTCTACAACCAACTCTACAGTATAAATTTACTGCAATATTTTCCCTCAATAACTCATCTTAGAATTTATCTGTGCTCTTCAACCGGTTCCATGTAAATTCCACCCAGTAAATTCCACCCCCGAAAAATCCACCCAGTAAATTTTACCCATAGTAAATTCCACCCGTGGTAAATTCCAACCATGGTAAATTCCATCAAAAAATTTAAGAATTTTAACAATTATAACTTTGTTATTTTCTAAGGTCAATTTTTGCTAGTGAGTGGACAGTGTTTTCCATCACTGGACAGTGTTTTTGTGGTGTGTTTTTAGGTGATTCGAATGATTTTGACCATCGTTTCTATAGCAAATCACTTGTTTTTGAGTTAGCCTCATTTTCCTTAGTTTTAACCAAAATATCACAACTAAACCTAACCAGTCATCAAGGGTGTACAGTTGACCTAACCTATATATTTACCAGTTTTTTTATTTTGCATAAACTTTTTAATAAACTTTAGTAAACTGTAAACTTTTTTGATGACCCTTTGCGTGGAATTTACCATAGGAGGAATTTACCATGGGTGGAATTTACCATGGGTGGAATTTACTGGGTGGATTTTTCGGGGGTGAAATTTACTGGGTGGAATTTACGTACAACGCTTGAACCAGCTTTTGAGCCATTGTTTATATTCTTTCTAATCAACCCCATGGAATATTTTTCATCCGTCGACCGTCTTCATCGTAGATTTTCCTCTAAATGTTTTCGTCTTCCTCCGTGACCTTCGACGTTACTCGTCTGCTCACTATAAACTGTGCTTCATAGTCTGCCCTGACTTCACCGCCACAAATGCGTCGTCCTTCACCTAACAATGTAAGCATTTTTGCATTCTTGCATAATTCTATTTCGTTAAATTTAACAATTTTGTTAATTTAAAGTTTTTCTTTTTTACTGTTTAATCTTCACACACACACACACACACATATATATATATATATATGCTCAATCACGTAACGTTAAAAAAATTTTGTTCAAATTTCCGTCACTTTGTACGAATGCATAAATGCATTGATTTTTTCTGAAATTATAAACTTTAAATTTAAAATCTTTGTGTAAAATTATCCAGATTTTAGGTTAGGGTATTAATTGATATAGTTTTAGTCACTGTTGCTAGTAATGTACGCGATACGAATTAGCTGTCGTATAAAAATTTTTGTATGTACGAGTATTATATAAATAATGCATTAATAAACTCAAAATTAGGTTCCTTTTAACTCATTTGCAAATTTGATTGCAAATTTTTCTTATCGTTTACTCATCTTAAATTCATATTTGAATAAAACACGTCAGTTTCAGATTTTGTTTTTATATATAACAAGCAGAGCCTTTGGTTCCCTGCCCTACGGGCGGGCTTGTGCTTCGCAAACTCGCCTACGGCGAGGGCACCTTCGCAAAGTACCGAGATGAAGCCAAAAATATTATTTTACATTTTAAATATGCCTTCACAAATTTTTAACCCACTGGCTCAGAATGCGAAGCTCAAAAGTTTAGGGTTACCCCTTTGGGGGGAGGTCATTCTCCCTCTCACCCCTAAAACTTCCTCAACCCCCTTTATGCAACTTGGGGGCCTAACCCCCCCACCCCTTGTTGCATAACCCCGTCCCTGATTTTCTCATTAATTGGTAAAATAGAGAAATATATACTTTTTCTTGAACTAGAATTAAACGTTTCAATGAAGACCAACCTATTAGTACTACTGAGGTAAAAAATACAATTAAAGAACTTAAAAACGGCAAGAGTCCTGAACTGTTGGTATTAGTAATGAGTTCTATAAAACTGGAGAAGAACTTGCTGGATGGTTGACAGGTGTTTAACTAGGCATGGAATGAGGAATGTATACCATCTGAGTGGAGTAAAGCAATAATATGCCCGGTATACAAAAAAAGCGATAAACGAGACTGTCAAAATTATAGAGGAATTCCGCTTCTTACCTGCGCAAGCAAAATTTATGAAAGAATCCTAGAGAGGAGACTAAGATCGATGGTGGAGGACTCAATTGGAGAATGGCAGCATGGGTTTAGACCCAAAAGAAGCACTATTTTTCGTTAAAAATAATAACTTAAAGGAGTATAGAGTGGAATTAAAAGGCGTACATTGCTTTCATAGACCTAGAAAAAGCCTTTGACCGGGTACCAAGAAATAGATTATGGCAGGTGTTGGAAGATCCAATGTATAGATTAAGTCATAAACTGACAAGGGTCACCAAGGGCTTGTATAAAATATGCAGTAACACGGTAAGATCAAATGAAGGAAGAGAAAATTGGTTCACTGTGGTAACAGGGATGCGACAGGGAAGCGTGATTTCGCCACTATTGTTTATTCTCTATATGGATAGATGTTTGAAAAGAATTTGTACTCGGAAGATAAAGAACACACTTTCGTATACGCAGACGATGCAGCGGTGATAACAAGAGATCTTGAGGAGTTACAGAGAGCGCTACAAAGATGGAATGAAATTATGAGTGATCATGGCATGAAGATCAACAGGGCGAAGACCGAAGTGATGGCACTATCAAGGAATAGAGAGAACATAAATGCACAAATAGGGGAAACACAGCTGAACCAGGCTGATAAGTTCAAATATTTAGGAGTGATTGTAAGTGAGCAAGGAAGTAGTGGAGAAGAGTTAAAAGAAAGAATTGGGAAGTTCTCGAGGAATGTGGGGATGCCTTATCCCATCCTGAGAGAAAAAAATGTACCAACTGGGGTGAAAATTTTAATATACACCACGATTCTCCGCCCAATATTAATTTATGGATCAGAGTGTTGGGCCTTGAACACTTCTCAAAAGAGTAGGATTGAAGCAGCAGAGATGCGAGTTTTGAGGTTGGTAAGGAGAGTAACCTTGAGGGACAGAATTAGAAGTGAGAAAATAAGGCAAGAACTTGGAGTGCAGTCAGTATTAACTTGTATAGAGAAAAACCAACTAAGGTGGTACGGCCATATATGAAAAATGAAAGAGGAAAGGTACCCACTGCATTTTTATAATTGGACGCCGAGAGGAAGGAGACCAGTGGGAAGACCAAGGAAAAGATGGAGAGATACCATACAAGAAGCTATCAGTGCTAGAAGAAGAACCATAGAAGATGTGGAGGAGAGTCAACTCTATCGGGATCGGTCGGCCTGGAGAACGTTTGTGGGGCTCGTTACCTGACAGGACATTCCTAATAGGGTGGATGGTGAGAAAGGCGAGAAAAATTTAAACGTTTTTCGTATAATATATATAAAACGCTTTGTGGTATTATACAGTATTGTGGCAGGCAGGGATCCGTCAATTGTTTACTTGACGTTAAACATGTCGAAGACAGTGAAATAAACCAGTTATTCACTTTCCTCCACTCGTTTGTTCTTGGGCCATGTCGCTATCCTTCATTTTTATGCGAAAACGCATCTCCCAATATTGTTGTTTCTGTAGAGAATCAGTGATTCTATCGTCCCTTCTGGTCTTAGTAGGAAGTCGTCTAAATGTGACTGGTTCGTTTCTCCCCTCTTTCTCAACCTACTTCCTCTTTGAATTCTCTACACTCGGAATCTTCCAAAAATTATTTAATTCCTGGAATCGATGGCCGTTTTCCGAAGGAAGCCTTTATAGGTCGCTTTGATCCTAAATACTTTTATAGTCTTGCTTATGCGTCTATAATGGTTAAATAGCTGTATCCTCTGACTAGAAAACCACCACCCGTTTCACACGTTCAAGATTCCGATGGTAACCTTATTCCCGTCCTTGCGGATATTACATGCCTTGTATGCTTCAGTAATTTTTTTGCAGGATTTTTTGTCATTCGGAATATTGTCCCGACTATGATTTAGTTACTGGACCAGAATTCCTACGTACCTCTGAATTATATTTCGATTTTTCTGCTCGATGTTTCGTTAGATAAAATAATGGACGTCATTTCCCTCTCTGGTGCAATGCCCACGAGCAGAACCTTTCTTGTGACAATAAAACGTCACCCTTATCAAATTTAGGTAATTCTGACAAAAATTCTTTTGGTAACTCAATTGTACCTGAACAGTTTGTTTCGTCCTGTTTCAAATGAATTCGAGGCCTGAACAAACAGTCTCTTCTTTTGAGGATTATTTTTGTAACGCATCTTGTGAAAATGTTTGTGATGCTAACTATGATAATTGTAATTGTATTAAGGAGCATTCTGAATCGGTTAGTAACGATAAAAATGAAAATGTTGATTTTTTAAAAGATAAATGTATTTCTGTTGAAAATCTTAATAACGAAAGTTTTGTTGAAAGTGAATGTAATACCAGTGATAATGATTGGTGATGTGAAATGGAGATGTGACCAACCCTTCATTAGACCGGAGTTATTGGAATGATTGCTGTGCAAATGATATTCTGATGACATCACTGTTAGTTCCCTTCACGGTTGGGATGACCATGTCAGTCCTGTAGGTTGCGATTCTGAGTTGATCGATTCCACGGCTTCTGCAGTCGCTGAGAGCGATCTGAACTCAAATCGTTCAGATTAAGTAATTACTACTACTCATTTTGTTGATAACTAATTTGAGTCATTCGGACAGTGATTCAATTAATTTTAGGTTTTAGTCAAGAAGACTTTGGTTTTGTTTCAGATGGATCAGCTATCCATGCATGTCCTAAAAAGGATTCGAGTTTTGTTGCTGATATTGTTTTAGATGGTCAGAATGACTATCTTTTTGATAACTTTTCTCCGCAGGACCCTAATTGTTTTTAATTTACTTCGGCTACGTCGCCTCACTTATTTGGTTATGAGGATGATGCTGTTTTAGGTTCTTCTGGTCATGATGACCCTCATTTTGTTTCAGATGATGCTTTTTTTTTTTTGCTTCGGTAGCAGTTGGGCCAGACGCTCTGGAAGGTCCTGCATGCGAGTCTATTTTTGAGAATGTTTGGAATAATTTTGAAAATTTTTGATAATTTTCCCTTGACTCAGTTTCAGACTCCCATAGTAATGACCATGTTTATTTTAATTCAGTTTTTATATATCCTGAGTAGTATTGCAAGCAATCGTGTACCCAAAAGCAAAGTTCTTCTTGGAATTTCCTATATACATTCGGTAATATCGAGGCACCTTGTCTCGTTAGTTGGTTACTATCTTCCCCAATTTTGGCAACTTCAAACCTTGTAAATTTATTACTTTTTACTTTAAATCTTGTTACTTCCATTTCTGTTGAACCAAACTGCAGTTATACGCAATGTCACGTACGAGGGGCGGTCAGAAAATAAGTTTATATGGCGTATAATTTCGTAACTAAAGGACCTACATTGATTATGTTTGTATCAGGTGAATTCGTTAATCATTGTTGGCAAAACTACGCGTCGATTCGGCTGCCATCTACAGTACATTGGTTATATGCGTTAGTTGAACATGGCGGCTCGACTGGAACAGTGCCCTGTCATTTCTGCAACGATATTCCGAGTCTGTCAGTGGTCAAGAATTTCTCGAGCGCATTGTCACAGGAGACGAGACATGGGTTCATCACCGTACTCCGGAAACAAAACGTGCCAGCATAGAATGGGGATACCCTGTGTCCCCGCAACCAAAGAAGTTCAAGATTGTGGGGTCCGCTGGCAAAGTGATGGTTACCGTGTTTTGGGACCATAAAGCCGTTTTGCTTGCAGACTTCATGCAAAAAGGCACAACAATCAATGCAGCTGTATATTGTTCAACACTGGAACGTTTACGAGCGGCCATTAAACGTAAACGTCCTGGACTGCTCCGTACGGTAGATGGCAGCCGAATGTACGTGCAGTGTTGCCAACAGTGATTAACGAATTCACCTGATACAAACATAATCTTATTTTCTGACTTATTTTCTGACCGCCCCTCATATATTCACCCCCTCTCCCTACTTGTTCAATAATCACCCCGTGTTTGATTAATCCTGTAACCCAACAACCTTTTTCCCTCATCACCTCATTCAAATTTCTCTCCTGTAGTTTTAAAGTCATTTCTCCAGTAACTTTGAACACAGATGGATTTGATTTTGAAGTATAGAACGATGTAGTTCATGATGCAGAAAGTTGTAGTATCTCATAATTTCTGAATAGGTAGGCAACACATTTGAACTTAAATCCTTTGGAGCACCGAAAACTGGACATTCCTAATCTATTCTCGTCTTCAAAAGTTTTTATGTACACATTTTAAGATTGTTTTCAAACAATGAAGATCCAAACTTTGTTTGGAAACTTGGAGTTATTATACAAATGCTTCTGAAATATCTGAGAAAAATTACGAGCATTAGTTATATAAAATGCACAAAGTTACAGTAAATTACAAGAATACATATTAAACGTGCATAAAGCTATAACAAAAGCCAAATTTACCACACCCGCCCCACAGTAACATACATGCGCAAGAGTGATAACTTAATGAAACGGTAATTTCTTTGAAATACTGTGTACACCCTCTGTGGCAACCCTAAATAACCTCAGAATAAAGCGACATTTGACATGAATATTGTTTGCCCATTTGGCAACATTTTCACACTATTGTTAAGTGCATTTCTGAAAAAAAGTTTTTCGTTCCACCCCAAGATACATCTGTAGAGACCGACAGGAAATTGCTGCTACTAGGGGGCCCCCTAGACAGGCTCCTAGGTCATACCTCAGTGGGCAAGAATAGGAATATAGCTGAAGTTATTATTAATATTATGGTTATTATTATTATTATTATCATTATTATCATTATTATTATTATTATTGTATTAATTAAAGTTTTTGTATAAGACAAATGTGATAAAACGGAGACAAACGAAACGTTTTGGTCGCTATGTGTAAATAACTATTGTGAGATCTTATTTCTATATTATTTAACTTTATTCTTACTACAGTATATGCTAATACTTTCCTAAATGCTTAATGTTTCTAGTATTGTAAAACATTATTATTATTATTATTATCATCATTATTATCATGATTATTATTATTTAGCAGATTAGTTGTGGTTAACTAGATGTGACTTCGTGCATCTTGGAAAGTGAAACGACATTATCCATCAGGAGCTGAAAAACGGAAAAAGAAGAAAATAGAGGAGAAGCTTTCCAGTAGCACAGGTGAGATGTGCCACTTGTATATGCTTATGATTACAGTTCAGGCAACTAGGTTAGGTAGACCATCAAGCTAGGCAAGTGCTCAGGAATCGTGTAGAGTAAGCTAGTCTCTGTAATATTTATATTTCGAAATTTGAAATTTAATGGATCACATCACCTCAAATTCTGTTTACACAGATCAATTATCAAGCAAATAAGAAAGAGTATCTTAGTAAAATCTAACAGAATATGTAATGTTATGTTCTTCTCAGGAGCACTACTGAAATATTTGGAAAAGCCATCCTCAGCAAAGCCTAATGAGCATCATGAGCCAACAGCAGGACCATCCTCTATGCAACCTCAAACACCAGTAGAAGTAGATCCTGATGAACCAACAAGTGGCCCATCTTCTGTTCAGCTTCAAACACGACACACAGGCAATTCTACTGAGCAACAAGAACCAAGATCTGTTCCACCGCTTGATCCGTATAACTGGCCAGTTGTCCTGTCAGATGCCTTGAAGACAGATCTAGTGTCTCGAGGACCATTTCAAATCAGTCCAGATTTCACATTCCCTAAAAGAGAGGACGGTAGAAGGACCATTGACCAAACTGAAATGTCATTAATGGAGGTAGAGCGAAGACGCTGGCGAGATGTTCTCACACGTCTTGTAAGTATAATCCAATCACTGGCAGAGAGAAACCTTGCTTTCAGGGAGTCTTCCTCTACATTGTATAATCGAGACAATGGCAACTTCTTGAAGGAGGTTGAGCTGTTTGCCAAATTTGATCCAGTGATGAAACAACACATCAGCAGAGTCGAAAGTGGCCAATATAGTCATTCAAGTTACCTAGGAAACATCATTCAAAATGAGCTCATTGGGTCCATTAGTGGGAAGATCTTGGATGCCATTGTTGCAGAAATAAAACAAGCTAAATATTACTCACTCATTTTAGACTGCACTCCAGACATAAGCCACCAAGAACAGATGTCGATTATTATCAGAACTGTCAAAATGGGTGAAGTACCAGAAATAAAAGAATACTTCTTGGGCTTTCTTGAGGCTTCAGAAAGTACAGGCCTGGGTTTATCAATTCTGATTCTGAAGAGACTAGATGAACTGAATATTCACTTTGATGACTGCAGAGGACAGTCATATGACAATGGAGCGAACATGAAGGGCAAGAACAAAGGTGTTGAGGCAAGGTTATTAGAGAAGAACTGTCGTGCACTCTATGTTCCACGTGGGGCTCACATTCTGAATCTTGTAGTGGTTGATGCAGCTGAAGCTTCCACAGATGCCATCAGCTTCTTTGGCAACTTACAAAAATTGTATAACCTTTTTGCAGCAGCTACACAGAGATGGACAATCCTAAAGAAGCACGTGAACATAACACTCAAGTCTTGGAGTGAAACCAGGTGGGAGAGCCGGCTTAAGAGCATTGAGGCTGTGCGATACCAGAGCCACAACATCAGAGAGACCCTGTTGGAAGTCAGAAACAATGCCACAGATGCCATAGCCAGGACTGAAGCACAAGCACTTGCACAGGAGGTAGGGTCTTATCGCTTTCAGATTTGCACAGTAGTATGGTATGACATTCTTCATGCAGTTAACCATGTGAGCAAACTTCTGCAGTCTCCTACAATGCAGTTTGATGTGGCAGTCAACCTCCTCACAAAAACAAAAGACTCACTTACCAGCTACAGAAACACAGGTTTTGTTGCAGCACAAGTCGTAGCTAGGGACATATGTGAGGAAATGAATGTGGAGGCTGTGCTGAAGGAGAAGAGGCTCAGATCCACAAAAAGCACTTTGCTTACGAAGCCCCTGACGAACCATTTACAGAAGCCTTAAAGAGGCTGGAAGTCAAATTTTTCAATGTGGTGGTGAATTGTGCCATCGGGTCAATAAATGAGAGATTCAAAACATTAGATGATGTGAGGGACATATTTGGGGTTCTCCTAAACTTCACCACAATGAACAAGGAAGACTTGTCCTGCAAGTGTGAAAAGCTCTCTAAGATACTGAGCTCTGGAGCGGACTCTGACATTGATGGAAGAGAACTGGCCCTCGAAATTAAGAACTTGCCGACTTTACCTTCGCACAACATGACTGCATTGGAGCTTCTCTCCTTCATTCATCAGAAGCAACTGGAGGAACTATACCCCAATCTCTGGGTTGCACTAAGAATTGCCTGCAATCTACCTGTGACAGTAGCGTCAGCCGAGAGGAGCTTCTCTAAGATGAAGCTAATCAAGAACTACCTCAGATCATCAATGGGGCAGGATCGCCTCAGTGGCCTTGGCATCATAAGCATCAACCAGGAATTAGTAATTGTTTGGTAGTTGATAACTGTATTATTTTTTTATACATAGTTCTGTCATTTATTCTAAATAATGTATAAGCTAATTTTCAGGAATTTCATGAAGAGTATTTTTTCTGTTTTTCTGAAAGTACATATTTGTTGTTTTGGACATAAATATGTCATTCATTAAAATTGTTTCATAATTGGTTTTATTAACGCAGCCATTTTTTGTATGTGTGTGCTGAGGTGATGTAGTAAGGCGTGAGTTGGTGGATGGAGGGGTGGGGCCTGAAATGGGTATACTGCTTATGGCCCCCTAATGGCTAGAAACGGCCCTGCTCATCCTTCACCACAATTCGATCGGCGCCCGTTCAACAAATATCTCAACAGGTCCTCAGCACATCCTCCTGCCGGTAGGCCAACACGTCTTCAGAATTATCTACGGCGAAACGCAATACGGTCAAACTTCACGTACGCCATTGTCAGTCTTCAGAGTTATCCACGTCGAAACGCAGGACGGTAAGCCCCTTGTCGGCCCTCACTCGACCTACAGTGTTTTGTTACGTCGTGCTAGACTATCCAGGATTCAAAACAAAAAAGTTCACAAACTCAGCCTAATCCGATTGTTTATGTGCTCTTTTATGCATTTCATTTTTACCGACCTAATCCATTTACTGTACATACCTTACTTTCATTAGTTCAGTTATTATTGGCTTAATTACTTATTCTGTGTTCACCAATGCATACCTCATTAGCCTACCTGAATTAGTGTATTTACTTAACAATTAGACTGTATAACCATTTCTTATTGCTATTAATCAGTCATCGTTAACATAGTATAAATACCGTTATAGAATTGTTAATCACTGTGAACAAATAATTGATTTATTTTCCTAATTAAACACAAAACAACAAAGTAATTTCTCCCTTCTTATTAAATATTGTTTGTTTGGGCTGTAGGCCCAAGCTGGTGACCCCTAATTATTCATTTCAATTTAATTCATAAATTAGAGTAAGCCTACCTTCTTGGCCACATCAAATTGATCATACGTAGGCCGCTATACATTAAACTAATTATTAACTAATGATTCTTTCCTATATTTGGCCTTAAACTACTCCGTGACAGACCACTTCCAATTCGTCGAATTACGCCTTGGCCCCTTCAAAATTTCTAAATACCTTTACTTAATAATTTTACTTACTTTTTTTGAATTATTTAATTCGGTTTAATACGTTTATTAAATACAAACAAACAAAAAAACTTTGTTTCAGACTCAACAGGAACAAACATTATACAAGTGGTCCATAGAAGATTAAGAGATAGTCGTCTGGAGCACTGACTAAGTAGGCCAGTGAATCACTGTGCATAATGAACATACAATTGCCTACGCCAATGCTTCCAGATTTAAGACTTATAAAATATATCGGAGACCAGTCCACTAACCATGGCTTCTATTATCTTATTGACTGACTCACCAAGCCTAGTGATAAATCTAAATACAAAATTGCGAATGACACTGGCAGAGTTAGGTACCTTATTGACTACAAATAGCATACTGGCACTAGAAGAAGCATCATTTATAAATCTTGGAGTTCTTAATAAACTCCTAAAAATATTATTATATGCAACATATAATTTTCTCAAATTATACATCCTGTAGTTTCACCACAAATGAGCTGTATACATTGGAATACAAAAAGTTTTGAACAAAATCAACTTAACGTCTAATGTCCACATATGAAATTTTCTAACCAAAGTATTCCCTGAGCATTGCCTTAGAATTCTGTTACATCATTTTATTATAACTAATTATATAATTGTACCCTCACCACACTCCCACTAAAACCTATCACCACCTATAACCCCATCAAATGAAATTCAATTATCACATTGATACTATTGATATAGAGCTATGAATATAGAGCTATGAATGCTATTAGTCGAATTTAATTCCGTGTCTAAATTAAAATTTTAATACCACTTAATTTACTTGGTACCATTATAGTGAAGTTCTTCAACGTGCGTTATTTTTATTATTATTAATAATAATAATATACTGATACGTGGAACTCATTTAATGACGTAAAATTTATAATCGTAATTTTCTGTTGACACCTACTCAAATCTACATTCCGTCTGTACCCTATGTTACTTGTACAATGAAACCCATACACACATACATAACTATAAATACTACCTACACTAGAATTTAAAATTATTTGACTTTAGATTTAAAAGATTTAACGACCCTACTCCCATTTTTTAATTATTATACATTATTTTAACTTCAGATATGAACTTTATTATTTCAAAAACTTTTCCCAATCCAAGCACAT
The DNA here is from genome assembly GCA_023014485.1 of Bathynomus jamesi. NCBI lineage: Eukaryota > Metazoa > Arthropoda > Malacostraca > Isopoda > Cirolanidae > Bathynomus > Bathynomus jamesi. The sequence continues at coordinate 391,863 of JAJOZX010002920.1, read as the reverse complement.
ACACCGTAACACACTATATAAACATATATACTGTACTTGTGACAACCCTGGCACTTTTTTACTTCTACAATATACCAACCTACACTTAAACATTAACTAACACGTATTAAATGTTAAATTATCCTTCCTTTTTTTTTTTTATCTTAGTCGAATTAGTCTCGCAAACCAATCTCTCGAAAGGTCTACGGATTTCGGTTACACATTTTCATCAAAATTCCAACCACGTTTACCCAGGCCCGTGATCATTGGTGTGATAATAAATTTTAAATTATTCTCTTGTATCACGCAGTTCTTAGTAACAATTCATCGGATATGACGATAACTAAATTTAATTAAAAATAAAAATACTAACAATGATATTTACTCCAGATTATTGAATGTATTTAATCTTAATTTTTGCTTACTTTGTATATCATACTTGTTACATTAATTCATTTATTCAATTATTTTTAACCGACCACTCTGTTAACTATCTCCATAAATTCTTCAAAGTGTTTTCCAATATTTTTTTTTTTTTTTTTTAAATAAGGTACAGAACCGACTAAGAGGAAAAAAAATACATATATAATGGCTGCAGTCGTACCAGCTCCCGCCAACATCATGGATTTACTGCCGGAGGTTCTCGAGCAAATCCTCCAATACCTTTCTCCTATTGACCTATTAATTACTATTCCGCGAGTATGTCTGTCCTGGAAGATTTTGTGTTAATGTTCTCCTCATTTCCGCTATCTGACTTATGACCAAGGCCTGACCCAGGATGTCCTATGCAGTTTACAAATATTAAGTGTTTTTTTTTACGTCTATTCGGATTACCGTGAACGGACCTGAACCTCACTACCCGATTAGGGCGGGTCGTACTCAGGTGACAACATGAATCTGAAGGAAATCCTACCATCAGGGGTGTCTAAATTATGTGTTTTTACATGGGGAATTCAAATATGAGCTTCTTTTTTGGATAGGATAACTCTAACCTACATCATTTTGTATTTCTAAATTGCCAATTTTACCCTTTTGAACCCCTTTATAATATATTAAAAGATATAAGGTAAATCATTTATATTGACAAGGCCAAATCAACTTTACATATATTTATTAATAGGTGAACTGCATGTATATCACTGGATATAATTACAAAGATCATTCTCCTGACATCTTGAACTTTGCCAGGTTGCACAAATCCTGCTTTGACTCAGACTTGGACATCAGCTTCCTGCTGGTCTCCTGAGCCCTGATCCCTCCATCCCTCTTTTCCTGTGAGAAGTACTTAGCAGAAGCCTCAGTCACCATTTTAACAACCCTCTCAATGCTTTGTGTGTGGCAAGGCCAGTTGCGCACCTCCATGGGGGTGTTGATGAAGTTTTTCACCTCTGAGGTGCTTAGAGAGCAGGTGAGAGGTGGCTCTGACACACCTTCTGACCAGCTGATCAAGTCACCGATGCTGGAAGCATCACAATTGATGTCAGGTGTCCTTCTGCTCCTAACAGAGGAGTTCCCCAGCTGAGTGTCCGGGTCCCCCTCTCCCCTGATGGCCAGGATTCTCTCCACCCCTTCAATCCTCTCCTTCTGATCCTCAGAGCAGAGTAGTGTTTGGAGGATGACTTCACTGTGGGCATACCAAGCAGATCTTCTCACAGTTGGCATCACAATATCCAGCACCTCCTTTCTCTGGGACTTGAGGCAGTCCAGCTGAAAGAGGATGTGCCTAGGCCCTTCGATCCAGGAGTGCTTGACCTTCACGTTGAACCAACATGGGTAATACACTCCAATGATGAATTCCACAATGAATTGCAGAATCTTCAGGTTCTTTCCTTTAAGTCCGTGCTTTGACACCCAGAGCCTGAGAAGTCTGTTCGCTGTGGTGAGCCAGCGGCTGTGGTTTACTGGTCCTATCTCTAACAGAGCCAGCCCTGCAGGAAGTACTCCATCCCTGACTGCACAGACAATTTTATAGCCATAGTATTGATCAGTTGAGAGATCTTGAATGACCTTGTCAGGAAGCTTGATCAGTGGAGGGCCAACAGAGATTCGGGTGAAGTTTGGATTGATATCAAAGTCTGTAGCAGAATCAAGGAGCTTTCCTATTGGCCCGGATAATTTTTTGTCTGACAGAGTAGGGCCATCAAGGTCAACAATGAGATGGCGCAGGGGAAGTTCAACAGTGTGCAGGTTGCACACCAACCAGACCAGCTTTCTCCCCAGGTGCAGCTCCAGCTTCCGCATTACTCCAGCTTTCACACCAGTGTTGACATTTGTTGAGTCTCCTCCAATGGCCAACAAGGTCTTATCATAACCCCTCTCTTTCAGCCAGGCAAACAGGACCTTAGCAATCTTCTCCGCATGTGACTCCTCTTTAGTTGCTTTCTCTGGGGTAAAGTGGAACAGATAGTAGCTGCCAGGCTCACTAACAACACTATAGTGTTCTTCCTTGATCTTTGCGGGAAAAGATTGGTCACTGCCCTCAGCTTCCATCATCACATTGGTCAGGTCAATCCGCCCATCAAAGAGGATGCAAGAGATCCCCCCCTCCTCCCTGCACTTCTCGAACTGTTCCCCCAGCTCTCTCATCAACTTCTCCTGTGCTCTCTTGACCTTGCTCTTATCATTAATGAAATAGGCCTCATACTGCTCAGTTGTACTAAAAATGAACCACCTAATTTTAGCTCAAATCATTGTTGTTAATTAAATTTTGCTCAATGTATCACTATAATATGCGTAGAAATAGCTTTTTCTAAAATATAACAGAATAATACTCACATGCGAACAGTAACAAAAAAAATATCAGTAGATAATCACTAAATCTATCCCCTCACTGCAAGCCGAGGTGGTAAAATAGCTTCATAAATCATGAGTCACTTCAAATATTTCACAAAACGTTTTAGAATGTTCTGAAACGTTACATTCTAGCCTCTGAGAAAGGTGGCTCAGAAAATGGCCTTATGTGTGCCAGAAAACCGTCAAAATATTTCATATACCAAACTGTATGATAATTACAATTAAGTGGAATGGCACACCTTTTTATTTGAGTATTTAAATATTATTATTATTATATGAATTACATTATATGTGTTTATATGAATTAGTTAGAACAATGCTCTATGAGAGATAACGTGAGCAGCCATGATAGAAAACGTGAGAAGACATATTCTGGGGTAACTACAATAGTAAAATAATCAACAATTTGCAAAATGATGTAGCTTAGGGTTATCAGAATTAAATATTTTCTTCAGAATTGTGTTCTATACACCAAAATATGTTATTTGAACACCCCTCTCCATTGATTTAAAAACAATACATAGTATGACCCGCCCTACTACCAGATTCCTCACCAAAATCTGTCCCCTTTTGACTTATGATGTCTTCCCTCACTTCTTTAACTACACTCACTACCCTATTAAATATTGTGATCTTCCCTCTAGCCTTCTTAATCAAAGATAGAGTCAACGACTCTATCTTTGATTATACCCCACATTGAATAATCACTGTGATGTGATTATTCAATGTGGGGTATAATCAATGATAGAGTCAACTGCCAGAAACCTTGGGACTTCGATCACACGATGACTTTCATACGCCAAGAGTTCAAGACTTTGAATAATAATAAAGAACTGTGCTATCCTATTTGTTGTTCAGTGGTTCAAAGCTGCAACGTGTGTATTGAACATGATGGGACACTTTGAACAATTTCTGTAATAAATATTATTCTTCACAAAGTGATTCCATTATTCTCGGTAAACCGACTTATGCCGCACCCGATATAATGAAAGATGAATCATCAAGAGTACCTCTTGAGTCAGTGTTCATGATTTTAAGTACAAATTAATCATCCGAAGTGTTTTGATGACTGATCATTTATAATCTCGATGAAAATTTTAGTCTGAGTGTATTAGAGTGATATGTGGTAATTGAATCTGCAAAACAGCATCGAAGTGCATAACCAGTTTTCTTTCTTAGAGCTGCCGGTAAAAAAAAATTTTAACTGAATTTTTAACACCAAATGATTTCTGTGTTATTCTGTTCTTTTTAAAATCTATTATTATTTATGCACACAAAAAACATTTGCCTTTTTGCAAGACGCATTTTTCAGACTAGTCTATGAGTTTTATAGACAACGCCTTTTTGTTTTAAACAAATTTTACACAAGATTAGCGTTCATCCTACCCTTTGAACAAACGTTTTTAAGCCAGTCAGACCTTAACATTTATTTTAAACTCGTAAACCAATTACATTTTGAGTGCAGCTTCACAATTTTGGTCTCACTGGCTTTGGGTGTGAAGCTCGAAATTTTTATGGATGTGGTATTTTTGTAAATTTATGGACCGACTTATATTTCCTCTATTTCACAAGAGTATAAAATTTTGTACAAACGTCGTCTAACTAGATGCACAAAATTATTTATTAGTTTTTACCACAAACAACACACACTGTAAAATAGCTATACAAAGCTATACAACACTGTAAATAGCATTACTCACTCTAACAGCGGCATTCATACCTCACACGTGGCTATCTGTCGCAGCCAAAATAATATCCCAACATATACACAACAAGCTAACATTCTAATTAATCACTAAGCAAAGATAAGTCACTTAAACAGAGACAACAACCAGAAACACGCAGACAGACAAACAGCCAGAAACAAGAAAACTTACAGACTCGACACGACCATTACACCCTCCAATACGGACCAGACCACCAAGATCATCAAAAACATTAAGAATTCGAAGGCTACTGGACAAGACAACATATCTAACATACACCTTAAACACTTAGGCCCACAGGGAATACTAGCTCTCACAAACTTCAGCACATATTCATACCAACACTGTATTATTCCTGACATATGGAAACAAGGTAAAATTATTACACTACTCAAACCAAACAAAAATCCAGCAGAACCAGCTTCCTATAGACCCATTACTTTACTATGCACACCTTCCAAAGTAACAGAAACACAAATCTTACAAATCACCAATAATAACCTGAGCTATTGAAAAATAGGGACCCCAGCCTTCTTTAGTTAGGCTTATAAGGCTAACTAACGAAAATATCACGACCTAACCTAACCAATCGTTAGGTTAACTGTACGCCCTTGACGATTAGTTAGGTTAGGTCATGATATTTTCGTTAGTTAGCCTTATAAAGCTAACTAAAGAAGGCTGGGATCCCTATTCTTCAATAGCTCCTAATAACCTTTATTAATAATAATAAAATAAATAAATGTTTTTCAATTTACAATGACATGAATAATTGTGAAGCTCGACTATTTATTTTATTTTATTTGGCCCTTAAGCTTTAGGCTTTACTGGGCTCTTATTAAAAATAAGCAGCTAGTTGTTATAAATTAATAATAATAAATAAATAAATAAGAAAATAAGTATTATTAATAGTTAAAACATGTATTACAATATTAAATAATATTAATGGACAATATTAAACAATATTAGTGGACATTAGTCCTAGATTTTTGTTAGTATGCCATTATTAATCGGGATTTCAACTTGGTTTTAAACAAATTTACATTCACAATATTTTTTATATTGGCATGCAAGTCATTCCATAGTTACAATCCAATGAAAATGGGTAGTTTTTGTGATGAAGACAATCTAAATTGAGGTATAACAAGCTTTGATCTATTTCTGGTCTGATACGAGTGGATTTCTTGATGAGTTACAAAATATCTATTTACCCATTGCAAATTATGATTTTGTTCTTACACTTGTAAATAAAAATAAAATGTGCCAGTTTGGTTATATCGTTGAGCTTTAGTAGGTTTAGCTCTTTAAATAATGCACTAGAGTGATCAAGGAAATCAGCATCAGATAATAACCTTACTGCTCGTTTTTGGATGACAAAGATACCATTTAATGCGTTGTTAGCGGAGCTTCCCCAAACAAGGGTGCAGTATGTTATATAAGGAAGAACAAGAGTATGATAAAGAGTCAATAAAACTTGTTTAGGGAGTACATTTCTAAGTTTAAACATTATAGCAACGCTCCTTGAAATCTTTTACACGATATAATTTACATGATCACTCCATTGCAAATTCTTATCTAGCATTACACCAAGAAATTTTGTTACAGTACACTCCTTTATGGCGATTTCATTAACATTAAGTTCATCAAGATATACATTTCTTTTATTAGTAAAAATCATGAAATTTGTTTTACTGGTATTGAGGAAGAGTTTATTGGTGGTCAACCATTTCATTACACTGATGAATTCTGACTGAAATATATTCTTAGCTGTATTAACATCTTTGCAAGAAAAAGAGACAGTTGTATCATCTGCAAACATTATTAGCAACAATAGACATTAGTAAAGCATTTGATGCTATCCCACGCTTCCCTCTCATAAACAAAATACTCAACACAAACATGCACAATAACACCAAAAGGTGGCTGAGCAACTATCTTTCAGGAAGATACTCACATGTCACATTTAATGGCAAGTCATCCAAAAACAAGCTTTTTCCGAACGGGGTCCCTCAAGGCTCTGTTCTCTCACCAACACTCTTCAACTTATACATGCATGACATTCTAACACCAATAGATAACAAGCTTACCTTATCATCATATGCAGATGACATTACTCTAACATCCACCCACAACAACATCGACACCGCTACAAATAACCTACAAACATACATAAACAGTATACAAGACTGGCTCACACACAATAGACTCAAAGTAGCGCTGACAAAATCAATCATCACCTTGCTAACAAGCAACACAAAAGAACACCAGATAACTCCACAGCTTACACTAAACAACACCGACATTCCACACACTCACAAGTCCAAAATACTTGGGGTCACATACAACACATCATTATCTTTTGCAAACCACATTCAGGACATTAAAAACAAATGTACGTCAAGACTTAACACGCTTAGGGTACTAAGAGGCACAAACTTTGGACACCAGCAGGGATGAACATCACTCATATACAAACAATATATTCGCTCAGTTATAGACTATGCTAGCCCATGCTGCGAACCCATTATCTCAAACACACACACATAAACACCTTACAGACAATACAAAACAACGCACTTCGTATCATTACAGGATGCACTCAAACAACACCAATAGAACACCTGCACACAGAAACAAAAATACTGAAAGGTAGGGAACATTTAGACATGAAGGGAACACAATTCATGGCAGCAGCGACAACTAACCCACAACACCCTTGCCACTACATGTACAATCACGCACCGACACCTCGCACCATTAAGGTAACACCAGAGAGACATTATAACCAAATATTCCATTCCATACCACGCCCACAGACATCACACAGTACAGAAAACATACACACACACCTAACCCACAAAGCACTGACACGACTCGGTCCGAATGCGGTACCAGGTGCGAAGCCGCCACCCATTGACAGGTCAGAGACCAGCCTGAGCAGATCGGATCGAGTTAACTTAGCACGATTCCGATGTGGACATCACCCCAACTTACAGACATATAAACACAGACTAGACAACTCGGCAGACGACACCTGCCACCTGTGCCAGGAAACACCACAAACAATTGAACACATTATGACAGACTGTACCGCTCTAGCACAACATAGAACACAACACAACATCACCATTGCGCTGAACCTCTGGTCCACTCCGGAGAGGGCGATCGGTTACCTGCGTGCCGCCGGCTTGCTCGATCAGGGTGGGCTGATCAGCTAACCAACAACAACAACATTGTAAAATAGCCGAAATTTTGTTTTACGTGCTGCCGACAAGAGGCGTGACGCTGGGTGGAGCTTAGAATAAGCTCCGCCCAGCGCCTTGCGGACAAACGCCTAACTCAGCTAACAACATTTTGGCCACTTAAACTTTGCCCTAAGCTTTCTTGTAATGAATGAATTTGTTCGATGTTTACATCAAATTATTTGCGACGATGTCCTCTAACTTTTGGTGTAAAGTTCGTGTGGTGTAGTTTCTTCTGAAAAATATTATAGCTTTATTGCTTGTCACAGCCCCAAAAAATTTGTCTACGCACGGTAGTGGACGATAACTTGCGAAAAAAAACCAGGAACCTGCGCCATTATCGTGCTCTTAACCGTTTGTCGGGCAGTGTGTCTTTACTGATTTTGTTCTGGCTAGCGCCCAGGGCCGGCCCTAGGATTGCTGGCGCCCCGGGCAAGCTGAACTTCGGCGCCCTTACAAGTATAATTTTAAAATTTGTTCACAATGAGGAAAAACTACAAATGTAGGAATAAAGAGTTTATTACAATTAACGATATTCACTCAAAGTACAACTAAACATTCTCAAAATGGAACCATGTATGAAAATATGAGAGACAGTGTTACCACTTTTGGCTGAGGTAAATCCACAAAAAAATGTAAAAATTCCACAAAGTGGCAACACTGATGAGATATTAAAGGATGGCAGCGCTGCCAGGCGTATGTAATTTGTGCTCAACGCTCACCTACGCGGCCACATCAACCCATGTGACATGTCATCCCATGTCGGGCCAAGCTGACCTTAGCTTTACTGGTAGTCTGGTACTAATGCTATTGGCTAATATAATGTCATAATCCTTGAAAATTTGACTCCACATCAGGAAATTTTCACATTTGACTCTTTTATTTCATTTTATTTTATTTATTTATTTTTCTATTTTTCCCTTTGTATTTGGAAGATCCCAAACACATGACGTGGCGCCCCTTAGCACGTGGCGCCCCGGGCAACTGCCCGAGTTGCCGGTACCTTGAGCCGGCCCTGCTAGCGCCAGATGATTTTATTCAGTCTCGGGAAGACTTCTGTGCAGTAAAGGATTAAACAAACGTGTCTTAACCCTAACTGCAGAGAGGTCTTTCCGAGACTGAATAAGATCGTCTGGCGTTAGCCAGAATAAAATCAGTAAAATCACACTGCGCGACAAAGGGTTAAGGAATGAAAATAATGAACCAACCAACGATCTAAAGGAAATATCTGAAATATTGAAAGCTCAGTATGAATCAGTTTTCAGTACCCCAAAAAGTGACACGTGGTCTCTGATTAACCCTTTTTGAAGAAAGGCTACAAAGAGAAAATATAACTCAGTTTGACTTGTCCCGAAAGATATCGCGCGAGCTATAGGACAAGTGAAATCACGTTCAGCTACATGTCTGGGCAAATAGGACGCCTTGTTGATTAAAACTAAGAATGAAAGAGCTACACCCTTTATTGAATATAGAGAAGATCGCTGGTCACAGAAGAAATACAGAGCATTCTGGAGAGCGAACGTTCTCCCTATATATAAAGGATCAGGGAGATGTCACTGACATCACATCTTACCAAAATATTTGAAAGAATTAATAGAGAGAAAATTTATCCTTTTTTTGGAGACAAAAAGATAAAAGGAGAACCAGCACGAATTCCGATCAGGAAGATCGTGCCTTCACAACTGATAGAGCATTATAACAACATAATTGATGTACTTAAAAACAATGACAACTATAATGTAATATACATAGATTTTGCAAAAGCATTTGACAAGGGTGATGATGGTATAACACGCATAAAATGAAACATATAGGAATAACAAGCAAAGTGGGAAAATGGATCTATGACTTCCTCAGAGAACGAGAGCAAGTTGCTAAAATCCAAGGATCGGAATCGGAAGTACGCAACTCAGTACCGCAAGGAACATTATTTGCCCACTCCTATTCATTATTATGCTAATATTTGAAAATGTCTGAATTTTAACTACATGTTCAAATAAAAATTTAATAATTTAATTTTTAACTTTAAGTTTAAATAATACTATAATTTTATAACTTTTAACTCTACAGTCTCACCGTGGATACATACGAGTATATAATATCAGGTTCTTCGTTCTTGCTTCAACTACAACTGTTTTTTGTTTTCATTTTATCTTATAATATATATATATATATATATATATATATATATATATATATATATATATATATACACACACACACACACGAGGGCGACTCAGTATATTTTGCCCCACCTTTTTTTTCTTTCCAAGTTTTGTTGTAAGTTCCAGAAATTTTATACACAAGTAGTTTCATACCTTTTTTACAAGTTTGTATTTTTCCACATAATTTCCATCCTTTTCTACGGCTTTCCTCCACCTCGAAACAAGGACGTTTATTTCTTACTGGAAAAAGTCTGCTGGGTTCCGCTGGAGTCATCTCTTAACCTCCTCAACAACCTCATCGTCACCCTGAAACTTTCTTCCACGAATAGCATCCTTCATCGGCCCAAACAAATGGAAGTCTGAAGGTGCCAGATCCGGGCTGTATGGAGGGTGGGGTAACACAGTCAAGCGCATTTTTGTGATGGCCTCTCTTGTTTGCAAACTGTTGTGTGGTCTTGCGTTATCGTGCAAAAGAATGACGTCTTCCAGTTTTCTCTCTGTTCGAACTCGCTTTATACGTCTCTGGAGTCTCTGTAAGGTAGCAATATATGCCTCTGAGTTGATTGGTTGTCCTTTCTTCATAATGTCCACCAGAATCACCCCTTTCATATCTCAGAAAATGGTGGCCATAACCTTTCCTGCAGAGGGAGCCATTTTGAACTTTTTCTTGCGTGGGAAGTCTGCGCGATGCCACTCCATGGATTGGCGTTTTGTTTCAGGTTCAAAGTGGTGTACCCAAGTCTCATCCCCATTCACAATTCGTGAAAGGAAGTCATCCCCTTCTGTCTCGTATCGAACCAACGACTCGGAAGCAATTTCTCTTCTTTGGGCTTTGTGATTTTCAGTCAGTTCGCAAGGAACAAACCGTGAACACACTTTTGAGTATCTCAGTTACTGAATTTATTCACACTTCCTTCACTAATTCCTACCTTCAGTGATAGCTCCTTGTATGTGACCCGCCGATTTCATCGAATGATGCTGTTAGCCCGTTGCACAGTGTAAGATGTCACAGCCGATGCCGGGCGACCACTACGTGGCTCATCATCGAGGCTGGCTCTCCCTCTCTCCGATGATCTCACACGTTTAGACCAGCGTCCAACTGTGCTTCGATCAACAACAGCATCTCCGTAAACGTTTTGGAGACGTTTGTGAATATTTCCAACTGTTTCCGTCTCTGCGGTTAAGAATTCGATAACGGCTCTCTGTTTAGGACACACATCACTGTCAGACGCCATTTTCGAAACTGCGTTAACCATCGGTTTATACAAGGGCGTTTAAAAGCGGTTTTATACAAGGAGGGGCGGTTCAAAGTGGAAAAATCCGGTTATGTGAAGCGCAGAAAGTTCAAACTTACGGCCCGAAAGACATTTCAGCCCCATGGCCTAATATTTAGCTATGAAAAAACGGTGGGGCAAAATATATTGAGTGCCCCTAGTATATATATATTAGTGATGTAGCGGTTGTTCGCAACCGCATTTACTCAAGGGTGCAAAAAAGTAAAAGTTTGCTACGCTCTAATTGCGACATGTCTAGAATTGCTACTTGGACTGGATGGATAGATGCATTATGTAATAACTTACATTTATCAACTCTAGGTGGGTAGAAAAGCATTATTTTAATTATACTTAATAAAGCAATGATGATGTACAATTACTGTTGATAAAAAAGATAAAAAACACTCAATTTTTTTGATTAGAAATTAGGTAACCTTCACTGCAGTGGGGAAGTACTTCTCGAGAGTATCAAACGATGTAGGGAAATGTGTCATATGTAATAAGAACTATTCACGAAAGGGAAGGAGTACCACTAACTTAAAAAAACATCTGCGTTCAATGCACAAGAAGGAATATAATGAAGTGATATCTAGTGAAAATGAAGCTAATGAACAATCAAAGAAAAAAAAGGAATCAAAAGTCTCTTACACCCCTACAGGAAATGAAGTGTGCAGTGAAAGAAAAGAATCAGACGATTGAAAGTTTCTCCGAAAAAGTAAAAACTTGGGATGCGAATCCGTCCAAATCAAAATCACTGGACTATCGGATAACTGAAATGATAATAATGGATGATTTGCCATTCAGCCATATTGAGGACTTAGGTTTCGTGAGACTCATGGCTGAAACAGCTCCACAGTATAAAGTGAAACGCCTCCCTCCTCTTTTGTGAGTAAACACGTTGTGCTGCTTCAGTTTCATCCTTACACACCTCTCTACTGACTGTGTGTGTGTGTGAGGGCCATGCAGGAACTTCCATTGGTCTATCCAGAAACTCCTTGATTGCAGCAGTGGTGAGGGAGCAGGTCAGAGGAGGGTCAGTCACGCCAGAGTTCCAGTCAGTAAGCTCCGAGAGTTTGGTGGCATCTGGGTTGATGTCAGGAGTCTTCCTGGGTCTGACACTGCAGTCTCCTACCTGTGTGTCCTCATCTCCTTCACCTCTGATTTCCAGTAATTTAGGGTGTGTCAATTTTAGAAAAATCAACAATTCAAAAACTACTAATGCTCAAATGATGTCATGTAATGCTCAAATGATGTCATATTATCTGGCAAACTTAGAAATATCTTTAGTGTTGTTTAAAAAAGCCACTTACCTACTTATATTTGACCTGGACGAAGGAGGACGAAGACTTCATACCAGACTGAGTCTGGTATGAAGTCTTCGTCCTCCTCTCTCCTCCCTGTCTCCTCCACTCATGCATTCACAATCAAAACTCCAGCATTTGTGACTATGTGAAACTTAGAAACCATACTTCACACCAAAAATAACCAAAGTTGACCACACATATCAATGGCACATTGATATACGATGCTACAGTCATATTTAGGTTATATTTCAAACTTTTATGGTCAAATATAAGTAGGTAAATGGCTTTTTTAAACACTAAAGATATTTCTAAGTTTGCTAGATAATATGACATCATTTGAGCATTAGTAGTTTTTGAATTGTTGACTTTACTAAAATTGACACACCCTAAATTACTGGAAATCAGAGGTGAACGAGATGAGGACACACAGGTAGGAGACTGCAATGTCAGACCCAGGAAGACTCCTGACATCAACGCAGATGCCACCAAACTCTCGGAGCTTATTGACTGGAACTGGCGTGACTGACCCTCCTCTGACCTGCTCCCTCACCAATGCTGCAATCAAGGAGTTTCTGGATAGACGAATGGAAGTTCCTGCATGGCCCTCACACACACACACAGTCAGTAGAGAGGTGTGTAACGATGAAACTGAAGCAGCACAACGTGTTTACTCACAAAAGAGGAGGGAGGCGTACATCAGTGGCCAGGTGGCCAGTAGGGAGCTCATGTCCAGGAACAAGAGCAAGGTAGACATGGCATCCTTGGCAAAGTTCAAGAAACCTATCTATATTTCTGTTTTAATATTGAAATACAATCAAAATGTCTTTAATTGTATGTAATGTATGTAAAATGTAGTTATATACAATAAAAAAAATACTTGCAAAAATTGCTGATTTTTCGTAAACTTCAACTTGAAATATTAGCAGCTAGGAGTGGTCAAATCTGGATTTTAAAGCCATATTTCGATTTAGCACATAAAAATGCATCATTTGGTCACTAGTAGTTTTTTGAATTGTTGACTTTACTAAAATTGACACACCCCAATGGGCACGTCAATTTTGTGCTTTACTTGCTTTGGATTGATGTAATGGCCGCAAACATAACATAATGAATCTGCAGAGTGTCTGCAGGGCCTATTGGCAACCATTACCATATAATTCTAATTCATATATCTGAAAAATACAAAAAACATTTTATAAACAGAAATAAGAAACCAAATCTGTACAAATATTTAATAATAACCAATAACAACATTACTAATAAACCCCAGTTTTGGGGACATTTTGAATTTTGCACTTGAAATTACTTTTGCTATCTCAGAAAAATGCTTTAAAAATGGCGAAAAAGTAAGATTTCTAAATTTGACCTTATAAAAACTATAGTTTTTCGAGCAAAACCGATGCCAAATCTGTAATCAGCGTGGCCGAAACATATAGAAAAGATCGAAAAATCAACATAAACAAAAAATTGTTGCACAGTGTTATTTAGTGGAGCAAGGATCATCTACGATGAAAAAAGGAATAGGCTGAAGGGGGACAAAGCTGAAAATATTTTATTTTTTAAATACAGTCTCCCAGCAATTCAATTTAAATATAAGGATTAAATCGTGTGCGTATATATTATAATTATATACATCACTTTCGAATGGGCGGTGGTTGGGGAAAGTGGTTGGTTGGATGCAAAACGCCTTGGTTCCAGTCAGGCCGCCATGTTCAACTCACTCATATAACCAATGCACCGTAGATGGCAGCCGAATCGACGTGCAGTGTTGACAACAATGATTAACGAATTCACCAGACACAAACATAATCAATGTAGGTCATTTAGTTAGGAAATTATACGCCGTGTAAACTTATTTTCTGACCGCTCCTCGTGTGTGTGTATATATATATATATATATATATATATATATATATATATGATACACACAGACAGTGCATGGAACAAGGAACTCTTCTGGGATAATTAAATCCACTATAGTCCGAATAAGTAATGGTAAATGACAAATACCATAGTTTTTCTTTTTCATGATGCTAGCCCGACGTGGGCAACGGGTCACTCGCAAAGAGGTCCCATAAATATAGCTTCCCTCACCAGCTATCTGCAAAGCAGACAGGATCCAGCTTTGGGACATGGATCTAGGGTTTAAAGCAGCCTAGCCCTGCTACATTTAGAACCTCAATATAAGCAAAAGACTCGCTGCCTTCACGTCAGATTGAATACATAAAAGAAAAAGGGGTAACTATTATATTTTTAGCCAAAAACCAAAACTTAAACCTCAACTGGTAGAATTGAGCGTCCACTTTTCAAGGCACATAACATGTCCGTTTCAAGATGGGAATGAACTCAGAATGGTCCCCTGAGTTTTTTATGATACACACAGACAGTGCATGGAACAAGGAACTCTTCTGGGATAATTAAATCCACTATAGCAGGGCTAGGCTGCTTTAAACCCTAGATCCATGTCCCAAAGCTGGATCCTGTCTGCTTTGCAGATAGCTGGTGAGGGAAGCTATATTTATGGGACCTCTTTGCGAGTGACCCGTTGCCCACGTCGGGCTAGCATCATGAAAAAGAAAAACTATGGTATTTGTCATTTACCATTACTTATTCGGACTATAGTGGATTTAATTATCCCAGAAGAGTTCCTTGTTCCATGCACTGTCTGTGTGTATCATAAAAACCTCAGGGGACCATTCTGAGTTCATTCCCATCTTGAAACGGACATGTTATGTGCCTTGAAAAGTGGACGCTCAATTCTACCAGTTGAGGTTTAAGTTTTGGTTTTTGGCTAAAAATATAATAGTTACCCCTTTTTCTTTTATGTATTCAATCTGACGTGAAGGCAGCGAGTCTTTTGCTTATATTGAGGTTCTAAATGTAGCAGGGCTAGGCTGCTTTAAACCCTAGATCCATGTCCCAAAGCTGGATCCTGTCTGCTTTGCAGATAGCTGGTGAGGGAAGCTATATTTATGGGACCTCTTTGCGAGTGACCCGTTGCCCACGTCGGGCTAGCATCATGAAAAAGAAAAACTATGGTATTTGTCATTTACCATTACTTATTCGGACTATAGTGGATTTAATTATCCCAGAAGAGTTCCTTGTTCCAGGCACTGTCTGTGTGTATCATAAAAAACTCAGGGGACCATTCTGAGTTCATTCCCATCTTGAAACGGACATGTTATGTGCCTTGAAAAGTGGACGCTCAATTCTACCAGTTGAGGTTTAAGTTTTGGTTTTTGGCTAAAAATATAATAGTTACCCCTTTTTCTTTTATGTATTCAATCTGACGTGAAGGCAGCGAGTCTTTTGCTTATATTGAGGTTCTAAATGTAGCAGGGCTAGGCTGCTTTAAACCCTAGATCCATGTCCCAAAGCTGGATCCTGTCTGCTTTGCAGATAGCTGGTGAGGGAAGCTATATTTATGGGACCTCTTTGCGAGTGACCCGTTGCCCACGTCGGGCTAGCATCATGAAAAAGAAAAACTATGGTATTTGTCATTTACCATTACTTATTCGGACTATAGTGGATTTAATTATCCCAGAAGAGTTCCTTGTTCCAGGCACTGTCTGTGTGTATCATAAAAAACTCAGGGGACCATTCTGAGTTCATTCCCATCTTGAAACGGACATGTTATGTGCCTTGAAAAGTGGACGCTCAATTCTACCAGTTGAGGTTTAAGTTTTGGTTTTTGGCTAAAAATATAATAGTTACCCCTTTTTCTTTTATGTATTCAATCTGACGTGAAGGCAGCGAGTCTTTTGCTTATATTGAGGTTCTAAATGTAGCAGGGCTAGGCTGCTTTAAACCCTAGATCCATGTCCCAAAGCTGGATCCTGTCTGCTTTGCAGATAGCTGGTGAGGGAAGCTATATTTATGGGACCTCTTTGCGAGTGACCCGTTGCCCA
Source organism: Bathynomus jamesi (assembly GCA_023014485.1). NCBI lineage: Eukaryota > Metazoa > Arthropoda > Malacostraca > Isopoda > Cirolanidae > Bathynomus > Bathynomus jamesi. The sequence goes on along the minus strand of JAJOZX010002920.1, from coordinate 375,495 downwards.
CGTCGGGCTAGCATCATGAAAAAGAAAAACTATGGTATTTGTCATTTACCATTACTTATTCGGACTATAGTGGATTTAATTATCCCAGAAGAGTTCCTTGTTCCATGCACTGTCTGTGTGTATCATAAAAAACTCAGGGGACCATTCTGAGTTCATTCCCATATATATATATATAATTATATATATACTGTATATATATATTAGGGTGTCACGTTTGGACTGTTTTTGAAAAGTTATGGTGCTTACCTCTTATATTGTGACAAATTTACCAAAAACCATGAATAAACCAAAAAAAAGACAATCGGGTAATATTTAGGGTCCTCGGTCCCCCCATTTGAAAAATAAGTCCCCTATTCACACAAAAAATGGTGATTTTTGGAGATATTTTTGGTCATAGTTTCCTTACTAATCATCGTATTTCAAAAATTTTGCTACCAAAATGTAGAGAATAATAATGCGCTTCAATATGAATAGTTTTTATTAACCTTAGTAGTATAGCCGCAAAAGGGGAGAGTGCAAGAATGTTGCAAGTGATGACGTAATGTTGCAAAGGTGGTGGAGTTGTTGCAAAGGGGGTTGTTGCAAAGGGGTGTGTGGTTGTTGCAAAGGGGGTGGGGTGTTGCAAAGGGGGGTGGGGTGCAAAAAAAAAGAAAAAAAAGAAAAAAAAAGAAAGAAAAAAGAGTACTGGCCTTTGTTGCCAACCTAGGTTGCAAGGGGCATGCAACTTGGAGGCCTCTCCCAAGCTATTCCCCCCAAAGGGCCAGAGAGAAAGGAGGAGAGAAAGGAGGAGAGGTGTTCACCTGGCAGGAGCCAAGTGCACATTAAGACTTCAGCCGAGTAGGCGTTGTTTTATAGGCTCCTAATCAGCCAGAATCAGCCAGTTGGCTGAATCAGCCAGTTGACTGAGCCAAGAGGGGAGGGGTACACCTGAAGGAGAGAGAGACACCTGAAGAAGAGAGACACCTGTAGGAGAGAGAGAGAGAGAGCTGAAGGAGAGAGAGACACCTGTAGGAGAGAGAGAGAGAGACGCCTGAAGGAGAGAGAGAGAGACACCTGAAGGAGAGAGAGAGGAGTTCTCCCCCAAGTTATTTTCGTTTTCCTAACCTAAGAGGCCACTAAGGGGTTTTACCAAAGGGCCTGAAAGAGAAGGACCAGAGGTCCTTGCTCGGCTGAGAGCCGAGCTGGAATGAGTCTTTCACCAACTTCGCGGTCTTTTATAAGCCTCTATTCTGGCTGAATTGCCAGATAGCGCAATGTGTTCAGTTGCTGAGTTGTCAGATTGCACCATGTAATCGGGTGCTGATGTGCCAGATCGCACCATCAGATAGCGCCATGTATTCCAGAAATATTAATCATCCATTGTGTAACACAATATGATGGTAGTTATTCCAATTAAATTCTGTATATTAAATAAATACACACTCAATCTTTATTAATTGCATACCTTTCCAGTTTTTTTGCAATGATCGGATTGCTCTTGCTAGATATATATTATTATATATATATATATATATATATATATATATATATATATATATATACTGTATATATACACATTCTTTTAAACATCTTATGTTAGGTAAATATATATATATATATATATATATATATATATATATATATATTATTTATTTTTCACTGTATATGTTTTAAAAGCATTATTCCTTTAAGGTCCGATGAGGATTTGACACGTGTTATACAATCTTTTGAAGAATCTCGGAATAGGGAGGATATACTGATCAGTCAACAATGTCACACCGAAATAATGTGTGTTTTTCGATCTTTTTGGGATAAGAAGACACAATATATTTTCATAAATTTATTAAATGAAAGAAATCAGTACAATAAACAACTACAGAATATATCGTTACAAATATACGAACAAAAACATTATAATATACAACGAGTACGTACAATTGGAAAACGGTTTTTTATCTGTCTGCATACCATTTCATCGTTTCGGCGAGTGTGACACGGGTCAAATAAATTTAAAAAATTTATAAATTCTTTATCATTTGACATATGCATGAGAAATGAGACGCAGTACATTCCGCAAACATTAGTAAAATATCCTTGCATGCGAAATGGGGTCCACACAACTTCGGGAATATGTAACAGCGAGAAATTTTACGATAATAGGGTCACTCCAGGGTTCAGTATCGAGTGAATCAAAATAGTACAGGCGCTGTCTATTTTTAAAATAGACAGCGATCCAGTGAATCCCTTCATTACCGATGATGTCTGTGTTCGACTACCGCATTCTCGCGTACTTGGCAAACTCAATGTTTCGCAAACACGCCGATAAATTTGGAACGTGTGACTCGCTCCATTACTTTCTGAAGTGTATTAGCATCCATTTTAAAAGTCAGTGATAACGCTTCTAAATCTATCTACTTCTATTAGGGCTTGCGATTCGAGATATACTAGTACACTAATAGGAGCGTCTATAGGCTTGGCGAATTCCAGCCGCACTGAGATGTTTCCGCTCTGCTGTGGGGTTAAATGGGTATTTACGCTAGCAGATAAGTCAGGTGTAATGTCAAACGGATAAAGGTTAAATTGATCAATGAATTCTTCCTGCGTTACCCCATTACCAAGCTCATCACAATCACCTGCAATATGAGTCAGATTACTATAGGCTCTGGCACAAAGCGGTAACACAGCGTCTGATGAATAGTCCGTACCCATTGTTCCACCCAAAGCAGTGCCATTAACGTATAGAGTTATATTTTTAAGTCCGAAATTCTCGAATTTAAAGGCACTCTTTTTATATTTTCCATTCACCGAAGCGTGGTCCTGCATGCCGATTAATATCCTTTTAGGAAGATTTCCCAGGGCAATGTTTTCTATCTGCTTCGATGCCAACCCTGCAGGAACCGTATATAGTTTGATTTGCACTCTGTTAATAGGATATTTCACTGTAGCGTTTAGTAAATTTTTCTCAATTTCTAGTTGTTTTGGTGAACTTAATTTCACTCGCCGTACGCGGAGGTATGTGTCCATAATGTGAACCACAACGGGCTTTGCACCCTCTTCTTGATTCGCATCCAGATTTAAGCAGATCTCAGGACTCGTGCGGGTGAGCTTTATTTTCATATCCACCCCGTTCACAAGCAACTTCTCCTGGAAAGTGAAATCTGTGTGCAACCGTCCAAAACACTCGTATATTTTCTTTTTAGAATTTTTAAATTTGTCCTTTATACTATTTTCATCTTTAGTTTGATAATATCCCTCCGCACTTAAAAAGGTAGCCTTCGCTTCTTTGGAAAAGTTGAGGACATTTTCCAAATAGGTTCGTAGATGATAGTACCCCGTGCCTGCCGATATGTTGGTCTGATTTAAATATACGTCACACTGGTTGAATATGGCGTGCAGAAAGTTTGTTTCAGGGTATACAGCATATTTGTCATCGCAGACCGTTCCATCAGAATGGGCTATACGTAGCTTAGCGTACATGTGCACACAGCTTGGATCAAAAAAGTAAGGACCTGAGCTGGGTATCACGAATTCTATAGGTGCACTCGGGGAACTAATTGTGTTTAAAGGGTTAATTGTAATAAAGTCACTGTGCTCAATAGAAACTTGGGTTGGCGGGAGCTCAAAAAGGGACAGCTCCGATTTACAGCATTGTGAACTACATGGGTGGATGAAGCGTGCCATGGCGAAATAGTGACTCCTCTCTCGACAAGTGGTAAACAAACTATGATTCATGAGATCAATGTCCTTAGCTTATATCAGTCAAAAAAGTGGTCAACCATAGGTTTCATTCGCTTACAGCATTTCTTTTTGATAGCCTTTTACGTTTAATACCACGTGACCCCTTCTTCTTCCGGGGAGCCCTCTTCTTCCCGCCACCACGCATTTTTCTCTTTGCATCTTTGATGATTTCGTTCCGTGTACGCTTTAAATGTTTTTTTAGAGCTTGTTTAGGTTTAGCCCCGGCCAATATGTCTTCTGCAGTGTTAAGGCCTGATTGTAGCGCTTTCCTTCCAAGGTATCTGGCACCCCTCTTCAGCAAAGGAACAGCCGTACGTAGTATGGATGAAAAAATGGATCCAAGTCCACTACAGCGCTGGTATCTCACCCCTCGATAGACGGTGAAAGGCTTTCTATCCATTATAACTCAGTGCGTCGAAAGTGTAGCTTCACTGTTAAGCTCCCGTTACCGAATGGGAAGTTTTCGCCCTCAATCGTTCTTATATATATTGTGATATTGGTTATTAAATTAGTTGCGACTTTCACATAATGGGGTCTGTCATATGTAATACTCAAACTCCTTCCTCTATGGTTGGGGATGTGAGCAATGCGCAGCAGGCGTGCATGGGTATCCCCAACAAACTGGTGCTCCACTATATTACTGTAAATATAGCACATGTCTGGGGACCTTTCAGCCAATTTCTCCATCTTCAATTGATACATTAATCTGGACAAGTTATACTGTGTCTCGTGAAATGTGTCTCTTTGGAAGGCTGCGCTATATCGGCCGTTGGTTAGAATTTTGAACTTTCTATGTTCTTTAAGACGTCTGTTAGTCTTTGATTTTAGGATTAGTGTATGTGTAGGGTTGTTTACGATTTCATATACTAAATCATTCGTAAGGTTAGAGTTTCTTAAACTTACGTTTAAGCCTCTCACAACATCCTCGGCCGAACCATATTGACCCGGCCCTAGTCTTACTTCTGTACTGTAATACCGTGCAATCTTAGTCCGAGCGATGCGCATAGTTTCATCCATAGCTACCCCAGCTTTTTCACACTCGTCAATGTCTCTAAGAATCGTAAAAACGGTTTCTTTATGTTCAATATTTAAAAAGACGGTGTCCAGCTGAATTTCGCATATCCCCACCTCATACGAATCACGACCCAATTCAATGTGCCCATGGAGTTCTGTTACAAAGTTGGCTAGTGTGTTGTTAGGGTGTACAGACAGGGACGAGGAGGACGGGAGTGTGACGTAGAAATGGTTAGGAGCCATGTTGCATACTATTTAAGCTTCATTATTGCATCAGCTTTTATATAGGTGTTGAAGCTTTCTGGGTACACTAGCCATTTCACCAGGTACATTTTTCTCCTTCCTGAACCTTTGCTTCCTAAAATTTTCTCAATTTTAAACACATTTTTTTCTAAATTAAACGCAACTTTCTGCAATTCCTCGCGGTAAAACCTCCTGAGATTTCTTCCCCATTCAAATCTTCAATGTAATACATCATTATCTCACCTTTAGGTCTCACAGCCCTAACTTTAAAAATCTCGCGTGTCCATCCTTGCTCAAAACCCTTTGCGAATTTATTCCCCGAACGCGACAGCCTTACATAATCATTGATTTTGAAGCGCGCAGAGTGTGGTGGTGGTGGTGATCCATCTCTTCTCGGGAGCGTACCTCTTTCTAAAACTTCGTTAGGTGTTGCCCCAATCGTGCGATGGTGTGAGCGGTTGTAGGATGATGCCAATGATTCCAGAATGTCTAGAAATCTGTGTGTTTTTATGTGTAAAATAACGGTGCATGCGTTCCTTTATGGTGCGCTGAACTCTTTCAGCTAAAGAAGCCTTATGTATAGAATTGGTTGTGTAATAGCTGATATTAAACTCTGTCAACATGTTCTGAAAAGCACGGCCTATAAATTCCTTCCCATATCCGTACAAAAATAGCCAGGAACCCTGTTTTCTTTTAACATTAGCGTTTTGGTGGCTTTAGCAACTGTTTCAGGTGATTTATTTTTCAGAGGAACTAGCCACAGATATCTAGAGAATACGTCTATTATGAATAGAATGTAGCGGTAACCATCGTTATACACAGAATATCTTTGCATGTCTGTTAAATCTGGTTGCCAAATAGAATCAATCGAGGAAGCCGTTGTCTTGGCTTTTTAAACCTTTTTCTCACAGGCTTATGAAGCGTATAAGCGTCCTGCTCCCTCAAAAATCTTTCAACATTTTTTTTCCTACTCCGTAAACACTTCTGTACAGTCTATCTACGCCGCCGTAAGAGGATGGGGTAGAAATGTCATAATAGCGTTTAGTTAATACGTTAGCCATTTGCGTATTTTAGAGGCACGTGGGTAGGGTTGGTTTAACCTCTTCTTGCTCCTCTTCAAAGGTGTTACCGCCGGGGGTGACGGCGCCTTCAATTGTGTCACAGGCGTTGCATGTTCCAAGTCTTTTAACCTGTTCAGATTTCCTATCAACGTTTTAGGGACATTTATTTGTTGTAGTCTTGCTTTAATATGCTTCCATCCTGATGGTGATGGCCTATCCCACTTTCTCACCAGATCATGGACAATGTCTACGATATTCGATCCCTGTACCTTTGATCCTTCCACAATGATCTCCCCTGTATCGGTCCATTGTATGGCGGGATCCTCATTCAATAGATTATAAAGACTTAAGCCTTTACTCCTCAATGTAAGTGGGAGGGTATTTTTTAATACATGTTCGATATGTTGTGTGGCTAATCTTTTTGGTTGGTCAGCTGTGTCGTCGGGCACAGATCCTATGTCGCCATCGTCCCCCGTGCTGTGCCTAATAACCACAGGAATCTCTGTAGGGCTCTTATAATTTTCGTACTCGTGAAGAAATTTCTGCAGAGCTTCTTGGTATAAGATTCTTTTCTCATCAGGTGTTTTTTCACTGTTTAATAGGGCTAACAATTCGCTTTCCATTCTTTTAAGTCTGCTTTTACGGGGATCTAGATACGTGTCTGGATTCCTTTGCAGTGAAGCGTACACCTCGTGGGAATCACTACCACTTTCTTCATTATATTAATCTAGTCAGTAAAGGACCCAAAACTGAAAATAAGATGGGGAGAAATGACCCTCCTGTTTGTACAATAATTCGTTTTTTCTTCGCTACAGTTTGGCTTTACGAGCGAGTGCACGTATTATGTTCTTGTAGCGGCGTAGGCGAGCCTTCTGATGGGTTTTCATTGATACATTGCAATTTATAACGTTAAGACAGATTTCACAGATGCATTTTAAAAAGTCGGCATCGATATTTTTAATAAACATCTGCTGCATTGCCCGGGGCAGTCGATGATAGATTTTTATTAATTCACGGTATTTCTTTAGTCTCTTTGTCATTCTGGAATATACACCGTTTCAGGCTCGTTTGGAAATATATTCGTTCGCAGAAGCACTCTAAACGTGTTTCGCGGATGAAGGTCGCAAAGCAAATATCCGTAACGCGGGCTTGTAACTTCTTTATAAACTTCCAAAAACTCCTTACGCTGATTCGGGAACATTTGATTGGCTAATATCCCAATTTGTGATACATCTCTACGTTGCGCGAATAAGACTAGATATTGCGTATTTAACGACACATCGCGCATGTATCTATTTTTGAAAAATAGATTCTGATTGATGAAGAACACGCTTATGTTAAGATGGTGGGAGAATATTGTAAATGTCTCGGCAAACGTTTTATCCATCTCCAACATGAGATCGTCAATTACAATGATTGTATGTTCATTTCCCTTTAACGAATTAACGTCATATACGCCTTTGTGGAACAAAATATCATCTTGGTACTCGTTGAACACTGATTGATACGTCGAATAGCACCATATAACTTTATGCACAAATTTCGAGAACATCTCCCCTTTTCTTTAATGATTTTAAGCATAAACACAGTTTTACCACATCCTGTAGGTCCAGATATAATACATGTGGATGGGCTCGTGAATCTGAATTTTTCTACAGAGTCCATTTCTAACACGTCACACTCCTAAGTGGGTCATTTACAAAATATTACAAATTTTGAGTGCTGTTCCTTATATTTCTTCTCCACAGAACCGGAATGACGATGAGGTAGAGCAGCCCATCATTACGGATGACCTCGACGACAGTGTAGTTGTGATCTCCTCCCCTGCCAACGAACCCTCACCAGCGATACCGGTAACACGTCCAAAGCGGAGGTATGAGATACCCACGTCAGGTATAAAGCGACCGAAATACGCGCCTGTTGCACCAGTAATAGATCCCCAACCCTCAACTCTTACGCAACAACCCCCCCAGCAGCACCTAATATATCCCCTTATTCATCCGCCCCCCCGTTCTGTTAAGTCTACAATAATAGAGCCCCCAACCATCAACCTCCTACGCAACAGGCCCCCCCTCAGCAGCACCTTCCGCTAATACCCCCTAATTCATCCGCCCCCCGTTCTGTTGAGAAGATATAACGCTCGAATTGGTGCGCTCCGCAGCCCCCACCCCAGCCTTGACTAGAAATCGGTATAGAGTCAGGGTCGACCTAGAGTCATGTATAGCAATGGTTTGAGCGCGGACTACGCCGGTTGTAGAGCGTATTATAGAGTTTGCTCTTCAGAATCGCGACGAGCGTGAAGTCAGGACGAGTCTGTCCTTTGGATTCGGTCAGATGACGGTGATGTAGACGATTATTGGGTGATAGTGCCATTTAGACGTTTGGCGGCTGAAGATGTAGAATATATATTAGGACGTATAATGCAAGCCGCCCAAAGTAGTATGCCTTCAATATGGACAACTTCACGGTAAATATTGACCATGTATACCGTGTTGCGGGTCATAGTGCCATACCGTATACTCTTACCTCAATTCTCAAGCTATTTATAGACGGCATATAAACGTCGATCGTGGTTGCGGCTTTATAGCAGTACTCTTAGCACGTATGTTTACTGTACAAAATACACGAACTCCAAAAATTTGGTTGCCTACAGTCGTGAGCGTGCCCGTAAACTAGCTGTAGACTGTGAACTTGAATTTGACTGTAATATGGGTCTTGAAGAGCTGAGAAGGGTAGAACAGGAAATGAATGTCCGCATAGTTGTTTGGGTTGGATGATCGTCGTAGGACTGTGTATGTTTTTAAAAGCTGTGTGAGAGATGTACAAGGCCCCTACTTATTTTAGGATTGTCAGGGACAACGTATCTACCCATCCGTAATATAAGGTGGCTTTACGCGAGTTATGACAAAAGTCGAAAATATGGGAGACATCATGATTTGTGTAAGGGGTGCCTCGAGTTTGCGGATGATATAGTGAGACATTGTAAAGAATGTCACATGGTATGTGAGCAGTGTAAAGCACCAAATGTGAAAGCCGTGTAGTTGAAGCTGAGAAGAGAGACTGTGATGTGTGTAGACGCACATTTTTCAATAATAGCTGTTTTGATTTCCATAAATCAATTGGCACTTGCAGGAAAATGAGAATCTGTGAATGTGGTATGTTTCACACAATGGATAATTGGGGAAAATTTAAGCACAAGTGTGACGTAATTCACTGTCCTACATGCCAGGAGGAATATAAGGCGGATGGATAAAGCATGTATGTTATATGAAAGATGCTAAGCCTAAAAATAACCCTTGTATAACTGTATACTACGATATAGAAACATATACGAACGCTGAAACCAAAGAGGTAATTCCACATTTACTTGTGAGCCAGACTATCTGTGATGAGTGTATGGATATCGAATGTCGAGTGCCCCAAATGTGGTAAACGGACAACGTTTTTAAAACGAATGTCAACGATAGTCCTGTGAAACTATTTGTGTCCTATATTGTCAAGTTAGCCGACAAGTTCAAAAAAATGACTGTGTATATCTCGCCCATAACGGGGCAAAGTTTGACACGCAGTTCCTTTATAAGGAGTTGCTTGAACACGAATCCTCTGAGATATTTACAGGTGATCCATTGAAAAGAGGCAACAAATTAATACAGATGCAGATAAGAGGCAATGAACAATTTAAAGATACTTTATTATTCACACCTTGTAAATTAGCAAAGCTACCCAAGGTGATGGGAGTAGCAGCTGAAGTTTCCAAAGGATACTTCCCTTACACTTTCCTCACCAGCGAGACTTTAAACTACGTAGGCCCACCACCCCCCAAACATTATTTTGACTGTATGGATGAACGTGAAGACTTTGATCGATACTACGACAGTTTTAATGAAAGTAACCCTTATAATATAGCTGATGAATGTGAGCGTTATTGCGTGAATGATGTGCGCGTGCTTAGAGTATGTTTCCAGGCCTTTAGAAGGATGTACATAGCCCGTTTCAAATGCGATCCACTGCAAGTCGCAACCACCATCGCATCATTATATTTTACGGTGTTCAAGAATAACTTCATGCCGAAAGACACCTTAGCCATTATTCACCGAAACAATCCCCGCAGTTACGGGCACAAGGCTATTTACTGGCTCATACACCTACAGCAACAGACAGGTGTATACATAAAGCACACCCGCAACACGGGTGAAGTACCCATTAAGATTAATGGACGTGTTTTTTGGGTTGATGGGTTAAGTGAAAACCGTGTCACTGGTGTGAAGACTGTGTACTCCTTTAACGGTTGCTGGTGGCATGGGTGCCCCCGTCCTGAGTGCGGAATCACCGGAGATATCCACGGTAGGTCTCCTGCCGACTGTCGTGCATCGACCCGCACCCGCGATCAACTTATAGGATCACAGTTCACTCACAAAGTCTTGTGGGAGCATGAATATGATGCACGGATAGAGACAGACGAGGTGTACCGTGAGGAAATAAAAACGATCAAGCGTTCAATGGTGCTGGATCCTCTTAAATGTGGTGATAGCTTGTTTGGAGGACGTACAAATCCTTTCAGACTATACTTTCCACCTACGGAGGGCATGAAGCTCCATTACTACGATTTCTGTTCTTTATACCCGTGCGTGATGAAGAGCAATCCGTACCCCGTGGGCGCTCCTGAGAAACTGGTGGGACCTAGCCTACCCTCCATCATTGAATTTTCAAAAAATTTGAATGATCGTTACTTTGGGCTCTCTTTCGTAGACGTACTCCCCCCACGCAATTTATGGATGCCGATCTTACCTGTCGTTATCGACGACAAGCTCATGTTTCCCCTGTGCGTGAAGTGCGCGGAAGAGGATAACGGCGAATGTAACCATATACCCACCAGCGTAAGATCAGAGGCGTATATACAAGTCCTGAGTTGGCCCTAGCCGTGCGCCATGGTTATAGAATACTGAAGATACATGAGGTGTGGAGGTTTCAGAAGCTACCCAACCTTTTCACACCATATATAAACACCTTTTTGAAGGATAAGGTTGAGGCATCAGGGTATCCGCGAGGAGTTGATACCGAAGATGAAAAGTCTGCCTATATTCAACGTTACCGCGACCGCGAAGGTATACAACTTGATCGTGTCCAAATTGTAAAGAATCCTGGCAAGCGCTTTAGTGCAAAGTTGTGTCTAAACAGTCTATGGGGAAAATTTGCGCAGAATACCGGCAGAGGGAGCATTCATTTGGCACAAAGTTATAGCGATGTCTGGGATTATGCCAATGCCCCGATAAAGAGGTCATGGAGATCGTAAATGTAGGTAATACTTACGTAATAAAGTACAACAACACTGAATTTGCCACAGATACCTCAAGGGTTACAAACATACCTGTGGCCAGCTTCACAACAGCCTACGCCCGTATAAAACTTTGGGGTCTATTGCATTCTTCTTGGGCGGAGAGTATTGTATGCCGATACAGATAGCGTGATATTCACAGAGAGGGAGGGTGAATACATGCCCACTATTGGGGAGTTCCTCGGCGAGCTCACTGATGAGATCAAGGATGAGTATGGGGACAACGCATACGCCGACTATTTTGCCTCAACAGGACCTAAGACTTATGGGGTACGGGTCAGGGTGGGGGAGGAAATGAAATATATCGTGAAGGCAAAGGGTATTACGCTCAACCATGCGAATCGGGAAGTTGTTAACTTTGAGTCGTTGAAGGATCTAGTATGTTTGGACGATGATGAACAACCTCCCCAACTAATTGTAGGCACCCACAATTTTCGGGCGCAGAAGCTGGGGGGCGTGAAGGAACTTAGGGGTACGATGGTGTGCCGTAACACCTATAGGAAACGTTACCAGTTACCTGGTACCTATGATACCGTACCCTTTGGATACCAATGATGCTTCTAACTCACACGTCTTGTATATAATCGTATCTATTTGTAAATATATATATATATATATAACTTGACTATCTCGTTTATTAAATCGTATTTGTAAATATATATAACTTGAATATCTCGTTTGTTAAATAAATCATGTTTCAAATAGCGTTTCACTTTCTCCTTTGTGTGTGTGTGTGTGTGTGTGTGTGTGTGTGTGTAGGTGAAAGTTCTATGCTCCGCCCACTGTAAGACCGTGAGTCATGCTACTATCTGGGAGTCTCTGCGTGGTCAGTCGACCGCAGTAAGCCCGAGAGATCAGACGTGTATTCAGATCAGACGTGTATTCAAATGGCTACCTTTAATATTGCTTGTACAACGTTTACGAAATGGTATTCAGTAAAGTGCCAGGATGTGGTGGATACCGAAAAACTTCCTATTCCTCCCTCCTATGCCTCTTTTAAAAACACATTGGATTGTGCGAAGTTCCAAGATGTACAAATACTCTACGGATGTTCTGGTGAGACCGTTGAAGGCTTTCGTTGCACAGACGATGTGCTGAAGTATACTGCAGAGCTAAACTTTATGAAGTCTCACATACACCGTGAAGTAAAAGAAACAACGCGTGCAGAAGAGAAGCAGCAGGTATGGATAATGAGTCTTGCTGATGGGTGGTTGACAAGCGGTATTACGTCATGCTACACCATGTCGATTACTCATACCCTACGACTGAAAATGTGAATCTCGTGATCATGGACAATCTTAAGTATTTTTATCACTATATTAACGTATATCATGATGAGGTTCGTAGTGAGGTTGTGGCTAGTGCCCTGCGTGAATTTTTAACAGAGTTTAGAGACGAGTATCGTTTGATGGGCAGAAAGGAAAAATATGAACATATGTTCCTCTCAAATAGTGCGCCGGAGTGTGGAGATGTTTAGTAAAACATAAAATGTGCCTAGTTCTTACCCAAACTGTCTGGTGCGTAGGTTGGTAGTGATATTCTTGTACCGAAATATGTACAACAATTCGACTCGCGGTCATACGAACAAGCCCGTTCACGTATCATCGAGTCAGCCGCCCGTCGAACCATTCCTGCCTACCTGCATGCCTCACACGGCTCATAGTTATCTCAGAGCTTGAGCCGAGTGGACGTGCGCTCCTCGAATACGATGGAACTTCCTTTGAGCAGCATTCTCAACGCCTCGTACGATGTGTCCGTGACGAAATCGTTGCGCGTGTTCAGGCGTAATTCCGGTACCATTAGCTATGTACTGGAAACGGAATGTAGACCGACAAACAAACGGGTTTATTTAAGTATCGAGGAGATGAATAGAATCTTTGTGATAGTTGAGAAGTGGAGTGAAGATCGTTATCAAATACCTGTTAACGTAGGTACAAGAAGAGAGCAGATTAGTGACGCACCCTCATACGCCGTTGTATGTACGTTGTGTATAAATAACGATCGGCCGTGCATTGATATACGGCTGATGTGGAAGAATGCTTCTGATAATAACGCTCTTGTTCCTACGCGAAACCGTTTCATCCTCGACAGAATGTTTGAAATCGTCGGATTCCGTAAACTGAAACCTATATTAGACGCGCTTGTTACGGACATGCTTTATTTTGATACAGTACTTGAATACGCCTACACCGCTCTGCTCGATGGGTTTACCGAGTGTAGGGCTGGTGAGAATGGTCTAGAGCTGGACGTTTATTTAAAAAGTTTAGACTCTTTGAAATACCATGAACTTTGGTACAAAGCAATTGATCGGCACAAGGCTGAGCTCACCTACACCGTTCGCCCTGAAGAACTATTTCTTTATATAAAGCGCAGTTGTCGTAACGATTTAGAAGATTATTTCAATTGCCGCTATGTTGAGTGAGTTCACGATTGAAAAGCTCGAGTCGGTAGAAATAAACCTCGATTGGAAAAGCGTGTTTATAAACTTGTGTTTAATAATGTAGCTAACGATGAACTCTTTGTGCGTGCTTTTGATTGTATTCTAGACGTATTTAAAGATGACTTACCAACCGGTTGTAAAGTGGGAACAAAAATAGTACTGAACGATATGAAAGCCCTTCATATCGAGTACAGGTTTCCCTATACTTTAAGCGGTGAAATATTATTAAGCCGCATATACTGCGTAATGCAGAGCAATAATGATGTAATTGTAAACTCGATTAAGACCGAGTTTAGTATTTTGAAAAAAAAGTGAATTGTATTTATATATATATTTTGCTTGACATTTCTCCTGTACTGATTATACGCATATTTCTATTAATTTGTGTTTATATATATATTTTGCGTGATATTTCTCCTGTACTGTTATGTACATATTTCTATTGAAGTGTATATTTATCTCTATTTGAAATGTATATTTTATTTTATATATATCCATAATTGTGTGTATATATTTCCTGTACTGTTATATGCATATTCCTCAATTGAAATGTATATTTATTTTCTATATATTTATAATAAACAGAATGATGCAATGTTGTTTTACTTAATTGTTACGCCTTCTACTGTACTACCGGTATTCTTTTAAGAAATATAATAATGTATACAGTGGTATTGCGGTATCTGGCAACATTTACGCCTTCTAAGCCAACTGGCTGATTAGGAGTCTATAATAATGCTAAAAAGTGGTATCTAGCAACTCAGTCTTCGATTAGAGAATACATGGCGCTATCTGGCAACTCAAGCCCTTTACAGCCAACTGGCTGATTAGGAGTCTATAATAATGTATACAATGGTATCTGGCAACTCAGTCTTCGATTAGAATTAAATGAATACATGGCGCTATCTGGCAACTCAAGCCATTTACAGCCAACTGGCTGATTAGGCGTATATAATAATGTATACAATAATACTGCTAAAAAGAGGTATCTGGCAACTCTAGCCATTTACAGCCAACTGGCTAATTAGGAGTCTATAATAATGTATACAATGGTATCGCTAAAAAGAGGTATCTGGCAACTCAAGCCATTTACAGCCAACTGGCTGATTAGGAGTCTATAATAATGTATACAATGGTATCTGGCAACTCAGTCTTCGATTAGAATTAAATGAATACATGGCGCTATCTGGCAACTCTAGCCATTTACGCCAACTGGCTGATTAGGAGCCTATAAAACGCCTACTCGGCTGAAGTCTTAATGTGCACTTGGCTCCTGCCAGGTGAACACCTCTCCTCCTCCTTTCTCTCCTTTCTCTTGGGGGATAACGCAGCCTCCAAGTTTTCCTTGTTGCACCTGCAGCATCCCCCCTTTGGGGGAATTTTTTTTTTTCTTTTTTCTTTTTTGTTGCAACCCCCACCCCCCATTTGCAACACCACCAACCCCCATTTGCAACAACCCCCACCCCCTTTGCAACATTGCGTCATCACTTGCAACATTCTTGCACTCTCCCCTTTTGCGGCTATACTACTAACCTTTGAGTTAAATTTATTAAATTTTTTATATCTCTTTGGTCATTTTGACGCATTTTCTAAGAGGAAAATGCTGCTGTTTTATAATCTTTGGAAGATCTGAACTGCAATAAAATATTATCTTATATACTTTGGATGTCACCGCCACCCATAGAGCATCATCCCAATGCAGCTCTGCGGCGATGGGCTTTGAAAATATAAATAAAAAAAGCGGATGAGCTTAATTAAATAAGCAACACTTTTTTGGTTTAGAGATTCAAAGTGGGAACAACTTTGTACATGTTTAGTAGATTAAAATTAGTAAATTTTGAAAAAAAAAAAAATGACAACTGTACACTTAAATTTTTATTAATCTAAAAAAATATGCAAAGCCCCATCGTTTTTTAATTTTTTATTATGAAATACAAACAAAACAATTTTAATCAAATAGAAACAAAGTGTTATTCTTGAAATTATAATGAAAAATTGTAAATGAAATGAAATTATAAATGGAAAGAAATTACAAATTCAAGAGACCTTCTTTGGAAAACTTTGGGAAAACACGTCTGTTTTCCTCTACAACTCGAAGCAATGCCTGAAATTCACCTTCATCCCTATATGAGCCATGAAAATCCTGCAAAAGTTTGATACCCTTTTCTGCAGTCATTAACAGCCTTAGTTGAAGAGAGTATTCTCTTCATCCGTTGAAAATCATTGTTGCTGACCCACGTTACAGCTGGAGTCCTTAGCCAATCTCCCGTTGAACCAAGGACTTTGAATACAAACCATGAGTTTGGACCAACTAATTGCTGAATTTTAATTCATTCTTTTAGGATGGGAAATATCGGCTTACCCTGTTTGAATTCTGGTGGTTGATTGAAAGAGGAAAGTTTTTTGGCCACCTTGTCCTTTTCACTATGAGGTAAATCTCCAAAGAGAGAAAGGGTTACAAGTTCTTCAGATAGGTACCAGTAATGACCTTTTAGAGTGTTGAGTGCAGCTTCCACTACTTCCATGTCAATCTTTTTGTACTGAACTAATTCGTTGTATAGGAGGTCATTTTCAGGAGCCTCAAGTGGGTTGGTGACTGATAGCCAGTACTTGGAGTAAATCAGTGATGTAAACAAGCATACTCTTTCCAGCTTTTTTATTGTAACATTAACATATCCGGCTTGATCTGAAAATGCTAACATCTTATTCGTATACAATATGACAGCCATCCATCTGGCGTGATGAAGAGCTCCTGGCTTGATCCAGTGTATTCCTCTGGCAGGAATTTCTCCTAAAACGAGCATAGTTGTTTCAGCTACCTCTTTGTAATCATCCCTGGGAAGGCTCTGGTTATCTTTGAGCAAATCTGTCATAAAATCTATGAGTTTTTTCAAGTCCTTGAGATGTCTGTCATTGATAGATAGCTGTTTGAAGGGTTGCTTAGTATCTCGCTTCTCCCATATAACATCTCTGAAGGTCTTGAAAGATTCGTTTTCGGGTGAAGTAGATTTTCCAAATACCTTTCGATACACTGCTGACAAAACTCGTTCTGCCATATGGTGGCGACAAGCGAGCCATAATAATTTTTTTCCAAAGAGGTCTTCCAGTACTTTACAAGCCCCTTTTATCCAGCCAGTATTGGATGAAGTAGTATCGAATACCATTCCGTAAACCTTATCCTGTAATTTCCATTCTTGGATTGTGCTAAAAACAGTACAAGCTTGTGTCGATCCAGTTGAGACACCGATATTGGGTATCGAGAGAAGTTTCTCAACATTCTCTCCCGATATAAGTATTGCCAATCGATCCTGCTTTCCTCCTGAAACATTCAGTATCATTTTGCTGTCCCAGTGGACTACACAATATTGAGGTGGGTTGAACGACTCTTTAATAGTGTCAGCAGTAGCTTTCCTCGACTTCTTCGCAGCTCGCGCAGAAGTACTTTTCGATAATGACATCTCTTTTAAATCTAGCCCACATTCAGCTGCTACCACAGACGCAAATGTCGAGCGTTGTCTGAATGATAGTCCTAAACGATCAGCTGTATTAGATATTAATGTTGACTGTAGTAACTTAGGACGTTTTGATGGGCCTGGGCTCGGAGTAAAATCATCTTCACCATTACTTGAGTCCACTAGCTCGCCTTCAGATGATTCAAGTTTGTGTGTCTCTTCTTCTAATGCCTTTCGCTCTTTTTCTTTCAATTTTCTTCGTTCTTCACCTTCTATTCTAGCAGTCTTTTTGATCAGTTTGGCTACATAAGCTTTATCGATCGGACCCAGAGAATATATTCTAGCACTTCGCTGATTTTCCAAAAAGCGAAGATCCTCATTCTTCTGTTGTATAGTTCTCAATGTATCATTTTGGATCTCATTACATACATTTTCAGTTGATATATCAAATAAGTTATCTAAACGAGACAGAAAAGATGTTTTTTGGGTTTCATAACGTTTCTTCTTTATATTTTTACCCAATTTCTCATGCTCTTTTGTCAAATCCCACAACATTTTTTTGGGTCCTTTCTGCTTTCTAACGGATTTTGATGGTATGCCAGCCATAATCCACGCCTTTTCTACCTTATCTAATACTCTCAAAATATTTTCTTCCTTTAACACATTGTCGCTTTCCATTTGATCCCTTCTCAAGAAGAAAAAGTGACTGAGAACTTCATTATTCGTTGGAAGCATGCTTCCTTCTCTTGCGCATGTCTTCCACTAACTTTCCCAATAAAGAATCATATTTTCTTAGGTTTGTTCTTAATATTGGCTTACTGTTAGCCATGACTATTGACTAATTTTAATAAACTATGAAATTAAGCAAATCTATAATCGAATTCCGAAAGAAAAGCAAATTTATCATACATTTGGTTATATTTGCATACTTTTTGTAGATAAAACCTGGAAATACTGTAAATAAATGTTATAGGAATGAAAACAGAGGGAAAAATTCCATAAGATCCACTCAAATATCAGCACCGTCTACAACTAAAATAGTTTTAAAACGTTCACAATAAGAGGATACCGTTATTCTCTACATTTTAGTAGCAAAATTTTTGAAATACGATGATTAGTAAGGAAACTATGACCAAAAATACCTCCAAAAATCACCATTTTTTTTGTGTGAATAGGGGCTTATTTTTCAAATGGGGGGGGGCGGGGACCGTAAATATTACCCGATTGTCTTTTTTTTTGTTTATTCATGGTTTTTGGTCAATTTGTCACAATATAAGAGGTAAGCACCATAACTTTTCAAAAAAGTCCAAAAGTGACACCCTATATATTATATATATATATATATATATATATATATATATATACACAGGGTGTCCCATTAAGTCCGGCATCATAGGAAAAATAATAAAAAAAGGCAAAACAAAAGCTTTTATTTACAGAACGTGCTCAATATGTCCACCATTGTTTTCAATACACAAATTCAGACGTGATACCCAGTCAGCAAGCACACGGTGAATGATGTCAGGAGTAATGGTGTTACATGCCCCAATAATGCGCTGCCGCAAATGTTCAACACTCCTAATTTTCTTTGCGTATACCAGCGCTTTCAAGTGGCCCCAGAGATAAAAATCTAGTGGCGTGAGATCTGGGCTTCTAGCTGGCCATTCCACAGGCCCTCGACGTCCTATCCAATGACCAGGGAATTGTTGGTACAGGTATTCCCTTACTTGGGCGCTGTAATGTGCAGGAGCGCCGTCTTGCTGGAACCATGTTGGGAAATTTCCTTCTTCGTTCAAGACACTGGGAAATGCTTCTTCCTTGAGCATACGTAGGTAGGTGCCTCCAGTAACATGTTCATCGAAAAAGAGGGAGCCTATGATGCGATCCTTCCAAATGCCACACCACACCATCACCCGAGATGCACCTTGTTCCTTTGAAGAGGTATACCAGTGAGGGTTGTTTTGAGACCAGTAGCGGGTATTCTGTCGATTTACCTCACCATTTCCATAAAAAACAGCCTCGTTACTGAAAAGAATGGTGGACGGGAAATTGGCATCCCGAGCATAAATTATGGTTTGTTATATATATATATATATATATATATATATATATATATATATATATATATATATATATCAGTGGCGATTTCTTAATGAATGCAACGCATGCAATGCATGTGTTAAATATGTTCTCTTTTCAGATCTAAGTAAGGATTATAATTGACAAAAATAATTTTCAGAAACTAAAAATAGTCTAAGGCTTCAATCACGCATGTACTGGCTATTGGGCGGTGTAAACAAAATTATGTCTTATTTCATTAGACAATTAAGAACATTTTTCTGTACACAGATCGAAATACTTGTAGCTAAAGCATTCACTAATTCAGTCTGGGTACAGAAAAATGTTCTTAATTGTCTAGTGAAATAAGACATGATTTTGTTTACACCGCCTTTCCTTGGGCAATTTTTTAAGGAGACTTCTCACTATCCATAAGATATTTTTTTTGAGCCTCATAGCTAAATTCAAAAGGCAATATGTTTTAAAATATGCTTAGAAAATTTACTTAATATTTTTACTAAAAATAATTAAAAAGCTTTGTTCTGATTTTTTTTAATTAATGAAAATAATACGGCATGCATTCAGTTTTATAGGTGCATTCACCAAAAAGTAACATCTGGCAATTCTGACAAGGCTTCTTTCCAGTACCACAGCCGCAAGCATCCACTTGTGTTCGGTGTTCCCTTTTGTGCTTTAGTTATTTTGGATAATCAGTTAAATAAATTATAGCATTGTAGTGCCCATAATGACTGACGATGTGTTCAATCAATTGAAGACTAGAAGATTTTACTCACTCTCTTTTGATGAGAAAAGCGCATATTGAATAATGGCAAACCGATTCCACATTTGAATTTAAGCGAAGAAAATAAAGGCTTCACTAGGAAATTTAATCCTAAGCTGTATGATGATGTTCCCTGGTTATGTGGAAATATTTCAAATAACAAATTGTACTGTTGGTCGTGTTTCCTATTTTCAAGAGATAACTCTGTGTGGAATTCTGTTAGTCGTGGATACGACGATTTAAACAATTTACATACTGCAATTTCTCGCCATGAAAAATCTCTTGCTCACATAAATGCATTTGTTGATCTTAAAACATTTGGAAAGTCAGAAAGAATTGATTTAATACTCGACAAGCAGAAATCAGTTGCCATTTCCAGACATAACGAAGAAGTTAATAAGAATCGAGAAATTTTGAAACGTTTGATTAGGATAACATGTTTTTTAGGTATGCAAGAATTAGCATTTCGCGGTCACAATGAAGAAGAAAACGTTGACAATAGGGGTAACTATATTGAATTGGTATTTTGTATGGGAGAATTCGATGAAAAGCTTCAAAACCATTTAAAAACTGCGACTGTTTTTAAGGGAACATCATCTGCTATTCAGAATGACATAATTCAATCTATTAGTGCAGTTATGTTAGAACAAATAAAACGTGAGCTTATCGACTGCATGTATGTGGCGATTTTATTAGATGAAACATCTGATGTCAGCTGTTTTTCTCAACTCTCTACTGTTGTTCGTTATGTTAATAAACATGGAGAGATTTGTGAACGATTTATAAAATTCAATGACGTCAGCAATGATAGAAGTGCAGGAGCGATTTCTGATTTATCTATAAGGCAACTAGGTGAACTGGGCTGTTTGAAAAAATTAGTTGCTCAAACCTACGACGGTGCTGCTGTTATGGGGAGCGATCTTAATGGAGTACAAACAAAGATTAGAGAAACTGTACCAGAGGCTATTTTTCTTCACTGCTACGCCCATAAACTTAACCTTGTTTTATCCCAAGCTGTCGCTGAAATTTCCGAATGTAATAATTTTTTTTCAGTATTAGGAAGTTTGTCATCATTTTTCAGCAGTTCAACTAAGCGAACTTCAATGCTTGACAAAGTTGTTGGAAAGCGTTTCCCTAAACTGGCTCAAACGCGGTGGAACTATTCATCTCGTCTAGTTGAAAGAGTTAAGGAAAATAAAGAAGATATAATAGATCTTTTAAAAAGCATTCTTGAAAACCCAAAGAAATTTGATGAAAAAACAAAAAATAGTGCACGCGGATTGCTTGCTGGTATCGATACTTTCGATTTTAATTTTTATTAGAAGTATTTTCTTCAATTTTTCCTTTTACTGAATATCTATTTAATGTGCTGCAAACAAAATCTATGGATATTGTGTATAGCTCAATCACCGTTGAAAGCACTATGAAAAAAATCAAACAAATAAGGGATACAAAATTTGCAGATATGTGGGACTTGATAACAGAAAGATGTGGTGAACCTGTATGTAAAAGGAAACAGAGTCTTTCTCCACAAGAGAAGTATAGTCAACTATTTCATGAAATATTCGATAATATACTTCTTCAAATGAAAGAGCGTTTCAGTTCAATGGAAAAATTGGAATTCATTGAGCTTTTAGATTGCAAAAATTTGAGTTCTATGATGTTACTTTCCCAGAGAGCTTTTGAATCTTTGAAAAGAAGCTACAATTCATTTTTTGAGTTTCCTCGTCTCCGTTCTGAATTGTGTGTTTTATATTCGCACAAATCTTTTGCCAAAAAGAATGTTGCTGAGCTCCTAAAATATCTACTGGAAAGCGAAATGCACAAAGGTCTTAAGGAAATATATAAATTGACGAATTTGATTCTAACTATACCAATATCGACAGCAAGTGTTGAGCGATCATTTTCTGCGCTTAAAAGAATTAAAAGTTATTTACGGAGTTCCCAAAGTGAAGAAAGGCTATCTAATCTTGCCTTAATTTCAATTGAAAAAAATTTCCTCAAGAAGCTTATGGAGAATCGAGAGTACTTTTACAATTTGGTCATCGAAGAATTTTGCAGGAAAACTAGGAGAGCAGAATTTCAATTCAAATAATGCTTCACAATTATTTAAGGTAAATTTTAAATTTGTATCTTTTTCTTTAGATCAATTCGGTAACTACTATATATAAATATGTCTAATTTTTTGTTCGCATATTTAAGCCTAACATTAAATGAACTTTCCTTCAAAGAGGTCCCCACAAGTTTGTAAAACACCTTTAACTTGCTAAGTTCTATGTAAACAATATGCAAAGTTTGGGCAAGAGGGTTAGGCGGATGTTTTTCTTCCATTCCATAACATTGCATGCCTGAACAAAAATGTCACGAGTCGCCACTGATATATATATATATATATATATATATATATATATATATATAGGGAGTGTAATAAGGTTAATTAATTCATTACTGGTTATAAATTTACCATAAAATAGAATTGTTCATCGAAACGCGGGAAACATGCCTGCGTAACGTGTCCAAGCGATGAAGGTCCTTCTTTCGGAAGAAATTATAAAATTCTTTTTTTATGCAGGAAAGAGGGGCCAATGGCAAATGCTCGCAAAAGCGCCCCCCTCCCCGTAAATGAAGAAAAGAGACAAAATCAAGGTTTGGGGTTTTCGAGATGCCTAGACACTCTGCGTTTGAAAGATGGGAGGTCATACACAGGAGGAAAGATGGATTGAGAAAGATTGTTCCAGAATTCACCGGTTGAGTAGATGAAACATTGAAAATACCGATTAACTCTTGCGTTGGATAGTTGGACAGAAAAGGAATGAGAAAGTGTAGGAAGTCTGGTGCTGCCTGCTCTCCTTAAAGAAGGAGGCATGCAGTTAGAGAGTTTAGAAGAGCAATATCCGTTGTAATAGTGATAGTAAAGAGAGAGTGAGACAACATTGCAGCGAAGAGAGAGATTGAAGGTACTTAGTAAAAGGCGGGGAATTGATGAGACGAAAAGCCTTTGATTCCACACAGTCAAGTAAGGCTGTGTGAGTTTAACCACCCGACACATGAAAAGCATACTCCATACAGGGGCGAACAAGACCCCTGTACAGAAACAGCAACTGAGTAGGGGTGAAGAAACTGCGGAAGCGGTACAGCAAACCTAACCTCTTAGAAACTGTTTTGGAAAGAGTATATGTGATCTTTCCTGGAAAGATCACGAGAAAAGGAAATGCCAAGAGTGTTAAGAGAAGAGGAAAGATTGAGTTGTGTGTTGTTGAAAGTAAGGGGATAGTCGTGTGGAAGATTGTGACGAGTAGACAGATAGAGGAACTAAGTTTTTGATGCAATGAAAGACACAAGGTTTGCTCTGTCCCAATCAGAGATAGCAGAAAGATCAGAGGTCAGGTACCCCATAGCCGTTCTACGCGAATCATGAAGTAACTGCTGTGATGGACGCTTTGGGAAGCGGGTGGGGGAGTGAAGAGTGGAATCATCGGCATAGGAGGGAATAGGACACGAAATGCGAATAAAAAGATCATTAGTAAATGAAAGGAAATGAGTGGATGACAGGACATAGGAATGTTCCCTGAGGAACACCATTGTTGATTGCTTTAGGAGAAGAACAGTGGCCATCGACAACCGCAGCTATAAATAGGCCAGAAAGAAATTAGAGATGAAGACAGATAGAAGGATAGAAACCGAAGGAAGGCAGTTTGGAAATTGAAGATTTGTGCCAGACTCTATTAAAAGTTTTTGATATGTCTAGCGCAATAGCAAAAGTTTCACCGAAATCCCGAAAGCAGAATGACCAAGAGTCAGAGAGATATGCAAGAAGATCGCCATTCGAGCGTTCCATGCGGAACCCATACTGACGATCTGAAAGAAGATTGTGAGAAGAGAGGGGTTTAAGAATCTTCCTATAATAAAGATAGATTTAAAAACTTTGTAAAGGCAAGAAATCAAAGGAATTGGACGATAGTTGGAGGGTTGAGAGCGGTCACCCTTCTTTGGGACAGGCTAAATGAAAGCGAACTTCCAGCAGGAAGGAAAAGTACCAGATGAGAGACAAAGACGAAAGAGTTTGACTAGGCAGGGTGTCAGCACAGAAGCACAGTTCTTAAGAACAACGGAATCATCGGGACCGTACGCCTTCCTAGAGATGAGCCCAGATAGGGCAGAAAAAACGTCTTTAGAAAAGATTCTAATTTCAGGCATAATAAGGTCAGAGGGGGGAAGATGGAGGAACAGCACCGGAATTTTCCAGGGTTGAGTTAGAAGCGAAAGTTTGAGCGAAGAGTTCAGCCTTGTCAGTAGAAGACAGCAACTGAGCCGCCGGAATGGAAAAGAGGAGGAAGTAAAGTTGTTGAAGAGGTTCTTAGCTATATACCAGAAAGAGCGAGAAGAATTAGAATTGGATAGGTTTTCACATTTTTGTCGGATGAAGGAATTTTTGGCGAGTCGAAGAATACATTTTGCACAATTCCAGGCAGAAATATAACCTGAGTGAGAGTCAGGAGTTGGATGGCGACGGTACCTTCTGAAAGACTCCTCTCTGTTGTGGATAGCATTAGAACAAGTAAAGTTAAACCAAGGTGTTTTTTGCATCAGTAGTAGGAATAGAATATGGAATGTACGCCTCCATGCACGAGAGAATCACCTCCGTGATGCACTCAGCAAACTCGGAAGGGCCCCGCCCACGAGAGAGAATTGTTACTCCGTAGAAAACGAAATTCAAATAATTTCTTACGCGCTAAGTATATAAATTTTTATTGTGCCGTAATGGTAAACTCAAAAAGAGAATGTCATTCAAAATTGTAATTAACTATGAAAGTTAATTTTGTCCAAAAAGGGAGGCTGTCACTACCCACCAGGTAAGTAACTAACAATTATAATCAAATAACATTTTAACCAATTTATTTTATAGTAACTTACTGCGGTCAAAAGGCGAAGTAGCGGATCTTTTCCAAATGGACGACCCCACGGGATTTAGCTGAAAATTTGTATACTAATAAATAAATTTTTATATTATAATAACGAAAATAACATTATTTTCGGACCTTTTCCAGTTTGTGTACCGTTTTTCATATAATTTATTTTTGAGAATATTTTTGTTAAAACTAACGAAAATATCACGACTTAACCTAACCAATTATCAAGAGCGTACAGTTGATCTATTAGTAAATAGTAAATACTATTCCAGAAACAAACAATGTTATAATTAATAATAGATCAACTGTACGCTCTTGATAATTGGTTATGTTAAGTCGTGATATTTTCGTTAGTTTTAACAAAAATATTCTCAAAAATAAATTATATGAAAAACGGTACACAAACTGGAAAAGGTCCTTATTTTCTTGGAGAAATATGCGCAACATACGAAAAAAATTGCATTGATATGCGCACTAGTTTGCATGGCGCATGACCGTTATCTAAATTATGTAGTTATGTAGTAGGTTTTACAAAATAAAACGCAGATAATATCCTTTGTTTATTAAAATTTGCAATATTTAATAATATTTTAATAAATAAATCTTCATTTGCATACCTTTTTCTCCATACGAACTCGCATAAACAATAATTTTTGTTGTTGTTATTAATGTTTATTTGTTGCCTGCTTAGACCTAGTTTAATCTGAATATTATTGTTGTAGTGTGAGCATGTGATAATGCGGTGCTGTGATCTACTTGCGAGTTGACCCCGGTCAGTTGAATGCCAGGTTAGGTCATCTGAATGCCAGGTTAGGTCATTTGACTGCCTGGTTAGATCAACTGTACGCCCTTGACGATTGGTTAGATTAAGTCATGATATTTTCGTTAGTTTTAACGAACATATCACTACTTAACCTAACCAATCGTCAAAGGCGTACAGTTGACCTAACCGGCCATTCAATTGACCGGGGACCACACACCAACCTCGTATCTGGCGTCATGACGGTGTAAACTAGATAACGGTCATGCGCCATACAAACTAGTGTGCATATTAGTGATGTAGCGGATGTCATTTTTTTCACATCCGCGGATGCGGATGCGGTTGAGGATGTTTGATTTCAACATCCGCGGATGCGGATGCGGATGCGGATGTCTACATTTTCGTTATTTTTTAGGATATATTCGAGATTTGTTGTGTTTAACGTATATAATAAGTTATTATATAGAGAGAGCTGTAGCTATAATGTAGTAGAATTGATTAATTGTACAATAATTGCTGTACTTTTCTCTGAACATATAAAATTATATCAAGCATCTAACTAATATAGAAATCAATTAGTGAATTCGTCTGCAAATAAATTCGTTATATTTTGTTGAGTTTCAGCCACAATTAGAAACCATAATTGTGTTACCAGGATGCGGGACGTGAACCCAACTCAAATGCACCCCACCGACCTCTTTCCCCAACCTCCACCCTTATAGAAGAGATCTTTAATTAGCTTGATAACTATTTATATTAAGTTTAAAGTTTTATTAGGCATATTTATAAATGAGTAATTAAAATAAAGTAAACTAAGATGTTCATCGTTTAATGTTTAAACTTAATTATAGGAAGGTTATGCTTAAGGAACATTAATTTCTGCCTTTTCTGCTGCCAGTCTGTTTCTCTTTTCATCATATATTAATCCAGCACTGCTAAATAATCTCTCGCTTGGTACGTTTGTTGGAGGACAGGTTAAATGTTTCCTTGCAAGTTTACTCAAGTATGGATAGATATTCTGCGTATTTTTCCACCAACTAATAGGATTGTCACATGCAGCCAGGCGTTTTTCTTGGTGATAGCTCTCGATCATTTTTACTACATCTTTTGACATCGCGTAGGTCTCGTCATTGCTGCTTGACTCAAGAAACTGAGAGACAGATTCTGTGATAGATTTGCTTGTTGAGGTTTGGTTCTGTCACTGAAACTTTTATTCTTTTGGTGGGTGGCGAAGCGACAGATTCAAGAGATTGAAGCTCTTCAACTGCTTTGCCAAGTGATGATTTAACTCGTTCTAATGTACTAGGTGAAAATAACTTAGCTTTGTAACGTGGATCTAAGTAGGTTGCAAGAGAGTAACTTCATACAAGAACAGCCTCTCGTCTTGTCGCTTGCATCACTTTTGCGCACAATGAACTAGTTCTATTAATATAGTAGAATTTGATAATTTCCGCTTATTAATGACATTTTATCTCAACGGTCCACATCCGCACGACATCCGCAGTCCAAAGTGCGGATGCGGGTGCGGATGCGGATGCGAGAAAATGTGCGGATGTTATGCGGATGCGGATGCGGATGTGACCTACATCACTAGTGCATATAAATGCAATTTTTTTCGTATGTTGCGCATATTTCTCCAGGAAAATAATGTAATTTTCGTTATTAGAAAATAAAAATTTATTAGTGTACAAATTTTCAGCTAAATCCCGTGAGGTCGTCCATTTAGAAACGATCTGAAGTAGCTAAACTCCAAGTAATATTCTAACCATATTAATTTATTGTCTTGTGTAAATTCTGAATTTAACTTCTTAAAGTAAAAGTCAGTGTTTCAAATGTCAGTTCTTTAACAAATTTAATTAATGTCAAATTTTCATTTTTTTGCATTGTATTTGTTTGGTGTTAACTCTTTGACGTAATATATTATTTTTGTAAAAAGCCTTTCAATATCCCTGAAAAGAAGTAACGGGAAACCTGAATTGTATTTTTTCCTTGTGTTTGGCTTGAACCTCAAAACAGGCATTATATACACGAGGTCTGTTCAAAACGTATCCGGACAGTGTGTTTATTTTTAGAACAAGGCCACGTTTGGAGTTGTGACTGTGCTAAACATGCCTCTGCATGTCGACAAAAGTTGAGTGATAGGGTTGCACTTCATTGTGTAGTGTCAGTGCCAATAAAGTTAAACATGTTTTGTTTTGCGGCGATTTCTTCATGTTACTTGTTTTCTTTTTTTTACTGTGAAGGTGTTGTGCACCATAAATATGCTCCACAGGGACAAACAATCAACAAGGAATTTTACATTGAAGTTTTGAGACGTCCACGTGAATCAGTTCGGAGGAAACGGCCGCAGAATTGGGAGCCCGGAGACTGGATGCTTCATCACGATAATGCGCCATCTCACTCGTTGCAATTTGTCTATCAATTTTTGGCCAAAAACTCTACCCCCGAAGTACAACAGCCTTCATATTCGCCGGATTTGGCTCCATGCGACTTATTTTGTTTCCGAAGCTCAAACAAACCCTGAAAGGACACCGATTCGATGATGGTGAAACCATTAAAAGAAATTCGACGGAGCAGCTTTTTGTCATTCCAAACAGTCCTTTCGGAAAATGTTTTCAACAGTGACAGGATCGTTAGGCAAAGTGTGTGGCTTCAGAAGGAGCGTACTTTGAGGGAGATTAATCCCCAAACCCTGTACTATGATATATTCTGTCTATGATCGTATCAGTCCGGATCCTTTTTGAACAAGCCATGTGTGTGTGTGTGTGTGTGTGTATTAGGGACGCAACGGGTAGCGCTTTTACAGGGTAATCGGGTACGGGTACCCGAAGTGTAATACCCGATCGGGTATTGAAGACGTTCCAAAATTTGTTGGTTTAGTACCGCGACTTATTAACTGTGTGCAGTTCAAGCACTTGGTTTTACTATTATCTAATTTATCAATGACAAAATAGCCCCAAACCATACTACGATTTGCCATTTTGAATGTTTTGTTAAAAAATATTATACAAAAAATATATCAGAAAACCTGCAAAACAATAAAATTAAAATTAAATTAGAAATTGGTTTTTACTCCCCGTACCCGATATTTTAGCAATTACCCGATCGGGTCGGGTATCATCGAGTAGTGCATTACCCTATCGGGTTGGGTACCCGTGACATCCCTAGTATATATATATATATATATATATATATGTTTATATGTATGTACAGGGTGGAAGAAAAGTCTTTAAGGATTTTATACATACAAATAATTTGTTAATAATAAATAAATTCCAATGATATCACTACGGTTTATACGATAATTTTCAAAGCAACTATGCAAGGCCAGGAATGACCTGCAAAACCAGGAATGACTAGAAGGGGAAAACAACTTTAAGCAACTTTTTTGCAAATATCGACTCCAATATTGCAGCCTTGATCCTAATTACAGACATTCACTACCAACAACACATGCCACAATAGGGTGGAGTGATTGTTTAGTTTAAAAAATCAGGGGTGTTAAATAATTGTCAAATGTCTAAAAATGAGCATTGGTGGTGGTTTTTGGTGGTTGCTGGTGATATCGCATTAGCAACCACACTCTATATGTGCCACGCCCACATGCGACTAAAAAAAAACCTTTATTTTGCCTATTTGGGGCTCTATAATAGCTAGAAGCACAATCTAAAAAGTGCATCCTATGATTTTTTGATGCTGAGAACAACAAAATTATTTTCAAAAGTGTACATTGATGTATAAACATAACTTATTTTTTGAGAGTTAAATTAAAATCAGTAGCTGTTTTTGTCCAACCTACTTTATATTTACTTCTATTTTTCAGAATTTTTATAACCTATTCAATTAACACTAGTTTAACGTCTTCAAGATTTTTAGTTACTTATGAAACGTAGAAGCCAGACAACAAAAGTCTTACACGGTGGCCATAGTTTTCCATCCATTGACAGTTTTCCTAGTGGAAAATTACCTACCGCTGGACAAGTTGTTTAGCGTCTACTTAAGGAGCCAAACTGGAAAACCAAGGGAAACATCACAAAAGTTGCAGATGAGTTGAGGAAACAATGGATTTGGTGTAATGTTTATCCACTATCCTTGCGCACCATTGAGACGAAGGTGGACAAACTAGCAGCAGACTTTTCATGGTAAGTCATCATAACTTTCTATCCTGGGTAGTACTAAATTAATTACAAGAATGTCTTCTTAACCAATAGTAAATTTTTTATTTTAAATATAATTTTGTTGTGATGTGCTCTGTTGTAAACCTGTGAATTAATTTATCTATGTATTTCAGCCAAAATTTCTAAACTAAAAAATATTTAAGCGATTTGTGACCACAATTTTTAATTTCTAATTAAGAAAATAATATTGATTTTTTTAATATTTCAACTTCAAAAATGCATCAATAAGTTTCATCGATACTCTGTCACAAAGAGAGGTTCAACCTATTTGGCAAAACTAGAATTGTTTGTCAAAGAGCTTGATTGTTATTTGATATTTTTCTGAGGATCTTTCTCAACGACGAAATTGGAGGAGTTTAAACTGAGGATGACTCAGGATGATTTCTCCTTCTATGAGGATCAAAAATCTGTGAGGCTAGGATACTGTTCAAGATTTGAGGAAAAGCTCACAGAGGCAGATGTTAGATACAGGAGAAGAATAATTGCCGAACAACGAGCGGAATTATGGTTAGTCAGAGTGTACATCATGACTTGAACCATTTTAATTAAACCTTTGATGTTTTTTATTATGTGTTATATATATATATATATATATATATATATATATATATATATATATATATATATATATATATTGGTATAGTAAATCTAGTCATCTAGTCATACTAATTGTTCAGTGAACGAAGCCGGAGAGAAGAGGCAAGTGCATCACAACCTCAACCAGACAGTCCAGACACTACTGGTAACTCTAGCGAAACTCCATCAGAAGACTCTCGAGATGATCCACAGCCTGCTGGTTCCTCTCATTGTAATTACCAAGATCTGGAGAACCTGAGCAGAGCTGTTGATAGGTAAATTAGCACTTGTGAATTGTGATTGTTCTTTAATAACTGTACTTAGTTGTATGTGCCATGTCATTTCGGTAGACTTAAAATGGATATAATTTTTCTCAACTTCAAAATACAATCTTGCAGGTATTCAATTTCCGACAGAGCAGGTGCAGTGGTAGCGTCAGCAGTTTTAAAAGATTTTGGCATTATCACTGATGATGACAACACTAACGTCATTGACAGGTAAGATTTCAAAATTATCATGATTACATTTTCATCCACATTTCCTAAGCTTTTTTAACAAAATTACAATTACTACTACTAATAAGAAGTAAAGTAATTTTATTTAATTATACATTTTATACATATACATTGTAACATGGAAAAATAAATTTCAAATATATTGGGCTCAGGCATAAAAGTCAGTGTATTTAGCTCATCACTGTTCATTGTTTCCTGTTGGACATATTCCTCTTTATCAGTGCTACCTCCAGCCTTATAAATTTGTAAACAATTTTCATTAATACAGGAGTAAACTACGAAGGCAACGGTGTAAGTACCGTGAACAGATCAGAGCTGAGGAAGAAGTATTCTTTGGTTTAGTGGACAGCATTTATGTTGATGGCCGACAGGATGGTACTGTGACAATTACAGAGTTAGAGGGGCGACATTATCAACAAACCAAAGTAGAAGAGCACTATGTTATAGTCGGAGAATCGGGTAAGCCACTGTTTTCTGTATGGTATGTTTTAAATTTTTCTTGGATAGCATAAATTTGGTCTTAGTAACATTAAGGAGTAAGAACTATGCGATAGTTATATATGTTCATTAACGTGTAGCGTCATGAGCGATCTGGAGGCACATTTCAGGTTTTGTACAATCAACCTTGCTGATTTCAGAAAAGAAATCAAATATTTTCTGCAACAAGCAGAACACCTCCTTTTTCGCATGTAAAAAATACAAAATTCTTGTTAATTACAGTTGGCAACACTGACTGACATGGTACTTCTGGCAGCTTTCTAATTATTCTCAGTGAGTCATCCCCTGGAATTTCTTAGTTCTACGCTAGCTCGCTTGAGAGAAACAAGTGTTTTTTCTGTGGATGGGGTGTTCAAAAACCCCAAGGTACTAACGAAAGGTGCGTTTTGTGATATATACATTATACACATTTCTTTGTTTTGTTGTGTTTTACATTGTTTATAAGTTTGTTATATGTCTTAGGGTGTATATATATACCTATGGATATTTATATACACAATACATATGTGTGTGTGCAGTATATTTATATATATATATTGGTAAACTTATTGTTTACCAATAAACCAAGCCTTATATATATATATATATATATATATATACTCATAATCACATATATTTTTTATTTATACGTTTGTGTTTTTGTTTCAGTGTTCCTATGTGATGCTTGTTGAGTTTTGCTGGTACAATGAGCACGCAAAGAACACGGGGATCTGCCAGCCACATTGTCTTTGGTTCTCCACTATCAGAGCTTCCTCTGTCTGAACTTCCAACCCGTATGCAAGTTGCAAGGCATTTCCTCTTCTTGAAGGAGAACAAGTACACCAGCAACAGGGAGATTCTTCCGGAGGTATGCCAAACACTCATTGACCTTTGGAATCGTGCTAACATTCCATCAGAGCCAATCAAGAATGTGAAGACCAAGCTGCTCCGATTGATGGAAAAAGGCTCACAAGCATCGAAGCAAGGCAAGCAGGCCACAAAAACCAAGAAGTTCGAGGAAAGCCTGAATCAATTGTTTGACATAGCTGTCTGCCAATGCGATGATCTGTTTGCATGCCACTGTGAAAAAGAAATGAAAGTTCCACGACGAGAGCATGCCTTTCTGATCGACCAGAGAACCACGCGGATCATGCAGATCAGTCGGGTGGATACGAATGTGACTCAGATGATGGAGAGAAGGAAGTCAAGAGAGGATCGGATGCAAGAAAGACAAGAAGAAGAGAATAGAAGAAAAACGGAACGGCAAGAGGTAGCATCCTCTGCAGATGTGGTCGAATCAGCTCAAGCAGAAGCAGACTCCAGTGGTGACAGTGTTGGTGATGAGTGGATGGGTGATAGTGCCCAGGAGGACAGGAACATCACACCGATTCCCACTGTTGCTTTGGAAGCTGACCGGTATGGTGTATCGAACAGGGCTGCTGCAGCTATCAGCACTGCAACATTGGTTGACTATGGCATCATTAGTTCTGATGATCAGATAAACGTAATTGACCACCACAAAGTATGGAGAGCATGGCAGAAGGTACGGAGGGATCTGAAGGAAGCAGTAACTTACCACGATGTGGAAGTCACTGCTTTATTTTTTGATGGGCAGAAAGACGACACTTGTCAAAGAGAAAAAGGGGAACAAATGGTACAGCACAAAAAAAG
The DNA here is from genome assembly GCA_023014485.1 of Bathynomus jamesi. NCBI lineage: Eukaryota > Metazoa > Arthropoda > Malacostraca > Isopoda > Cirolanidae > Bathynomus > Bathynomus jamesi. Next base: position 342,307 of record JAJOZX010002920.1, on the reverse strand, counting down.
TTGAGGACCACTATGTGCTGGTCGGAGAGCCTGGAACCTTCTATCTAAGCCATCTGACACTGGAACGAGGAACTGGCAGTCATTGCGGATGGACTTCAAAATGCGATTGAAGAAATGGGTATTGCAGACAAGATAATTGCAGTGGGAGCCGACAGCACAGCCACAAACACAGGGCACAGAAGTGGAGCAATACACCTGCTAGAGTGCCGCCTCGGTCGCTCTTTGCAATGGTTCATCTGTAGTCTGCATTTAAATGAATTCCCACTGCGCCACTTGTGCATGGAACTCATCGGCCCAACAGAATCTGCAACTCAATGGAAAGGACCAATTGGCAAAGCTTTGGCCACATGTGAAAGTTTACCACTTTCCTATAGAGGAATTCAATGTATTGCTGATGGCCACACTCTCCCGGATGTTGACCTTACTGAATGGAGTCGTGACCAAGCCTACCTCTACAGAATGATGAAAGCGATAAGGACTGGTGTCATTAATGAAGATCTTCTACGAGAGAAGCCTGGACCAATCTCCCATCAAGATGGGTTACAACTGCCAGCAGAATTTGTCGGCTATATGTAGCGATGGCGCAGCCAAGTGATGAACTGTATTCACTCACACAGTTTGTCGTGTGCCACTATGGACCATGTGGTTTAACATCAAGTGCCATCCAAGATGCACAGATGGCCCAAAACATTTCCTGGAGCAAATCAAGCTGCTACGATTACTGCCACCAGCTAGCAAGACTGTCACATGGCCTGTGATCCAAAGAAATGCATATTGGGCTCACCCTGAAAATGTTCTACTGGCAATGCTTGCAGATGCAGATCAAGCAAACCGGAAATTGGCCATCGATGTAATCAAGACCATTCGACGAGCTCCCAAACCTGCTCAACAGCAAGTCAGAGAATTTCGGCCACCAAAGGTCAAACAAAGTGCTCAGAATTTGAAAGCTTTACTTCCACCAGTGGAGGAGTGCACAATGGAACCACCACTCACGAAGCAGTTCTCTATCGAACAACTCGATAAGATCACTGAAGAGCCCCTTGTTGTCCTGATACCATGTCACTCCCAAGGTGTAGAACACTGTGTTAGGATGGTAACTGAAGCGTCTGGGGCAGTGTATGGAAAGGATTCAAGAAATGGTTACATTAGAGCAGTACTTAAATCCCGTGACTTTATGCCGTCATTCAAAACTAAACAAGATTTTAATGTATCATTTACTAAATAAAACTATCTAGTCTACCTACCTACCTACCTACAGTGTATATGTTTATTCCAAAAATAAATTTTTCTATTTTTCCTGAAAAGCAGTACATTGTAAGGGGTCAAATGATAGCTCAAACCCTAGGAAAGCAAGTGTCCAAAAGTTATGGGTAACTAGCAATTTTCACGATTTTCACATGCGAAAAAGGAAGTGTTGCACTTGTCACAAAAAAAATTGTTTTCATTTTTGAATTTAGGGAGGTCAATTGTGCAAAACTTGAAGTGTGCCTCTTGATCCGTTACACTTTGCCCAATGACGCTACACGCTAATGTTCATTGGTCATACCTGGTAATCTACTGATCTCAAATACATTTATTATTTCCTTAAATTTTGTTTAAAATGTTTCAGGAGGACATTATCTAACACATGTTACCCCAGAGAATGGGAACGATGTATCAATTGCACTAAGTCTCTATGAAGCAGTGAAGGACACTGAACTGGATAACAACCTGCAAGTCATGGGGTCAGATGGAACTGCAGTGATGACTGGACATAATTCAGGGGCGATCAGAGTCTTTGAAGAGCTTATTGGAAGACCACTGCAAAGGATCATATGCCTCTTACATTGTAACGAGCTACCTCTTCGTCATGTTTTCATAGAGCTTGATGGGACTACGAAGAGCCCTAATAGTTTTTCAGGGCCAATAGGAAAACAGCTAGGTGGTATGGTTTCTGAATGGGATGTTGTCAAATTTAAGCCAATCAGAATTTCGCTACAGTGCCCAATGATGTAATTGATGATCTCAGTCGTGACCAATACTATGCTTATAGAATATGCATGGCAGTCATGCTAGGAACTATTGAAAAGGACCTTGAACTTTTAGAAGTTGGGCCATTAAATCACTCAAGATGGCTGACATTAGGTTGTAGAATACTCAGATTCTATGTTTCACAGAAAAAGCCGAGTTCAGTATTAATAACTGTTGCTGAGTTCTGTTTAAAAGTGTATTTCACCAGCTGGTTTGAAATCAAGAAGAATCACTCAGTGACCGATGGTTCAAGAAACTTATTTTCAATGCTGAGCAGAATCTCCAAGTTTCCTAATAAGAAAGTAAAAGACATTGCCTTGAAAGCCCTGAGAAGGAATGCTTTTTTTGCTCACCCCGAAAACATTATAATATTAATGCTTAGTGATGAGGACAGGGAGAGAAGAAACACTGCAGTAAATAAGATCCTGGCACTGAGGGGTGAAGTAGAGAAAACAACCCAGGACATCAGAGTCAAAATGAATTTCACCGGCGGAGATTTGGAAGTTGAGGATGATGTGAATGATGATGATTATGACAGTTTGAGTTATACAAGAGACCGCACTGTCAGGAAATTTAAGGTGCCTATAATCAATGAAAATGCTAAATCGTATGACAAGATGAGTAACTTTGACAACTTGACAGCAGAGCCTCCAATAGTTACCCATCTTACATCAACTGAACTTGCGAACATTAGAAAAAATCCTTTGAAGTTCAAACAGCCATGCCACAATCAAGTGGTAGAACGCCATATCAAGCTTGTGACTGAGGCATCTGCAGTGTCATTGGGTTCAATAGAAGAGATGGCATGATCCGGCAGTGTATAAAATCCCGTAAACTGATAAAAAAGTTTAATACATAGCAAGAATTTGTTTAGATTATATATTTATTTGATGAAATTTTATAGTGTAAATTTGTAATATATGGTCAATATGCATTACTTTTTCATGAAAATGTGTTAAAACTCTGTTTTACACTTTTGGAAATAATTTTGTCATCTCAGCATCAAAAAAATTCATAAGAAACAGTTTTTAGATTGTGTTTCTACCTATTATAGAACCCAAAATAGGCAAAATACAGGGTTTTTTACAGTTGCGTATGGATGTGGTACATATAGGGTATGGTTGCTGATGCAGTATCACTTGCAACCACCCAAAACCACTACCAATGTTCATTTTTAGACATTTGACAACTATTTAGCACCTCTGATTTTTGAAATATTGATTTTCATAAAAATACACTCCACCCTAATGCCACAACCAAATCCAAACTCTTTTTTTTTTTATCCAATCCTTCCAAACGATATGTCTCCAGCAATAAAAAATCTGAAAAACAAAGATTCTGACATCAATACGATCCCGGTAAAAATATGCAGATTAGTAGCCGATGAAATTGCAATCCTACTCAGCAAACTAATGAATGAATCAGTAATACTAGGTATATTCCCTAATAGTCTAGAGGAAGCTAGATTATGATCTCTATTTAAGTCGGTAGCCCCAAACGCTCCATTCAATTACCGCCCCATTTCCGTATTGCCAACTTTAAGTAAAGTAGTTGGAAAAATCGTGTACAATAAACTTACTAAATTCCTAATCAAATAGGACCTTTTAACTAAAACACAATTTTGGTTTAGAGGTGGACGTACAACGCAAGATGCCATAAATATGCTGTTAGAAAATGTATCAGAACTTAAACAGCAAAAAACACACTGCCTTGATCTTCCTCGACTTGTCAGAAGCACTTGATACACTTTCGCATGAAATCTTATTGAAAAACTTCACATATATGGAATAAGAGGAAGTACCCTCGATTGGCTTAAATCATATCTGTCAAATCGCGATCAGTACATCAAATTAAAAGACATTTTATCCGACAAGGCGATGCTAACTAGTGGAATCCCACAACGATTTATTCTTGGGCCATTACTATTTATAATTCACGTCAACGATTTTCATCTTTCTACCACATTAAACTGCGTACAATACGCAGATGATACCACACTTACTTCTTTCCATCATAATGCAGAATTTCTGATTTATGAAACGAACAGGCAATTAGAAAACGTGTGTGCTAATAAACTCTTATTAAACTTTTTATCTTATATCATTATTTCCACAAAACACATTAATACAAACTGTCAAATTAAAACTGGGAATACTTCTCTTGCAAGAGTAAATGAATTAAAATACTTGAAATTAATTTAGATAAAAAAAACAATTTCAGAAGTATGTGCAACATATCAAATCCAAAATATCAAAATTTCTCTTCATATTATTTAAACTAAAAAAGTCCCTTCCTCAAAACGCACTCCTTACCCGATATTATTCCTTCATCCATCTACATTTATTATATTGCATTACAGCATGAGGTACCTCTAAGAAATATATACCACATCCTTTCGAAGTAATTCATAAAAGATGTCTGCGAACTCTCTCGAATAATGACAACAGACAAAGTCACACTTCCGCAATGTTTAAAGAGCTAAATATTTTAAAACTAAATAACATACAAATTCACTGTTGCTGTTAATATGAGTATGTTCAAAGTTACCAACAAAAATCGACATATATCACCCATTCAAAGAGCAATCCCCACCCTCAGTCAAATACACCATCGTTATAGCAACAGCCTGCACAGTAATTTTATACACAAAACTAACTATATAAATTTAGGCTTGCCAACTTTCTGAAATACAATTCCGGGAGATGATATATATACAGGCCATAAAGAGGGATAGGGGCGAGCCGATCCAGCTGGCGGGTTCGGGGGAGGGGCGCTGTAAGCCCCCCGAGAAATTGTTTAAATATGACCAATTTCAAGGGCATTTTCAGGCCATATACAGGGGGAATAAAGACATATTCTAAGGTCAATTAAGTCAATCGACGCCCCTGTGTATATATATATGAGTTATTCATATCAATAGTAAAAAAAACCAGATTATTTAAAGGCTAATGAAAATGAAAATGAAAATGAAAATGAAAAGGTTTATTGGCAGACTATAGTCCATATGACAAATATTATTAATACAATGACAGTTTATATACTAAGGATAGAAATATATACAATTGATTAGAAACAATACTGCAATGTCGAAGTTAAGTGGAGCTACAGACTGACGTTTTCGTACCATGAAGTCCATAGCTTAGAGCAGTGCTGTCCAACTTCTATAAAGCGCGGCCAAGATGTTGCCTATAATCATACACTGTTGGTTAATACGACTTAGGAACCCGCTGAATGTTGTTCTCCCTACTAGAAATGACAAAATAGGGAAGAAAATTCAGAAATGAAATTTGGCAAAAGTCCATTCCGCGGGCCGCCAGTTGGACAGCGCTGGCTTAGAGGATAAATGGCAGGACTCATGGATAGCTTGGATAATCGGGTTGGTTGATTTTTCAATTCTTTGCATCAGAGCATCAGACTGTATTGAGTACGTCTTGTTACCTCCGGGAAGCTCGGGACATTGCGGGTAGCAAACATTTGCGAAGCTGAGCATCTCGGGGGTAATTTATGTAAGAGCCTAAAAGACCTGTTGTACAGCAAATTTAAGGTTCTGCCAGAACCTTTTTTATAATTCACCCACAGTTGCTGTCTGTATATATTACTGCAGAAAGTACGAAAGAGAGTGTCTTTAGCTTCACTTGTACAGAATCGAAAGTTCCTTATGGTCATATTCGCTTTAGCACACAGGTTTCGAGATTGTTTTCTTATATCCGAGTCATCAATGAAGTTGCTGGTAATAGTTTGACCCAAATACTTAAACTCTTGTACTTCCTCAATTACTTCACCATTCATTTTAAGCCTTATATCAGCTGGTTGATTACAGCTTTTAGGATGAAATTGCATAACCTTAGTTTTTGTAACATTAAAAAGAATATCATGTTTCTGCGAATACACTTCGCAGACTTTTAGTAGCCGATCCAGACTTTTAACAGAGGGACTTATTAACACCATATCATCGGCATGAACTAAGTTATTTATCCTTGTGTTATTTACACAACTGTTGCCTCATTAAGTGAAGCAATTAATCCGTCAATATACACATTAAACAGCATAGGGGAGATCAAGGAGCCTTGTCTCACCCCGCAAGAGGAGCCAAAACACTCAGATAGTACATTGCCCCACCTAACAGTGAAAGATTGGTGGGAATACCAAAATTTCAATAAATTTAATATGTACATCGGAACCTTCCTGTCTTCTAGTTTTGCAAATAAAATATTGTGGTTCACCCTATCATATGCCTTCCTTATATCTAGGAAACAGCTATAAATAGTTGAATTACTGTCACTGTATTTAGATATTGTTTCTTTAAGTACATAGATACACAGGTCAGTTGAGTGGGACCTTTTAAAGCCAAACTGATTAGATGTCCATAGGAAGTCATTTAATCGGAGTAACAAGAATTTTTCTAGTAGTTTCGAGAAGCAGGAAGCGACAGCAATAGGCCTGTAATTATTGCTGGACAGAATGTCTCCGTACTTATTTTTGACCAGGGGCAAGATATATACCCTCATGAACTCTGAGGGATATAGCTATGAGCAAGCATGGCTGATAGGAGCAATGATATATGCAGATATACTACGTCATTTGCATATTTTAAGTGTTCATTCGATAAGTCATCTTCCCCTGACGCAGAACCAGTCTTTAACTCTTTAATTAACCTCTTTACTTCAGAAAATGATATGAAAGTATTTTCCCTTGTCCCTCCCACAATCGTTTCGCTGCAATCTATCTTAATATTATCCCTACTCACACTGTTAAGAATGTTAGAATAGTGGTTTTTCCACAGCTTTGCAATTTCATCCTCCCCCGACACCCCATCGATTGTCGGAGGGAGGACATTTTTGACACCCGTTTGATTCTTAACAAATTTCCAAAATTTGTTATTATCGTTATTTATGCTAGCTTCACAGGCTTTTGATGCTCGAATAGACTCTTCTTCCTGTTTACATCGCCTTATGGCCGCCTTATATTGACCCCGACTTCTACACATATTCATGTATACTGTATGTATAATATGTAAATGATAAGGTGATACCAAATTATGTATTTAAAGAAAACTATTCTGAAATTGTAAGATATCCGAGAGATTAGGATAACGTTCCGGGAGCCGGGAGAACACACACGATTCCGGCAGTCTCCCGGCGAATCAGGGTTGGCAAGCCTATATAATACAATAGAAACTGCAGGAAATGCACTCTCTTTCAAAGGAGCAGATGTATGGAATGCAATTCGCATGAATACCAGGCAGGCTTCATCACTAAATGTACTTCACAAATCACTAAAAGAACACTTCATTAGCTCCTACTGATGTATAAGTTCACTACTGCCAGTTTTATCATCGTAATCAATTTTATAATCAACTATTTAAAATATGCTAATTTCATTAATCACCTTTAATTTCGTTATCTATTCTTTTATCATTATTATTATTATTATTATTATTATTATTATTATTATTATTATTAAGCAGCATTTGTTTTCCATTCAATATACAATATATAAATCATTTAATTTAAAATTATGTAACATTTTGTAAACTATATATTGTATTTCTTATGCTTACACTGGTCGACAAAATCGAACTTTTTATTTGTCACATGAACAAAAATGGGTGGATCTTATAGGTTTTTTACCGCTGAGTTAAAAAATGGTCTCAAAATGTTTCTATCACTCACCAATATTGAGTGAATCGAAAATAAAATTTGGACTAATTTATAGGCGTAATAGCAATATCAAAGTAGAAAATGCATATTGAATTCACCTAAAATGTGGCTACTGATGATTTACGCTTGTATTTCGCCTCTGGGCCATCCCTTGACAATGTCCAGCAGTAGTCATTCAACATGCTGGGGCTCCACTTGCCCTGGTATCGCTTCTCCATCGTGGATATTTGTTGATGAAAGCGTTCCCCATGCTCATCACTTACATCGCCTACGTTTGTTGGGAAGAAGTCGAGATGTGAGTCAAGAAAATGAATTTTCAATGACATGTTGCACCCCACGTCTCTGTAGGCCTTGAGAAGTTCTTCAACAAGTGACTCTTAATTTTCGGCCTTGAAGTTTCCGAGGAAATTTGTGTTCACTACTTTAAATGCTCTCCAAGCTGCTCCTTGAACTTCACTTAGAGTTTCATCAAACGCGCTGTCTCTCATGATTTCTCTAATTTTCGGGACCACAAATATCCCTTCTTTGATTTTGACCTCGCTGATCGTCGGAAATTTCTGTTTCAAGTAAAGTCCCCCCCCCCTGCCATTTTGATCCATAGCCTTAACAAAATTTTCCATTAAACCAAGTTTAATATGTAGTGGTGGCAAATAACTTTTTTAGATTAAGAAGAGGTGAACTGGTGAGATTTTTATGCCCTGGAATCAACGCTTGTCGAAGTGGCCATTGTTTCTTTGAGTAATGGCTTTCCCGTGCTCTGCTGTCCCATTCACAGAGGAAACAACAGAATTTCGTATAACCCAGTTGTAAACCAAGAAGAAGTGCGATCACTTTCAAGTCTCCACAGATATGCCAAGAGTATTTATCATATTGGATATGTTTCACAAGCAGGTGCATATTGTCGTATGATTCCTTCATATGTACGGCATGTGCTAATGGAACTGAAGGGTATTTATTTCCATTATGGAGTAATAAAGTTTTTAAACTCAGCTTCGAAGAATCAATAAATAGGCGCCATTCGTTTGGATCATGTTGTTGGCCAAGGGTTTTCATGAGAGGGTAGAAAGTTTCTTTGATGCTTGCGGTAAAACGATATCTTGGTGCCTTTTTCTTGAAGATTCCAACCTTTCAACCTGGAAGCCGAAAGTTCGGATTGATCTTTTGACAATTTCAGATCACAGACAAGCTCGCTGAGGTATGATTGAGATATTAAGTGAGGCTCTGTCGATGAACAAGATGGTTCAAACATTGGATCAACATCGTCCGTCAGTAAACCATGTTGAGCTTCGTCATTACCATTGTACATCATTTTCATTTTCATCATCTAAACTCCACGTTTCCGGTGGCCTTGGTACTGGCAAATGTTTATTATGTAAAACAGGCCTTGTGGCTGATGGTAAATTTGGGTATTGTACCATATGTTTAGATTTCGCAGTAATGCCTAGTATATTTGTTAAGCAGAAATAACAATCCATTAAATGGTCTTTCGGCTTTCTCCATATCATCGGAACAGCAAACGGCATTTGACGAGACCCATTTAGCCAGCCTGTCAGAAATTTTAAACACGTAATACAGCATATATGAGGTGACCACGTCTTATTCTGATCCCCTACCTTGCAACCAAAATAAAGTTCGTATGCTTTTTTGATGAGAGGGGTGAAATTTCACCTTTGAAATTTAAGTATTAACTCTGCACACATAACAGAAACAGTTTGGATGGTTGACACACTTGCGTGGCATTCTGTCATGAAACAATACGAACGCACTGACAAAAGAAATGATTAAGGAAAATCACGAATAAAATGCACGATGTTCACTGAGTGAAATCAAATAAGTAACTGACAAATGAAAGTCAACAGTGACGTGTAGCAACTTATAAGCAGAGGAAGAGGAAGGGGCAGACCCCGCCCCCTTCCTATTCTCACTCAAATCCTAAGTAATGTAAATTCGTGTGTCACTCTAAAACTGCGGGTGATAGAAAAATTCTGTTTTCATTTTCGTAATCAACGTAAAAAATTACACATAGTTCAAGTAAAAATATCTCTGTGACAAAAACTTTGTTGACCAGTGAATTATTATTGCTATTATTATTATTATTATTATCATCTTTTGTTTGTTGTTATAGTACTTGCCATGTTCACTGCTTTTATGCCTCCATGCTTCGAAGGGCATATTCTGATGGGAGTACTGTGAATATATTAATGTCATAACAAATATCTAAAAATTGTAAAACTGTCACTTGTATTCCTTTTTTAATAAAAGTTTGAAAAAAGTATATACACACACAAAGAAGTAATTAACAGTTACAGCAACATCTTTTACAAAAATCAGCAGAAAAATTAGAAATGTAAATGATGTGAAATTCTTACAAAAGGATCCTTACAACCTTACAACCAGAATATGTAGTCAAAAGTAAACAACATAAATTTTAACAGCGAAAATTTGCAGCTCTTAAGATATGGAAAGAATGAAGTACTAAAACAAACAGATTATTGTGCCCCAAATGAATAGGAAACTCAGAGAATCTTTAAAGTAATAAAGCAAGTGATTTAGGAGTTATAATGACAGGCGATGCGAAATTTCAGACAAAATCAGATAAACAAGGCAAAAAGAATTACGGGACAGATACTGGAAACCTTTAAAATAAGGGACAAAGAAGTGAAAACACCGACAATACCAAAACTTCAATACTGCACAGTCTTGACATGTACACATAAAAAGAAAAGAAATTAATAAACTAGAAAAAATACAAAGAAATTTAGTCAACATTGATGGCTGCAAAAGCTCAATTACTGGGAAAGACTACGTAAATTGAATCTACAGTATATTCGCTGGGAAGAAGAGAGAGGTACACCATAATATACGTAAGGAAAGTAACAGAAAAACTAGTGCTTGACCTCAAACTGAATCTCATTAGCACCCAAACAACACTGGAAAAAAGGAAAGTAGTGTTCCCGAACTAAAGGCCAGACAAATGAAATCCTCAACTGTGAAAGAAAATAGTTTTGTTATCAGGGGGCCAAGACTATTCACCAAACTACCTAGAGACATCATAAAGCTTTCTAAATTCTCTAAGGGTTCCCCGATTCTTGTAGCATATCGGGAAATTATTTTTCTCCATTTTAAGACTAAGTTCTCTGAAGAAAACAAGGCTCGAAGGAGAAAACAAAGATATTCTCTTACTGTAGTTTACTGCTAAAATGATACAGATAATGCTCAGCCTCTAAGTCAGATCAGACAAAATCAAAATCAGAATCAGAATAATCACTGGAGAAATTCTACATTATATGCATAAATTTTGCTGACATCATTATTATTTAATGCTGACCTGTTTTGTTTTTTATTCTCAATAGGCTGAATTATTTTGCAAAATATTTGAAAATAAGGTAAATATTTTAGCTGTAGCAATGTCTAGACAGATAAGCAAGATATTCGAAGATGAAGCCATATTTTTATTTTAAACCGCATATTGACAGATCTGATGTTATCATGATCTGTTGAGTTAACTAGAAATGGAAACTCAAATATGCATTTTATTATGGATTAAAATTAAACATGCATACGAGACAAAATTAAATGCTTAAAATTTAAAATTAAGTGTTAAGCAAGACATAACTTCATTTTTTACAACGAAGAGAGAATGTATAAAGATAGTGAACATGGCAGAATTAAACACGATTACATTAAGCTAAATCTAAAAAAATGATTAAGTAATTTAAAAAGAACTAATTCATCAATTATTCAGCGAAAATAAAATAGAAAGAAAATGAAAAACTTATCCGAACTTGCGTTTTTTATATACAGTTAGCGTTACGGGAGTTTCGACTCTATATGCAAAAATGAATATAAGGAAAAATTAATATAAGAATGCAAGAATATATGAATATAAGAATTATTCATAGTTCATTTTTACACACACACACCCACACACACACACACACACATATATATATATATATATATATATATATATATATATAATATATGAAGGAACACGTGGTGTTCATTTTATATATATATATATACATATATATATATTATATATATATGTTATAATGTTTCAGACCAGCAAAGACCCTAGGATCCACTCATGGCTAGTCTACCTAACCGTCTTCGTAATTGTGTACTGCGCATGTCCTCTGTGCTGGCGGAGGGGACCTACAATTTTACGTGGGTTCCGAACCACAAAAACCTTAATTTTACTACCTTAAACTATACCTAATCTATCAACATATGCATCTAATCGATTTTTAAACATATTTATAGACATACTACTAATTACTTCTACCGGGAAACTATTCCAGCTATTTACTCTTTTATGCGTAAAAAAATTTTGGCGACTGCTGTCTCGAACCTTCTATTTGTCAGCTTATACCCGCAATTTATTTCGAAAAAGCTATCTCTACGTTATTGAACCCATTCATAATTTTAAAAACCTAGATTAGATCACCCCTTACCCTCCTATTCTCGAGTGTAGTCAATTTTAACTCCTTAAGCCTATCCTCGTACGACTTCGAACTAAGCGACGGAATCATCTCAGTTGCTCGTCTTTTAACTCTTTCGATTTTGTCTATATCCTTGCGCATATGCGGGTTCCAAAATTGGATCGCGTATTCCAAATGGGGTCTAACTAATGACTTATAAAGAGGAACAATAATATCACGCGATTTGTACTCAAAATTCCTAGCTATAAAACCTAGCACTTCGTTTGCCTTACTGACTGCTGCTGTACTTTGTTTCGCTACTTTTAAATCACCAGTGACTATAACTCCTAAATCTTTTTCCTTATCTACCCTTGCTAACTTCTTCCCTGACATACTATACACAAAATTACCGTTATGCGAACCTATATGTAAAATTTTGTCTTATCAACGTTAAATCTCATTTGCCATGTGACTGACCAATGTACGATTTTATTCAGATCTTCCTAGATTTTACCTATCTTCGTCATTTATCGCCAGACCACCCAATTTCGTGTCATCCGCAAACTTTGAAACTGTACTGACTAGTCACTAGGCCAACATCTAGATCGTTAATATATATATATATATATATATATATATATATTATATATATATGAAAATTATTTCACGAAAGTGACACGTGAAAAATATTTATGATGAATAAAACCACGAAGGAAAGGAAACACAAAAAGGTGCTCAAGCGCTTTCGTCTAATGACATCCTCAGGAACACTGAAGTACATAACAGGTTACGGCCTATATATAGGTTACAGAAAGAAAAAAAAAAATAATAAATAACATACATACACACAAACATATAAATATATATATATATATATATATATATACATACATATCTACACACATACATATATATATATATATATATATATATATATGCAATAAACGGAGAAGTAAAAATAAAAATTAAAAATTAAAATTAGAAGATTAACAAAGAGGCAAACAGATTTGTAAGGAAAAATATCGATTTTTAGCACAAGATCAAATGAATTATAAAAATACAAATTTATACTGGAAATCTGCCCGGGTTTTAACACTTTGCCTTTTAGAGTCAAGTTTCGATATATATAAAAATATAATGAAGATTAAAAGTTAATAAAGTAGCGAAAAAGACCTTTGCTTATGTTGAAGTTATTTGAAAGTTGGATAATGGCAGACTCAAGAATATTTCTATGCCGAATTGGAAAAAATCAACGGTATTGGAAGTGATCTGTGTTACCCATCTGCGTTTATGGAATCTTGTCTCAACAAGGCAAAACGAACTTTCTATCGTGTCAATAATAACACTCGTACTTTGTCAAAAAATATTTTAGTACTTCCATTTTTCCCGGGCTTTTTAGGCATTGCTAGTGTACTTAAACTTTTGGATATTAATGTAGTATTTTCATATAACAATATTGTGAAAAATATCATAGTAAAAAATAGCCCTACCAATAATTCAGGCATTATCTATAAAATTGGGTGTAAACAATGTGATTCCTTTTACATAGGTCAGACGGGAAAGGATTTGCAAACACGTATAAAACAGCATCAATATTCCGTTAGAACAGGACAGTTGTCCAGTGCTCTTTTTGTCCATTTGTCAGAGTTATCTCACTGTATTGATTGGAATAATGATTCAGTTTTATTTCATTCTAGCAACATTGTCAATAGAAATATTCTTGAGTCTGCCATTATCCAACTTTCAAATAACTTCAACATAAGCAAAGGTCTTTTTCAACTCGATCCTGTTGTTTTGAATTCCTTCAAAACAAATTTAGATAAAAAGGGTAGGACGCTAAATCTTTGGTAAACTTGTACGCTACTTTATTAACTTTTAATCTTCATTTTATTTTTATATATATCGAAACTTGACTCTAAAAGGCAAAGTGTTAAAACCCGGGCAGATTTCCAGTATAAATTTGTATTTTTATAATTCATTTGATCTTGTGCTAAAAATCGATATTTTTCCTTACAAATCTGTTTGCCTCTTTGTTAATCCTCTAATTTTTAATTCTTAAGTTTTATTTTTACTTCTCCGTTTATTGCATATATATATATATTATATATATATATATGTATGTATGTGTGTAGATATGTATGTGTATATATATATATATATATATGTTTGTGTGTATGTATGTTATTTATTTATTTATTTATTTTTTTCTTTCTGTAACCTATATATAGGCCGTAACCTTTTATGTACTTCAGTGTTCCTGAGGATGTCATTAGACGAAAGCGCTTGAGCACCTTTTTGTGTTTCCTTTCCTTCGTGGTTTTATTCATCATATATATATATATATATATATATATATATATAAGAAAAAGCAAGGTGGCCAATACACAACCCTGAGAAACGCCACTCGCTACATTAGGCCAAGACGACTCCGCTCCATCAACGACCACCCTCTGTTTCCTACCTCGCAACTACTCTTCTATCCAATTTTTTACTACATACACCCCTGACTCCATGTGCCTTAGTTTTTTCAACGAATCTTTTGTGCGGTACGGTGTCAAACGCTTTTTGAAAATCTAAATACACTACATATACAGTCCGATGACTATCGTAAACTTCAACCACGCTTTGGAAAAATTTTAAAAGATTAGTTAAGCAAGATTTATTTCGCCTAAAACCGTGCTACGTATTTCTAATCAAGTTCTGCAATTTTAAGTTTTCGACAATTCGATCCCTAATTATCGAGTCCAGTAGCTTACCTACAACGGACATTAAACTGATTGGCCTATAATTTCCCGCGTATCTTTGTCGCCTTTCTTAAAAATAGGTGTTATATTTGCTAACTTTAAATTATCTGGTACGCACCCCTCAGAAATAGATGCATTAAAAAACTTTGTTAGCGGCAGTACTGCTTTCTTTTAATTTTTTGTTGTATGGGATCTATGGAATCCGGCCACAGTGATTTAAGCATTTTCATTTTACAAATACAGTGTAGTCCCTCCCGTTCACTCACCACAATTTTATCTAAAGTATTACCATTATGAAAAGGTATTATGTCAGTAGTAAGGGCGCAAAAGGAGCTGTAACGAATATTCCTACGATGATAGACAGAAATAGAATGGGCGCAAAAGGAGAGAGTGCAATGCAATTGAAAATATTGATCAATGTTGCATAAGGTTATGCAACAAAGGGAGGGAAATGTTGCAAAATGTTATGCAACAAAGGGGAGGGAATGTTGCAAGGTGTTATGTAACAAGGGAGAAGGGATTGTTGCAAGATGTTATGCAACAAAGGGGGAGGGGGAATGTTGCAAGAGCAACAAGGGGTTATGAACTTGGAGGCGGAGTTATCCCCCAAGAGAAAGAGAGAGAAGGAGAGAGAGGAAGAGAAGTGTTCCCCCTGGCAGGAGCCAAGCGCATATTAAGACTTCACCCGAGCGGCCGTTGTCTTATAGAGCCCCTAATCAGCCAGTTGGCGTATCTGGCTGATTTGCCAGATTGCGCTATTTATTTAATTAAAGCGTATATTCTGGCTTAATCCGCCAATTGGCTTATCTGGCTGAGTTGCCAGATTGCGTTTATTTATTTAATTAAAGCATACATTCTGGCTTAATCCGCTAGTTGGCTTAGAAGGCTTCTTAAAAGGCATAAATGCCCTGTATATATTAATAACCTTCGAACGCATTAAAAGCGCACACCAACGCACATACACTCACCGACTGTACCCTCATAAAGCCCCTATTATTACACACACACACACACTATATATATATATATATATATTAGGGTGCCACTTATTTGGGGTGTTTTTCATTTTTTGGGAATTTCTATCAGGACGGGCGCATTTCTGGTGTCATTCCGTCTAAAAACATTGTGTATAAAATATTTTTGAAATAAAATAATAATTAGAACTGCCTCAACGAGGTCAAAGTTTATACTTTTTGTCGAAAAGTACTCATGGCGTTCTGTTATCATGTCAGTTTTCGTTTCGATAGCTGCTGTAGTTTCTGAGTTGAAAAATGATAACAGACAGACAGACGGACGGTCAGAGTCGTTGGTTTAGTCTTCCGCACTGGTGTACAGAAGACTAAAATGAGGTATTATACAGGGTGTAACACGAGTTTATCCAAATTTGATACAGGCGAAAGAACATGTTATTCTAAGTAGAAAATGGGTTGGGACGAGTTTTGCCAACACTAACAGTGTTTCATTCTCTTTTTCAGTGAGTTCTGAAACGACGTGATGGCTTCGGCAACAAGATCTAAAACAGCAGTCTATCTCCTGGGGACCGTGGACCACAGCATCACAGGAAGCATGCTGCCAACGGGAAAGCAGGCGCTTCAGTACTTTTTCCACCTTCACCTTGACGTCAAGAAGCCGATCAAGGAAGCAGCCGCTGAGACAGTGACCGCAGTCAAGGAATTCTGGGAGCGGTCCCGTATTCCTACGCAGAAAGACCAACGCGCAAGGGACAAGGTTCTCCGAATGTACGAGAAGTGGCGGGCTCTGAACAAGAACTCGAAACGGCGCACTGTGACCCAAATCAGGAACGAGGCCGAGTTCCTCTCATCCCTTGACCGCCTCTTCGACATCGCACACGAACAGGCGATGTCGATGATCACAATCGAAGAGGACAGGGAGTTCCTGACGGGACAAAGGGCCGAGGTGCGGCGCGGCCGCATCTCCTCCACACGTGACATGACGCTGCACACTGAGGAGGAGCGTGCGAGGAGACAGGAAGCGGAAAGGAGCCGCCGGCAAGATGATGAAAGGGCGAACAGAGAGAGCCGAGAAGAACTCGTCGAACTGGCATCGAGCTCCAGCTCAGGTGCAAGCAGCCCGACTCGGTCACCGACACGGCGTCGTCGCCGAGAAGAAGAGGAAGAGCTCTCTCTCCCGGGCCCGTCCACGTCGAATGCAGAAGCATCTACGACCCCTTTACCACCCAAGCGATTCCGCGCGTCGAAAAAGATGATCACCCCTCTCTCCGCAGCGATGGATCGGACGAAACTTACCGACCGAGAAGGTGTTTTTTTGCTGTCGGCGGCTGCGAGGAGCTTGGGCCACGACCCTGAGGAGCTGGTCTTGAACCGCGAATCCTCCCGCCGCGACCGAGCAAAGTTCCGTGCTATGGCAGCAGCGGAAATGAAGGCAGCCTTCCATCCTACTGTGCCGCTGACCGTTCACTGGGACGGGAAAATCGTACCAGCGGCTGACGGAGGCCCTGCTGAAGATCGCCTTCCAGTTCTGGTGTCTGGGGAGAACGTCGACAAGCTTCTGGCTGTGCCCAGCCTCCCCGACGGCACCGGCCGCGCCATGGCGGAAGCCGTCCTCTCTGCCCTCGAGGATTGGGACATCAAGGGACGGATCTGTGCCCTCTCTTTTGACACCACCGCCTCAAACACAGGACTCTCAGGAGGAGCTTGCTATATCATTGAGCAGAAACTCGAGAAGACAGTGCTTCATTTGGCTTGCCGCCACCACATCCACGAACTGGTGTGCGAGAAGGCATTCACGGCGTGCCTCGGTCCCTCTACTGGTCCTGACATCCTCCTGTTCAAACGATTCGCCGCCCAGTGGGACTTCATCGATCAAACCAAAGCGAAGCCCTTCGAGGATGGAACCATGCCGCAGCACCTGAAGGACGCCCGCGACGACCTGCTGATCGAATTCAGCCGCCTCCTCGACGGTCAACATCCACGTGATGACTACAGGGAACTTCTGGAGCTCTCTGTAATTGTGCTGGGCGGTCCGAACAAGCGGGGTGCCCGGTTCGCTCGTCCCGGCGCCTTCCATCGCGCGCGCTGGATGGCAAAAGTCATCTATGCCATCAAACTGTTCCTGTTCCGGGAACAGTTTCAGATGTCGTCAGGCGAAGCGGCTGGAATCCGGCGATTCACCATCTTCGCCGTGTCCATCTACGTGACGGCCTGGTACAAAGCGCCGCTCCCGGCAACGGCCCCAGCCGCGGACCTCGCGCTGCTCAAGGCCCTCGTCTATTATCCGGACTCAGCGGTGGCCAAGGCGACGGCGACAGTCTTCGCCAGGCACCTATGGTACTTGAGCGAGCGCCTCGTCACCCTGGCCATCTTCGACGAGGGTATCGACTTGGCGACAAAGCGGGAGATGATTAAAGCGATGGAAGAAGAGGAAGGATCGGAGGATCCCCCGCGGCGTATCAATGTGGACCTGTCCACCGCCTCAATCGCCAACAATACATTGGCCAAGTTCACAACGACTACATCAAAGGAGTTCTTCAAGGTTCTGGACATCAGCACCGCCTTCCTGCTCAAGGATCCGGAGGAGTGGCGGACGGACCCAGCCTTCATCGCCGCATCCCGCCGAGTCCAGGCCCTTCAAGTTGTCAATGACTTCGCGGAGCGCGGGTGGCGTTGATGCAGTCTTTCAACCTGGCCCTTACCAAGAGTGAAGACCAAAGGCAGTTCCTCTTACAAGTGGTCGAGAAGCACCGCTGTGACTTCCCAACCGCCCGCAAGTCCACCGTGACCTCTGCAAAGTAGGCAACAATGAGAGGGAGATGGGCGCCATGATACCCCCCCCTTGAGGGGCTAATACTCGAGTTGAGGGGGACCTAGAGTTGAAAGTATGAAGTCCAGTTATATGTTTTAGGTCAAGATTAGTAGCTTGAACAAACTAGAAGTGATATTTTATTTGCTAGAGGCATAGAACATCATGATCTAAAATTTCTACTTTTCGAGAAAATATACAAACTTTGACCGTATTGAGGCAGTTCTAAATATTGTTTTATTCAAAAATATTTTACACACGATATTTTTTTACAAAATGGAACCAGAAACGCGCCCGTCCCGATAAAAATTCAAACTTTCGAAAATAAGTGTCACCCTAATATATATATATATAAACTGATTGATGCATGCAAAGCCCCGATAGCAAAATATATACTAGCACAACCACCACACAAAAAAGCATCACATCACCAACAATCGTCTAAGTATACTGTAGACTTTTAGGAGCTCATCCCATCAACAGCACATGGTGAGATGAGGGCTACGACTTTTAGGAGCTCATCCCATCAACACCACGTAACCGATATGAGGGATACAACGAAACGTCCAAACTTAGACGATTGGTGGTACACAACAACCCACCAACCATCTCTACAGCGACACCACCATCGATTTACTTACCAACTCCTGGTAGACCGACGAGGTCTCTAAATACGACCCAATAGACAGAGCTATTAAACATAAACAAATACGTTTATAGGGGCCAAGTCAAAAAAGGCAACGCCAACAGTTTTCCTATTGAGCTTCTCGTGGTGAAACGAAGCCTATTTGACATTTGGTGGGGCGATCTTTTAAACCAAAAATCGAATAAGATAAACTAAGTTTAATACAAATACCAATTTTCATTATAATATGCAATTTTATCCTTACACTATAGCATGAAAAGCATTAATATGATTTTTAAAACAAAATAGAAATTAAATTAGGGGTAACATTAATTTTTCCTCTTTTAGCCAATTATTGTTTTAATATACTATATTTATCTTTAAGACACCAGTATATCTTTAAACCTTATTACAAAACATATTAATATGATTTTTAAAACAAAGTAGATTCTATTTCGGGGTAACTTATTCATTTTTCCTCTTTTGGCCAATTATTTTGTTTCAATATAAATTTATCTTTAAGACACCAATATATCTTTAAGCCTTATTACAAAAAATATTAATATGATTTTAAAAACAAAATACATTCTGTCTCGGAGTAACTTATTCATTTTTCCTCATTTACTTGCAGCTCTGCCGCAACACTGCTGCATTATTTTTTTAATATAATTAAAACCAGCATTCACGATCATATTAAATCATACTGTTGAAGATATCCTGAAATAATGATGCAAAATTATTTTAAAAGGTATAGACTCCTCGAAGTATCTTAAACTTTGATGCCAAAAAAAACACATTAACATAACTAGATTTTAAGTTTTAGTTGGCTTACCCCAATAAATATCGTTTTCTAAACGTATTTATAAAAAATGGAATTTATGGCATAACTCATATAATTGCATCTCCCCTCTATCTGCCCAAGCAACTATAGGGTGTCCATAAATGATTACCCTGATTAAAGCATGCTATAACTTTAAAATAAACACTCGTATTCAAACACAGTTTTAATCATAAGTACATAAACATACAAAGTTTTGATACATAGTTAATGAACTTAATAAGCTTCCACATGTGCACCCCTAGTGGCACGTAAAATGTCTAAACGCTATTCACACTCACGCCACACATTTTCCAACATTTGTCGGTTAACTGTTGCAATTGCATCCTTAATGCGTTCTCGCAATGTCCTGATATCTGGAACAACTGTTGCATAAACCAAATTTTTAACATTACCCCAGAGAAAGAAATCCAGCGGGGTAATGTCTGGTGATCTTGGGGGCCATGGGATTGGCCCGTCCCTGCCAATCCATCGATTTGGAAATGTTGCGTCGAGAATTTCACGAACAACATGCGCCCAATGAGGGGGTGCCCCATCTTGTTGGAAGATGACAGTTGGCTGCCTGTCCTGCAGCTGGGGGATGGCGTAATTGGTGAGCATATCCAGGTACACAGTTGCGGAAACAGTGTTCTCACCGAAGAACAAAGGACCAATTATCTGGTCATGCATTAGTCCACACCAGACATTGATCTTCGGACTGCCCCGAATATGCTCCCTTACGGCACGTGGGTTTTCCGATCCCCAAATACGCACATTGTGTCTGTTGACTCTACCACTGAACAGCTACTACAGCGCTCCTAGCGGCGAATGCGGTAGACGAAACACACCAGCACAGAAACTCTATGTGTGTACGAGATCACCTGTAAAAAGAAAACGGATGTAAGATTCGTCATTAAAATATGAGAGCATACTGTTTTCAGGGTAAACATTTAAGGACACCCTGTACTTTATCATTGTCCCTTTGTAGAAAGCAGTATATATATATATATATATATATATATATATATATATATATACAGGTTGTCCCATAAGTCCGGCATCATAGGAAAAATAATTAAAAAAGGCAAAACAAAAGCTTTTATTTACAGAACGTGCTCAATATGTTCACCATTGTTTTCAATACACAAATTCAGACGTGATACCCAGTCAGGAAGCACACGGTGAATGATGTCAGGAGTAATGGTGTTACATGCCCCAATAATGCGCTGCCGCAAATGTTCAACACTCCTAATTTTCTCTGCGTATACCAGCGCTTTCAAGTGGCCCCAGAGATAAAAATCTAGTGGCGTGAGATCCGGGCTTCTAGCTGGCCATTCCACAGGCCCTCGACGTCCTATCCAATGACCAGGGATGTTGGTACCAATGTTGATACAGGTATTCCCTTACTTGGGTGCTGTAATGTGCAGGAGCGCCGTCTTGCTGGAACCATGTTGGGAAATTTCCTTCTTTGTTCAAGACACTGGGAAATGCTTCTTCCCTGAGCACACGTAGGTAGGTGCCTCCAGTGACATGTTCATCGAAAAAGAGGGGGCCTATGGTGCGATCTTTCCAAATGCCACACCATACCATCACCCGAGATGCACCTTGTTCCTTTGAAGAGATATACAAGTGAGGGTTGTTTTGAGACCAGTAGCGGGTGTTCTGTCGATTTACCTCACCATTTCCATAAAAAACAGCCTCGTCACTGAACAGAATGGTGGACGGGAAATTGGCATCCCGAGCATATTGTACCGTAGCCCATTCACAAAATTCCATCCTCCGGTCGGGATCATCTTCGCTTAATTTCTGTAGGATCTGAAGTTTATATGGATGCCATTTGTGAGCCTGAAGAATGCGATGGATGCTACTTTTCGACACTCCTGTCTCGGCGGACAATCGCTGAAGAGACTGATTGGGACTTCTGTTAAAATGAGTCAGGATAGCAGTCGTTGTATCATCGTCAGTGGACCTCCTTGAAGGTCCACTGCATGGTTTATCTTCTATGGATCCTGTTTCCTTAAACTTTGCAACAAGTCTGCTAACACAACTCTGTGTTATTGGCTCGCGGTCTGGATGCAGTCTGTTAAATTCAGCAGCGGCCTCTCTTTGACTCCGATTTCCTATGAGTAGAATTATCTGGATTCGTTCTTCCTTGCTCACAGACATTATGGCCTGTAGAAAGAGAAAAATATGAATTATGGTTTGTAGAAATAGAAAAATATGAATTTCTCCTATGATGCCGGACTTATGGGACACCCTGTATATCGGGGTACAAGATTAGTTGCCAGAATGCGCTATGCAATCTACAGATCTACAGAAGCTAAGGCTAACAAAGCCCCTAAGATCCACTCTAAGGTTAGCCCGAGAGAAAGAAGAAAGTAAGGGGTTAAAAGAAGAGAATAAGGGGTTAGTAAGTAGCAAAACCTATCACTCGTGGGTTAAAATTCATCCAGAAAGAGAGAAAGAAAGACACTATCACCATCAGCCGGCCACTGCCGACAAGTCGGAAAAATGGTCGAAGAGAATACTTCCAGCTGTTGCAGACCAGTCCTTCACTCCATAGGGAGGTAGAGGATGCTGCCCACTCAGCCGGAAAGGGGTGAAAGATGAAAAGAAGTAAAATAAAAACGCATTACAAACCATGCAACACATTCTTAACTCAAAGAACAACATATTCTTAACTCAAAGCAACACATACCTCCAGCAGTTGCAGACCGGTCCTCTACTCCACATGGAGGTAGAGGACGGAGCCCACTCCGCCGGAAAGGGGTGGAAGAAATAGGAAGTAAAATAAGAACGCATTACAAACCATGCAACACATTCTTAACTCAAACACTATCATACCATGCAAACTACAGACATGCAATGAAGAGAGTTACAGACATGCAAATAAGGAGAGAGAGAGAAAAAAAGTATAAAGAATAACAAAAAGTGGGTTAGTTTACGCTACGAGCTACATCTAAGTTCATGTTCGTCTAATTTTTTTTTTTGCTGGTATCCCACGGTGGGATGTCACAAGCTAGCATTATCGTCAACAGACTCATCCTCGATCACCACCCCCAGAGCTCCTGTTGCTAATTGTTTTATTATATTAAACAACGTTAATAATTTTAGCGAGGGAGAGGGAAAAGGGTGAGGCTCAGAGGGAAAAGGGTGAGGCTCAGAGGGAAAACGGGGAGGCTCAGAGGGAAAAGGGGGAGGCTCAGAGAGAAGAGGGGGGCTCAGAGAGAAAAGGGGGGCTCAGAGGGAAAAGGGGGAGGCTCAGAGGGAGAAGGGTGATTGTTTTATTATTATATTAAACAACGTTAATATTTTTAAAATGCCTATCTAAACAGTTCTTAAACATATTAACGCTGGTAGAGTTCATGACGGGCGCGTAAAGAAGTTTTTAGCGATGTTAGTAATGAAACGTCTGACACGCGACTTAAATCCGTTATTACGAGTATTGCTATTATCGAAAGTGAACAGTTTGTCAAAATTTATGTTATCGATTTTATTAACGATTTTGAAAACTTCAATAAGCTCCCCCCTTAATCTCCTAGTTTCGAGTAAATGCAAGTCTAACTCTTTAATCGTATCTTCATAAGGCTTGTTGCGCAATGACGGAATTAGTTTCGTGGCACGACGCTGAACCCTCTAACCTATCAATACAGAGCTGGGCACTTGCGGCATATTTTGCGGTACTGCGGTACTGCGGTACTACCAAACTACCAAACCGGTACCGCATAACACAGTACCGCAAAGGATCGCTGAAAGTACCGCAGTACCGCTACCGCATTCAAATTTCCGCGTACCGGTTTGGTACCGGTTTGGTAGTTTGGTAGTACCGCAGTACCGCAGTACCGCAAAATATGCCGCAAGTGCCCAGCTCTCAATATCCTTACGCAAATACGGGCACCAAAACTGAACGGCATATTCTGAATGAGGCCTGACTAGGGACTCGTAAAATGGCAATATAATATTTTTCGATTTAAATTCAAAATTACGCGCTATGAATCCTAACATCATATTAGCTTTAGCGCAAGACTCCAGGCACTGGTTCCTAACTTTTAAATCCTTAGATACGCGTACGCCTAAATCTACTTCCTCGTCAACGCTCGCTAACTCTCTATCATCCATCGTGTACGTGTAATTATTGTTACGAGAAGCTATATGCAAAACTTTACATTTATCTACGTTAAATTGCATCTGCCACTTATCCGTCCACTCCATAATCCTATTTACATCGTCTTGGAGCCTATTTCTATCGTCCTCGTTATCAACCTTACCGCCTATTTTAGTATCGTCGCGAATTTTGACACTACTAGTCAAACCTACATCTATGTCGTTAATGTAAATTACGAATAGCAATGGGCCTAACACTAAACCCTGTGGGACACCGCTACCTACATCCAACCACCCCGATTCATTACCATTAACAACGACCCTCTGTCTCCTAGCACGATGCCATTCCTCTAACCAGTTAGCTACCTGACCGCGTATACCGTGCGCTTCAACCTTCGCAATTAATCTTCTATGCGGAACAGTATCGAACGTTTTTTTAAAATCTAAATAAATAACGTCAGCCGCTCTATGCCTATCGTATTCGCGTACTATTTCGTTATAAAATTCTAACAAATTAGTTAAACAAGATCTATGGCGTCGAAACCCATGCTGACTACTATTAATCAAATCGCGACTTTCTAAGTGTTCGATGATACGATCCCTAACTACGGATTCCAAAAGTTTACCGACAATTGACGTTAAGCTAATGGGCCTATAATTGCTAGCTATTGTGCTGTCGCCTTTTTTAAAAATGGCCGTGACGTTCGCTAATTTGAAGTCTTCAGGAATAATCCCCGTTTCCAGTGACTGATTAAAAATCTTCGTTAAGGGGCCTACGACAACGTCATTCAAATCTTTCAGATGTCTAGGATAAAACGCGTCAGGGCCTGGAGCCTTGCTAACTTTTAACTTATCGATATAATGCGCAATCTCACCCTCGTAAATAGTTATTTCATCCAAAATAGTCTCGCTGCTAAATGGAACGATATCGTCCACATCGGGGACATTATTCCCGTCTTCCACGGTAAAAACTGTCGCAAAAAAGTTATTGAAAATACCCGCCATCTCCTGAGCGTCAGAAGCCAAAACGCCATTAGCGTCCAAGGGAGGGCCTATATTGTCCTTTATCGGCTTACGATTATTCACGTAATCGAAAAACTTTTTTGGGTTATGTTTACTATCCGCAGCTATAAGGATCTCTAAATTACGCTTAGCATTCCTAACTGATCTTTTAACCTGACATCGAAGCTCGATATATCTATTAGCGTTAGCTCCCATGCCATTGCGTTTATTAAGTCTATACGCTCTGTTACGCTTGTTTATGAACTCGCCTATTTCCCTAGTCCACCACTTAGGCCTACCATGATTTTTTACCGCGCTTGGGCTTACGAGGAATAAACGCCCTTTCGATATTCAAGAAACTATCTTTAAAAGCCTCCCAATGCAAATTTGCGTCATTACCCATAAATAAGTCACCCCAGTCCACTACTCTCATTCTATCCGCAAAACTATCAAAATTGGCCGTACGAAAATCAGGGACTTCTATTACGTTACTATCCTTAGTGTTTTTTATCAATAACTTAAACCTAGGAATTTGATGATCACTACATCCTAAACTCTCGCCTACTTCTAAACCTTCGACTATGTTTTCGCCGTTCGTTATCATCACGTCTAAAATATTATCACCGCGCGTTGGTTCGGTAACTATCTGTCGTAAAAAATTATCTTCCATGAACTCAATCAATCTCAAACCCTCCTCATTACCAGCAAAAGTCTCGTAATTGACGTTAGGGCAGTTAAAGTCACCGAGAACTATACTATCCCGATTATTAATAAAGTTACTAAGAAGTGTGTAAAATCTAGTATCGGTATCGAAGGGTTGAACAGGAGGTCTATAAACAACAACAAAATTGAAACTAAGACTACGCTTCCTAACTTCAACGCATATCGCACTAATTGCTGCCGGAAAATCTATCTTGACCTCGATAGCCCTGAGGGAATTACGAATGTACAGCAAAAAGCCGCCACCAATGCTATGTAACCTATTATTAGTAAAGAGTTTAAAACCCGGTATTTCAAGTTCCCCCAAAAAGTCCCGAGTCACGGTATTTAACCACGTTTCAGTGATAGCAACTATATCGTAGTTGCCGGAATAAATTATCGCCTTAAATTCGTTTAATTTATGTCTAATACTACGCGCGTTACAATAAGAGACGTTTAAGTTATTTTTTTCCACGAGTCGGCGTTTTAAACTATTTTTCACGTCGGGCCCGCGTTCCCCGGACCCACAACGTTTAAAGAAGGCTTCGACCTATACAGCTTTCGAACGTTTTCGTCAATTAACCTACCTAGCTTTGCATTACCTATTTCATTAAAATGCACCTCATCTTTTATAAAAAGGCTATGATCACTGAAATGTGACCACAGCTTTACGAAGGGTACATTTTCCTCAGCACAAATCTCTTCTAATTTAGTATTCAAAATTATCGTTTTAGACGTAATCCTAAGACCAAAACTGTGCCTAGGGGTAATACCTTGAACTAAAGACCTATCTGACCTCGCCTTTAGGGACCTAATTAACCCCCGATATCCCTCCAAAAGGTCAGGCACTCTCGTATCGGGCCTATACGAGTCGTTGCCCCCTACCATCGTCACCAACATCGAGTGACGGGAGGCAACGTCAATCCTATCAACTTCGTCTCTAACTCTGTCAACCCTGGCCCCTGGGAGGCAGACCCTCCTCCTCTTGGTTGGATGCCGTTCAAAGAACTCTGTGTCCATATGGCGCACTAAAGAGTCCCCAATTAAAATAGCTTCCCCCCTCATTCCAGTGGCGGCTTTTCAGAGGAGGCATGGGAGGCCAGGCCTCCTCTGTTTTTATCACCAAAAACTATGAAAGAGGATTTTATTGATAGTATTAATTCTATACGATCGTGACATGCAAAAAGTAGGGCATCTAACACTTTGTAATCTATTCTATTTATATAGCATATATTATAGACAATTTTGGGCCTCCCTACTCTCCCTGACCGCCAGCCGCCACTGCCTCATTCACGTCCCTTTCCAAATGGGCGAAAGGGTTCGAAACCTCGATAGGGGGGGGGGATTTCTATCACCTAACGTACGCGGCCTAGCTCCACCCTTAACTTTTCTAAATCCCTCCCCATCTACTAATCTCGGACCAACCTTAAACCCTTCCTCAACTCTATCCAACCTTCCAGATAAGCTACCTAAACTAGAAAATAGGTTACGCACCTCACCCTTCAAATTACTAACGTCTTCAACGTTAGTATTGGTTCGGCTTTCGTCAACAGTAGCCCTACCCCTGCCCTCATCAAGCGTTGCAAGTCTTTCCGTTACCTCACCTACACTACGTTTTACGTCAACTATTTCCTCCCTTAATTCGCAAAAAAACAAACCGATCTCTCGGTAATCGCCATAGGACCGCCGTCATAGTCCCTAAAATCCCTATACCACCGATTCACCCCACACCTAACACACGACGCTTTCTGCGACGGCATCGCGCAAGTTAAATTAGTTTATAGCTGTCAAAAGTTTAAATTAAATTAAGTCGGCACGCTATGAAAACTTCTAAATCACTAAAAATCACTTATATTCAAGTACTAACTATGTACTTAAAGAAACAATATCTAAATACAGTGACAGTAATTCAACTATTTATAGCTGTTTCCTAGATATAAGTAAGGCATATGATAGGGTAAACCACAATATTTTATTTGCAAAACTAGAAGACAGGAAGGTTCCCATGTACATATTAAATTTATTGAAATTTTGGTACTCCCACCAATCTTTCACTGTTAGGTGGGGCAATGTACTATCCGTGTGTTTTGGTTCCTCTTGTGGGGTGAGACAAAGCTCCTTGCTCTCCCCTATGCTGTTTAATGTGTATATTGACGGATTAATTGCTTCATTTAATGAGGCAACAGTGGGATGTTGTATAGATAACACAAGGTTAAATAACTTAGTTTATGCTGATGATATGGCGTTAATAAGGCCCTCTGTTAAAGATCTGGATCGGCTACTAAAAGTCTGCGAAGTGTATTCGCAGAAACATGATATTCTTTTTAATGTTACAAAAACTAAGGTTATGCAATTTCATCCTAAAAGCTGTAATCAGCCAGCTGATATAAGGTTTAAAATGAATGGTGAAGTAATTGAGGAAGTAGAAGAGTGTAAGTATTTGGGTCAAACTATTACCAGCTCCTTGAGTGATGACCCGGATATAAGAAAACAATCTCGAAGCCTGTGTGCTAAAGCGAATATGACCATAAGGAACTTTCGATTCTGTACAAGTGAAGCTAAAGACACTCTCTTTCGCACTTTCTGCAGTAATATATACGCACAGCAACTGTGGGTGAATTATAAAAAAAGGTTCTGGCAGAACCTTAAATTTGCTGTACAACAGGTCTTTTAGACTTACATAAATTACCCCCGAGATGCTCAGCTTCGCAAATGTTTGCTACCCGTAATGTCCCAAGCTTCCCGGAGGTAACAAGACGTGCTCAACACAGTCTAATGCAAAGAATTAAAAAATCAACCAACCCGATCATCCAAGCTATCCATGAGTCCTGCCATTTATCCTCTAAGCTATGGACTTCTTGGTACGAAAACGTCAGTCTGTAGCTCCACTTAACTTCGACATTGCAGTATTGTTTCTAATCAATTGTATATATTTCTATCCTTAGTATATGAACTGTCATTGTATTAATAATATTTGTCATATAATATTGTCTGCCAATAAACCTTTTCATTTTCATTTTCATTTTTTCATATATAAATGCAAGTATATAAAATTCAGAACTTACCAAAAGTAAGGTTATCGGCAATATCCAAAAGCAAAAACAATATCAGAGGGCTCAGGAAATGCGTCCGCTCAGTACGGAGTCTGGCTGACAACTGAGTCCGGAGTCTGGCTGACAGCTGAGTACGGAGTCTGGCTGACAGCTGAGTACGGAGTCTGACTGACAACTGAATTAGTTTTTTATTTTATCATTTTGCGAAGATTAATTCGAATTATTGCAAACCGCTAAAATATTTTTCACAGTAATAGTTAGAAGGCAGTATATATATACACCGAGATAATCCTTGTTTGGGGAAACTCCGCTAACAACACATTAAATGGTATCTTTATCATCTAAAAACGAGCAATAAGGTTATTATCTGATTCTGATTTCCTTGATCACTTTAGTGCATTATTTAAAGAGCTAAACCTACTAAAACTCAACGATATAACCAAACTGGCACATTTTATTTTTATTTACAAGTGTAAGAACAAAATCATTAATTTGCAATGGGTAAATAGATATTTTGTAACTCATCAAGAAATCCACTCGTATCAATTTAGAGTGTCTTCATCTCAAAAACTACCCATTTTCATTGGATTGAAACTATGGAATGATTTGCATGCCGATATAAAAAATATTGTGAATGTAAATTTGTTTAAAACCAAGTTGAAATCCCGATTAATAATGGCATACTAACAAAAATCTAGGATTAATGTCCACTAATATTGTTTATTATTGTAATACATGTTTTAACTATTGATAATATTTATTTACTTATTTATTTATGTATTATTATTAATTTATAACAACTAAACAGCAACAGACCGGCTGGTCGCTACGAGGATGTTTGTCTAAGAAGGAAGGTTAAAAGATGGAAGAAAATTTAAAGTTAAGTGAAATTTTAAAGCAAAGCAAAGAACGAAGGTTGGAATAAAAGAAGGAGAGTGGACCAAAAGTGAATAGCTATATAGCTTGTGGATTATAATTATCTTTGTTTATTAATGAAAGCAAAGGCTTCCGATTATCTGAGAAACATAACGTGCAAACAAGGGTTTAGCAATTCAGAAGATCGAAGATATTATGCATCTTTATTTTACTGATTCACTACATGAAAATTTAAAACAAGAAAACGTCGAAACAAACAGAAACGAAATGCCTATTAGATCTCAAATAATTTAATCAACGACAAAAATAGATATCGAAACAACAACTTTTACCCTGATATAAACTATAAAAAGAACATAGACAATAAATAGCCTATTTTCAACAACTTTTATCCATATGGAAATTAAGTTCATGACTCCAGAGGAGATTATTTCCAAAAGTAGATTTTCGGAAGGTATTACGAGACTCCTCCTAATGTCTCGAAAGCAACCGGAGGCAAGGATAGTCACCTTATTCTCCGGACGGTCCCAAGCCCGGATAAAGGGGGAGGGTTGGTGTCAGGAAGGGCATCCGGCCGTAAAAACCCACGCCACAACCAAATGAGATGAGTCAAGAACCAAGATGGAGGTGACTCACCTTAAACAGCGACCCCATATAAAAATGGGATTAATTATGCTGAGGAAGAAGCATTAATTTATAACAACTAGCTGCTTATTTTTAATAAGAGCCCAGTAAAGCCTAAAGCTTAAGGGCCAAATTAAATAAAATGAATAGTGGAGCTTCACAATTATTCATATCATTGTAAATTGAAAAAAATGCATTTATTTTATTATTATTAATAAAGGTTAATATTCTAATTCTATTCTAAAGATTAGGTGCCAGACTGCGCTATTTATTTAATTTGTATATGTTTAATGGAGAAGCGATGTTCTCGGGTGTAATTAATTTCTTTATTATGTACGTATTATTAAGGGAAAAGTATAGTTTGTAGATATTTTCCTCGTTCATGTCAGACGAATTTATGCAGCCTCCATCTTAATACATAAATTTATCTAAAAGCAGTAATCAGCTAACGCTTTCAGTTAAAATAATATTTATATATGCACTTAGTATGGTCTATACAAGTAATGTAGTTTTCTATGGATATTTATAAAGAAAATGGAATTTTGTTTAGGGGTTTCCTTAATTGTTCATCGAATTACTGTATACAACACATTTTACATTACATGGGTTCAACATTTCTAACACATATAGGGTCATAGACAAGGGGGAAAGATGGACTGAGGAAGATTCAGAATGAATTGCCGATGTGATGTATCGTGTTAATTTTAACTACTCTAGGAGTGATTC
Source organism: Bathynomus jamesi (assembly GCA_023014485.1). Taxonomy (NCBI): domain Eukaryota; kingdom Metazoa; phylum Arthropoda; class Malacostraca; order Isopoda; family Cirolanidae; genus Bathynomus; species Bathynomus jamesi. Next base: position 311,163 of record JAJOZX010002920.1, on the reverse strand, counting down.
AGGCAATGAGAGTGTATAACAGACTTTGATTTAACCAGATGTTTGGGATCTATCCAACAATAAAGAATTATGAAATGCTTCGATATATATATATATATATATATATATATATATATTATATATAAGATCTACTAAGTTCTTTTTCATCCGGTAGTTAAAAGAATACATTCATTTTCACCTGTTCAGTCTCATTTGTGTAAGGTTCAAAATTGAGTGTCAAACGCGTTGCAAGAGAGGATTTCCCTCCTCCACCAAGCGGTCATGTGTGGCGGAGAGCGCAAGAGAGCAACTCGTTCCTCCACCAAGACAGGTCTAGAGGCGGGACCACCAGCTTGACCTCCGTGTGAAGAGAGGCCCAGCAGAGGGGGACACTAACAAATGGTCAGAAGACAGCAATAGGGCATTTAACACCGAGAAATTTCAACACTTGAGATACTGTAGAAATGAAGAAATTAAATAGACTGCATATTAGGCCAGATGAGCTGGGTGTACATGGCTATTTGCGGTGGAGAGCGCAAAAGAGCGGCTAACTCCTTCACCAAGCCAATCCTAGAGGCAAGGACCACCAGCTCGACCTTCGTGTGAAGAGAGAACGACACGCGATCATGCACTTATCCGTGATCGTTGCATGCAGCTAACCGCGACTTGGAGGTGTTTACATTCGCGGGTCCCTCCCGCTATACACACACAATGCGCCTCAGTCAGTGTCTCTCAGCACGACCAAAGGCAATATTACGAACGAAATTATCAAAGACGCAAAGAGAAAAATCGGCGAGTGGTACCAAACCTCAAACTAAACCCAATAACCATACACACTGACATCACCTAGTGACACGCGCTCATTAGTTGCGGGACTATTTACCAAACTTTTTGATCACACCTCGTATATATAAGATCTACTAAGTCCTTTTTCATCCGGTAGTTAAAAGAACACATTCATTTTCACCTGTTCAGTCTCAATTGTTTAAGTTTCAAAATTGAGTGTCAAACGCGCTGCAAGAGAGCAATTCCTTCCTACACCAAGCGGTCATGTGTGGCGGAGAGCGACTGTTAATTTTATAGAAAGCAGAGTAAATACATTTTTACATTAAATTGTCTTCGCATCCACGTTACTTTACGAGAGACAAGAAGGAAAGGATGCAGGTATATGAAAGGGTACCATCGGAATTCGTCGGTTGGACCTATATAGCAGCGAGGGATTGCCTATGATGTCTCACTCGGCTTCTCCTTACATTCGTGTTTTGATTTAAAATCACAATAAACAACATAAATGTTCTATGAGATTAATATTTACTTTTTCACCCTATAAACATCATCATAAACGGAAGACATGATCTGCCTTAAAGCTAAAACAAAACTTCTTCTTACCGGTTTGCAATAATTCGAATTAATCTTCGCAAAATGATCAAATAAAAGAACTAATTCATTGCATAGCGCATTCTGGCAACTAATTTTGTACCCATATATATATATATATATATATTATATATATATATATTAGTGTGTCCCAATTTTTTTTGTTCCTGAGGTTTGTCATGCACACTCCCCTAATTTCTTCCACTCGTGAAAACATGCCAGCAAGATGAATTTCATTCGTGTTCTTTAATTTTAAGGGTCCCCTCAAACCATGTGTTACTATTGCTGAACGGCTACTCTCTACCTTATACTAATTGTAGCATATTTCTTTTCAGGTTATGGATACAAGAAAGCAGGAGACTGTGTGGTTGGTGGGGGTGTTGCGAAATGAACCTCTGGAAACGCTGTGTCAACTCCCGACAGTGGGAGATGTTCTTCGACGTCTGTTGTTCTTCACTCGGAAGAAAAAAACGTCCACGGCAGAAGCTGCCAATGTGGTAGCTGATGAGGTTATGGCGGTGTGGGCTCGGGCATCTATTCCGACCTCCCACAAGCCCAAGTGCGTCGAGAGGATCAAGGCCCTCTCCACGGACTATGAGAAGGTTCCCAGAAACCAAAACCGTGGGGGAGAGAAGCAACTGGAGCGGGAAAAGGGATTCCAAGCCAACCTGAATACACTGTTCGAAACAGCTCATGCCAACGCCATGAAACTCATCAAAGTCCCCGAAGATCGAGACTTTCTGAATGACCAGCGAACCGTGCGGAAGATGTACATTGGAGGAGAGGACCTGGAGTTTGCTAGCAGGGCAGCGGAGCTGGAGAAACGCCTAGCAGCTGAAGAGAAGAGGAAGGAGAAAAGTCGCGAAGAGATGGACTCACTGCAAGCAAAAGGAACGGTGAAAAGTGGGTCTTCTTCTTCGGAGTCCATGGCCGAAGCATCCAATGATGATGTCCAATATTCCTCTCCTGGTCCTTCGGCTCCTCGATCCGCTCCCAAGGACGGCCAAGTGTCGGCAAGGAGGATCATCCAATATCCCAATTTTGCTGCAGCCCTGGATCGAACTGGAACCTCAGTACGCCAAGCGATGCACATTGTGGCTCCAGCACTCGCTTCCGCGGGAGTTGAGTTATCCTCGGTTCACGGCAGAAGTCCAGGAAGAACTTGGCAGCCGGAATCAAGACCGAGTTCAATCCTGATATGCCGCTTGTCGTCCACTTTGATGGCAAACTCCTCCCTGATTCGGATGGAGGGAAATCGGATCGCATACCAGTGCTGGTCAGCGGGAAGAATCTTGAGAAATTGTTGGCGATTCCAAAAATCCCTGACAGCACAGGACAGCGGATGGCTGGAGCTGTTCTGAAGGTGCTGGACGATTGGCCGCAAGTTCAACCATGGATTGCCGGTCTCTGCTTCGACACAACAGCGGCGAATACCGGTACGTACAGCGGCGCTTGTACGATTATCCAGGACCAAATGGACTGCCGTGTTCTTTTCCTGGCTTGCAGACACCACATGATGGAATTGGTAATCACCTCAGTCTTTGACCTGTTCTTCAGGTCTTCTGGCCCCGAAATTGCGCTGTTCGCTCGCTTCAAATCCCAATGGGAGTTCATCGACCAGAAGCAGGCTTCTCCATTCAACGGCGATGGCCCAAGCGGCATCCTTTCGGAATGGGTGTCGTTGAAAAAAGAGCAGATTGTCCACTTCATTTGAAGAACAGCTTGAAGTTGGCCACCCAAGAGACGATTACTGGGAGTTCCTGATCCTCGCTCTGGTCTTCCTCGATGGTCATGGCAAACGAGATCTCCAGTACAATCGTCCTGGAGCATACCACCGGGCCAGGTGGATGGCCAAAGGCATTTACTGTCTTAAGATGTTCATCTTCCGAAGCCAATTCCACCTGACCGCTCACGAGGTCCGGTCACTACGCAGGATAAACGTCTTTGCCGTCACCATCTACCTCCAGAGGTGGTTCGAGGCTCCATTGATGGCGGACGCGCCCGTCAATGACCTGGAGCTGTTGGAGGACCTAGAGCGGTACAAGGCGGTGGATCATGATTTAGGTACCGCCGCATTGACGAAATTCCGGGGCCACCTCTGGTACCTAAACGAAGATTTAGCCGGACTCGCTATGTTCTCCTCCAAAACCACCGATGCAGAGAAAATGGCCATGCTCCAAAACTTGCACAAGACCGAAAACCCAAAAGATCTGCGTCGGCTGGAGGGAAAGAGGGTCTTGACCGTGAGACGGTCGGATTTGAGCACCTTGGTCACGAAAAGGACTCAAAACCTTTTTCATTGCCTGAAGCTGCCAGTTCCAAAAACCCCCAAAGATCTCGAAGGATGTGCACCATCGTTGAAGTCTGTGAACGACGCGGCAGAACGGGCGGTGAAACTGCCGGAAGATTTCAACGAGGGCCTGACAAAAAACGAGGAGGAACAGCAGCTCGTGTACCAAGTCGTCGAATACCACCGCCAGCAGTTCCCCTCAGCAGACAAAAAGATCCTCTGTCCCCCGAAATGAAATGTGCCATTTGGAAGAATTTCCATTTCCTTTAATTTAGTCATTAGAAAGAATTTACATTTCATTCTTCCATTCTAGAATGATTAATGCTGAGCATTTACGTTTGTTCATATAGGGTCGAATAAACAAGGTCAATGAGGGGACCCTTTCCCTCCTAATAGGCCAATGAAATTTCGCCCATTTTTTCCTTTCTTCAAGTGTAATTAATTAAAGGGGTGCGATTTGACTCTTGCAAATTTTTATTTTCACATGTGAGGCTGGGACACCCTAATATATATATATATATATATACAGGGTGGGCGGAAAGTAGCTCCCTATTTTGGATTGGTAAAAAAATACGTATATTATCCATTTATTTCAGAAGAAATAATATGAAAAGGTAGGCATACATGGTAGGTTTTCTCTAAAATTCAATGTGGGCTCCAACTCTTTCCACCAGCTTCTGGAGCCGCCCAGGAATAGCGTCCACTGACTTTAGCAGGAACTCCGGCGGGATGGAGGACATGACTTCCCGAATTCGGTCCTCCAGTTCTTCCAATGTCCTCGGTTTGGTGCGGTAGACTTCTTCCTTTACCCACCCCCAAAGAAAGAAGTCGCACGGTGTCAAGTCGGGGCTCCTGGCTGGCCATTGATGTGGACCACGACGACCCATCCAACGCCCAGGGAAGTGGGCATCCAGCCACTCACGGACAACAAGAGCGAAGTGCGGAGGGGCGCCATCTTGCATAAATATCAGATCGTCGATGTTCTCCCATGTGCTGACAACCGGCCAGACCTCGTTTCGCAACATAGCAAGGTACCGCTCAGCATTCATGGTGTTGCGCAGAAGGAACGGGCCCACAACCTGATCTGAGGTCATACCACACCACACCGTTACACTGAACCGATTCTGCCGTTTTTCAGCGGTAACCATGGGATCCTCTCCTGCCCAGTAGTGGCAATTGTGGCGGTTGACAAAGCCTCCGACGTGGAACACCGCCTCGTCGCTCCAGAAGATGTTGCGGAAGAGATGGGGCCAGTCTTCATGCCAAGCCAGCATGATTTCCCCGAACTCCATGCGAATGTCGCAGTCCTCGTCCGAGAGAGATTAGCAGTAATGCGGCTTCCACGCACGCCAGTTCAGCTCCTTCTTCAGCACAGTTCGCACTGAGTAGCGGGAGAGTCCACTTTCCCGAGCTGCCTGGCGAGTTGACTTTCGTGGACTCCGTGCGAACATTTCCTGAACTGCCTGCACCGTCTCCTGGGCCCTGGATGTCGAAGGGCGACCACATCTTCGAACATCTGCCACAGACCCCGTGGTCATGAGCTTCGAGTGGCAGTTCTTGATTGTTTTCGGGTCCACTTGGGCACGTGGTCCGTGAATGGCCCGCCACCATCTTTGAACTCGAACGACAGATTGCCAAACTTCGTACCGTGCCGCCAACTGGGCACGCTCCTGCAGTGTTAAACGCTCAGCCATGTTACCCTTCAATCTGAAATGAAAAAAAAAAAATGAACGTTACAATTGTACCACTTTAGAGAACACAAAGAGAACACTTTAGAGAAAAAAGATTACCGTTACAATTGTACCACTTTAGAGAACACACCATAACAATATAACAATACAATCACAATTTATACATAATTTATATGTAATTTAAATTAGGGAGCTACTTTCCGCCCACCCTGTACATATATAAACACTGCCTTCTACAAAAGGACAATGATAAAGTAGTTGCTTGGGCAGATAGATGGGAGATGAGAATTTAATTTAATATGTCCCAAAAGCTGGTTTAAAATTACAATAAATATAATGCAGTAAATCGTGTTAATCCAATTATTGAATTGTAGAAGGTGCAATTATATGAATTATGACATATATTCCATTTTTATAAATACGTTTTGAAAACGATATTTATTCGGGTAAGCCAGCTAAAACTTAAAATCTAGTTATATTAATGTGTTTTTTTCATCAAAGTTTAAGATACTTCGAGGAGTCTATACCTTTTAAAATAATTTTGCATCATTATTTCAGGATATCTTCAGCAGTAAGATTTAATATGATCGTGAATGCTGGTTTTAATTATATTAAAAATAATGCAGCAGTGTTGCGGCAGAGCTGCAAGTAAATGAGGAAAAATTAAAAGTTACTCCGAGACAGAATGTATTGTGTTTTTAAAATCATATTAATATTTTTGTAATAAGGCTTAAAGATATATTGGTGTCTTAAAGATAAATTTATAGTGAAACGAAATAATTGGCCAAAAGAGGAAAAATGAATAAGGTACCCCGAAATAGAATCTATTTTGTTTTAAAAATCATATTAATATTTTTTGTAATAAGGTTTAAAGATATATTGGTGTCTTAAAGATAAATTTATATTGAAACACAATAATTGGATAAAAGAGGAAAAATGATAAGTTACCCCTAATTTAATTTCTATTTTGTTTTAAAATCATATTAATGCTTTTTATGTTATAGTTTAAGGATAAAATTGCGTATTATGATGAAAATTTGTATTTGTATTAAACTTAGTTTATCTTATTCGATTTTTTGTTTAAAAAATCGCCCCACCAAATGTCAAATAAGCCTTGTTTCACCCCGAGAAGCTCAATAGAAAAACTGTTGGCGTTGCATTTTTTGACTTGGCCCCTATAAACGTATTTGTTTATGTTTAATAGCTCTGTCTATTAGGTCGTATTTAGAGACCTTGTCAGTCTACCAGGAGTTGGTAAGTAAATCGATGGTGGTTGCGCTGTGGAGGTGGTTGGTGGGTTGTTGATGGGTGTTGTGTACTACTGTTTCTTGACCAACAGTCTAAGTTTGGACGCTTCGTTGTAGTCCTCATATCGGTTACGTGGTGTTCATGGGATGAGCTCCTAAAAGTCGTAGCCCTCATCTCACCATGTGCTGTTGATGGGATGAGCTCCTACAAGTCTATACTTAGACGATTGTTGATGTGATGCTTTTGTGTGTGGTGGTTGTGCTCGTATATATTTTGCTAGTGGGGCTTTGCATGTATCAGTTTGTGTGTGTGTGATAATAGGGGGATTATGGGCATATAGTGGGGGGTGTATTTGTGTGTGCTTTGGGTCGTATTTAGAGACCTTGGGTCGTATTTAGAGCTGGTAAGTAAAGCGGTGGTTGTGGTGCTTCACCACCAATCGTCTAAGTTTCGACGCTTGGTTGTAGTCCTCATATCGGTTACGTGGTGTTGATGGGATGAGCTCCTAAAAGTCGTAGCCCTCATCTCACCATGTGCTGTTGATGGGATGAGCTCCTAGAAGTCTATACTTAGACGATTGTTGGTGATGTGATGCTTTTTTTGTGTGGCGGTTGTGCTCGTATATATTTTGTTATTGGGGATTTGCATGCATCAATCAGTTTATATATTATATATATATATATTATATATATATATATATATATATGTGTGTGTGTGTGTGTGATAATAGGGGCTTTATGGGCGTACAGTCGGTGAGTGTATGTGCGTTTTTGTGCGCTTTTAATTCGTTCGAAGGTTATTAATATATACATGCCATTTATGCCTTTTAAGAAGCCTTCTAAGCCAACTGGCGGATTAAGCCAGAATATATGCTTTAATTAAATAAATGAACGCATTCTGACAACTCAGCCAGATAAGCCAATTGGCGGATTAAGCCAGAATATACGCTTTAATTAAATAAATAGCGCAATCTGGCAACTCAGCCAGATAAGCCAACTGGCTGGTTAAGCTAGCTGGCTGATTAGGGGCCCTATAAGACAACGGCCGCTCGGCTGAAGTCTTAATATGCGCTTGGCTCCTGCCAGGCGAACACTTCTCTTCCTCTCTCTCTCTTTCTCTTGGGGGATAACTCCGCCTCCAAGTTGCATAACCCCTTGTTGCGCTTGCAACATTCCCCTCCCCTTTGTTGCATAACATATTGCAACAATCCCCTTCTCCTTTGTTGCATAACACCTTGCAGCATTCCCCTTCCCATTTGTAGCATAACATCTTGCAACATTCCCCTCTCCCCCTTTGTTGCATAACATCTTGCAATATCCCCCTCCCCCTTGTTCCATAACCTTAGGCAACATTTCCTTTGCAACATTGCTCAACATTTGCAATTGCATTGCACTCTCTCTCCTTTTGCGCCCATTCTACTTATGTCTATCATCGTAGGATATTCGTTACAGCTGTTGTAAAAACTGACGTAAAAAATTCGTTTAGCAGAGTAGCCATTTGCTTGTTTTCAAAAACTAGGTCACCGTCAGAATTTCTCAACGATCCTAAGACGTTCTTTATCGGGTTTCTATTATTAACGTATTGGAGAAATCGCTTGGGGTTTTCTTTGCCGTCACGAGCTATGAAAATTTCAAAATCGCGCTGGGACTTTTTTACTACGCTTTTCGCTTCACGCCTTAGAGATATATAGTTGTTTTGTAACCACAAATTGTCTTTATCGCACTTGTGTAGCCTATAACTCCTATCTCTACTCTTTATAATATCCTCATTTATAGTCCTAAACACTGTTTCAAACGATTCCCACATTATTTTTGCGTTGGAGGTCCCCATTCGAAGTGTGACAATTCATTTCTAAATTTACAAAAGTCTGCGCGCTGGAGGTCAGGAACTCTAATCGCGTTAGCTGGTTTCGAGTAACATATTGAGAGGACAAACTCCACCATATTGTGATCGCTATTGCTTAACGGTTCTATTACTTGAAGTTCAGTGATAAGCCTATCATCTGTAGTCATTACTAAATCTAAAATACTGTCCAACGTCGTAGATTCCCTAACCTTTTGAATAAAAATGCTTTCCTCGAGAAAATTAACTAAACGATTACCTTCCGCGTCTCCCTGCATTGTATCGTAACTCACGTTAGCGCAAATAAAGTCACCCATAATTAAGGCCTGCTCAGTTTGCTCAGTTTCGTGTATTTTTTTTTAATAAAGATACTGACTAATAAGAATTTAATGATGTTTTGTTTAATAAAGAAGATAATAATGTTTAATGAGAAATTTAATGGTTTTTTGTAAATAAAAATTTAATAATGTTTTATATGAAATTAACAATATAAAACACAAATTGGCAACACCCTGAATGGCCCCAGGCTAGAGGCAGAAGCTCCTCAAAACAGTCTCGGGCGGGATTTTGCCCCAGTTAGGCAGTTTTTGTTATTAGTATGTTATTGTGAATTTAAAATATTTAATTCTCTCTCTCTCTCTCTCTCTCTCTCTCTCTCTCTCTCTCTCTCTCTCTCTCTCTCTCTCTCTTTCTCTCTCTCTCTCTCTCTCTCTCTGCTATAAAATGTTAACGGCAATTTGGCACTAGTGATCCCCGTTTGTTCAAATGTTTCGGCGAAAATATAAAGGCAGTAAATAGTAATAATAGTGTGTAATTTATGCCGGCGCCTTCGCATTGTTCGAAATCTTAATGCCGGCCACGGCTACCCATCTACCGTGTTCGTATAAGACAGCGAAAACGAGAGTAAAGAGTGAGAATAGAAGAAAGAACGATAATGAAAAAGAAAGGCAAATAATGAAAGAAAAGAGCTTGTTCACTACACCTGTTCACCACCTATTATTTTCTTTAGTTCACGATATAACACTTCCGTTTCAGTTGTTTGATTAAGGGGACTATATAGTATAACGGCAACAAGAAGTTTGAAATCGCTCAATTTAAGTTCTTCTATAGTCGAATCTATCGGTTCTGGAATTCTGTGCTTTAATTCATACTATAGCGTTCGCAATATTATCTTTCATATACAACATAACACCTCCTCGCCTACCTATTCTGTTTTAAAAAAATGCCTATAACCGCAATTTGATACTTCCCTAGAAAGTTACGTGTTTCAGCGCTAAACCACGATTTTCTTATCACAATTAAATCATAGTCTTTGCATGCAATTGAAGAAAAAAAATAGTTTATTTTGTTTCGTAGTCTACGAGCACTTAAAGATAGAACCTTCAGATTGTTGTTAAAACCGCGTTACCTTCGCGCGCGCATGGTAAATTCATATTTTTTAGCCTGTAATTTAAGGAAATTACGCTGGGACCGTTCGAGTTACGGCAGCCTGAAAAGAAGAGACATTATTATGAAATAGTCTTCCTAAATGCACAGCTCCAACGTCATTAAGGTGAAGTCCATCTCCGAGGAACACGTCCATCCTGTCGTAAAAACTGTTCCAAAAATTCCCAAAATGGACTCCTTCCTGTTGGTAAAGAGACTTTACTGTATAACTCGTTACGTTGGATAATTCGAAGTAGTATACCTGTCAAAACAATCTTATTATTTTTTTCCTTTAATCGCTCTAATAAGTCCCTATAACTAGCCAGCAGCTCTTCCGATCTAGAATTTAAAACGTTATTAGTGCCAACACGAATAATATACGTTGTCCTCAGAGGTTCTGCCTGCAAAATGGTCAACGCTATTCGTTATATCCTCCACCTTTGCACCAGGGTAGCAATAACGGCGCCTACGACAGAGGTTTCTTCCACGGAATTCCTCGAGCCGCCATCGAACAAAGGAATCACCAACGAATCGTATTTCAGGTTCATCAGTGTTTTCGAAACCTAAAACAGAAAACTTATTGTTTGTTATTGCGGGTAGACAAGTCTTAGGTTGTCTCAATGGGGCTCCATTACGCACTTGAATTAAAGGTCGGGAACTAAGGGAAGAGATAGGGTTGTTTGAATTATTTATACCATTAGTAGAAATTAAGGCAAGAGAGGCCGCGACTGAAGAATTACTCCTCTCAGAAGGCCCAAGGGATTCTAATTTCGCCGTCAGAAGCATCACCCTTTCATCAAGCCTCACTTTGGCCTCCCTCTCACCCTGGAGCTCGTTCTTCAGCAAATCCAGGTTCGAGTACCACCTGCAAACTAATTGATCATAATTATTAGCTAAATTGAACGTTTAAGCAGCAAACTTCCCTTCGCACCAACTGCAAGTACTTGACGGGGGTGCCATGCTATTAACTAATTAAATTAGTAGCGTTTGTAAATTAATAGCGAGTTAATAATGGTAATCTAATAACGACGTAAGTCTCCGGGAATAAATAAAAAGCAATTAATGAATAAAACGTAGGTCTACCGCGTGTTTAGTTGTAACGTCACGAACGCAAGCCCGCAAAAACGTTCTTGAAACCAGAAGACAGGTTCATGTAACACAAACTTGGACTGAACGAAAAGAGGAAAAGAACTTTATACTAATTAAGCTACCGACGAAGGTTCTGTCAAAGGAAAAGTATTAATAAAGAGCGATAAGGATGCAAGCCAATTTATGAACAATAAAAAAAAACTTATCTGCCCGCCGTTTGACCGATGTTTTCTCACGGAGTGACCACACCCTACTTGCTTATCCTGAGCAGGGCAAAATCAACTTTATTAGACCACATTTTCTAATAGATTGAAATTTCACACTTCTCGAAAAAACAAAACAAGCTATATGCACTAGCCTTCGTTTAATCAATTAAATATAATACTAAATTCTTCTTCCGCAGCTTATTATCCCATCTTTACATGGGGTCACTGTTTTTGGTTCGTCTTCTCCACTCTCCTCTGTCGTATACCGCGTCCTCCTCCAAGTCCTCCCTGATGTCCGCCACCACACAGTCCCTCCATCTCGTCTTCGGTCTTCCTCTTCTTCTCCGTCCCGGCAACTCCATCTCCAGCACTCTGCGCCCCACATACTCCTCCTCTCTTCTCCTGACGTGTCCATACCACCTCAGCCTGGCCTCCTGCACCTTCTTAGATGCTTCCGCCACCTTCACTGTTCCTCTTCTATGCTAATTTCTGACCCTATCCCTCCTCGTCACTCCACACATCCATCTCAACAACTTCATTTCAGCCACATCGATTTTTCTTTCATTGCTCTTCTTCATTGGCACAGTCTCCATTCCATACAACATTGCCGGCCTCACCACTGTTTTGAATACCTTTCCCTTCAGTTTCATTGGGACCCTCTTATCACAGAGCACCCCTGATACGTCTCTCCAGTTCTTCCACCCCGACTGTATTCTACAGTTTATCTCTCTCTCTGCTCCCCCCTCTGCATCCACTGTTGACCCCAAGTATTTAAAATACTCCACCGTCTTAACACGCTCTCCACTCAATGTCACTTCCCCTCCTCGGTCCTGCTGCACATCACATCTCATATATTCTGTCTTCTTTCGGCTAATTCTCATCCCCCTACTTTCCAACGCCTCTCTCCAATTTTCCAACTGCTGCTCCACCTCCTCTTTCGTTTAAATATAATAAATATAATACTAAATATAATATAATATAATATAATATTATATAAATATAATACTAAATAAAGTCAATAAATAAAATATATTCGGTTGTGAATAATTAATAACGCGAGGTAATTTAGTTAAGAAGTTACCGAATACTATTTTTTAAAGTTACTTTGACTGAAAGAAATTATTCAATTAGGAACACTAGACATTCGATAAAACACGTATGTTCACAAGGAAAGACAGATCATATATATATATATATATATATATATATATATATGGGATGAATTTCACAATTAAACATGTGAAATGAATAAATGATGCAAATTCACAAGGAAAAAGAAAAATGATTCCAAGGCCTTTCGTGTATTCAGAAGTACACCTTGTCAGGGAATGAAGGGAGAACGCGATATGACAAAATATATATATAAGCGGGACAGAAAAACAAAAAGATTGGCACATGATTAACAAGAGTTGATTAGCGGAAAAAGGTATTTTAACAGGATATTGTCAATTTTATACATTCCTGCACTGTTATTGAAATTATTTTTAAAATGGATAAGTGCACATTCTAGAATATTCCTCTCAATTATATCTCTGTTTCTAACGAGCGCTTTAGAACTGTCCCACGTGATACTATGATTATATCTATACATATGGTTAAACAATGCATTAGAATTATTTGCTGTTCTACACACATATTTAGGCTGTTTTATTCTAATATCTAACGTTTTACCCGTTTGACCTATATATACTGAATCACATTGTGTACATCTGATCGAATACGCACAACCAACCACATTATCCGGGCTACTCTTTATTAGGCGTGATTTAACAGTATTATTATACTTAAAGACTATATTGATACCAATTGCTTTAAGTAAAGTCGGAAGATATTGAACATTTACATGGTAAGGTAGGCTAAGGATATTTTTACGCTCAAATTCCTTTACAGTTACACTATTTCAAGTATAATACCTATTCTTGGCTTTCCTAAGGCACTTATCTAAAAATGAAATTGGATAACATAATTTAGTACCAATATTCATGATATTGCATAACTCGGAATCTAAAAAATCAGGACTGACAACTCTCAATGCTCTAAGAAACAGTAGAGAAAATAGATTTAATCGAGGGATGATGGTCAGAATAAAAATGCACACAAGAGTTATTATTAGTAGGCTAAGGATATACTTCAAATTTGAACTGATTAAAGCATCTCCGAATTTTCAGATCCAGAAAAGATAAGCTTCCATCATTTTCTTTTTCAACCATGAACTTAATAGATGGGACTAAATTGTTGAGGCTACCAAGAAATAAGTGAACATCCAAATTATTAGGCAAAGGCATAAAATATCATCTATATACCTGTACCAAACAAGTTAAAATTAACAATAGTAGGACAAAATTCTACTTTCAAAATATTCCATATATAAATTACTAATACCGGTGAGAGGGGATCAATCCGTCACTACCAAATTTGTACGGTTTAATAAAAACACACAAAGTTAATAATCCCATGAGGCCTATTGTTAGCTCAGTAAGCTTCATAACCTATAAGCTATCTAAATGGTTAGTTAATTTATTAACGCCGTTAGTTGGCTCTATTTCCAAGTCACATATTGTAAATAGCATGGAACTGGAACTTATTGACAAATTGAGGTTTCCTAATGACCCTAATTTCAAACTGGTAAGTTTTGATGTATGCTTGTTATTCACAAAAGTCCCTGTTCATGACCTACTTGATTTTTGAAAAGATAAGATCTCTGAATATTCTTTTCCTGTTCAACACAACACTCTTATTGAGTTAATTAAGCTTTGTGTCAAAGATTGTAAATTTCAGTTTGAAAATAAGTTTTATGCTCTGTCGTTTGATTGGCAGTGGGAAATCCCCTCTCACCGGTATTAGCTAACTTATATATGGAATTTTTTGAAAGCAGAATTTTGCCTACTATTGTTAATTTTAACCTTGTTTGGTACAGGTATATGATGATATTTTATGCCTTTTGCCTTTGGCCTGATAATTTGGATGTTGACTTATTTCTTGGTAGGCTCAACAATTTAGTCCCATCTATCAAGTTCACGGTTGAAAAAGAAAATGATGGAAGCTTATCTTTTCTGGATCTAAAAATTCGGAGATGCTTTAATCAGTTCAAATTTGAAGTTTATCGTAAGCCTACTAATAATAACTCTTATGTGCATTTTTATTCTGACCATCATCCCTCGATTAAATCTTCTATTTTTTCTGCTATGTTTCTTAGAGCATTGAGAGTTGTCAGTCCTGAATTTTTAAATTCCGAGTTAGGCAATATCTTGAATATTGGTACTAAATTATGTTATCCAATTTCATTTTTAGATAACTGCCTTAGGAAAGCCAAGAATAGGTATTATACTCGTAATAGTGTAACTGTAAAGGAATTTGAGCGTAAAAATATCCTTAGCCTACCTTACCATGTTAATTTTCAATATCTTCCGATCAGGGCCGTTTCCTGTCATAAACTGACAGACTAAGCGGCCGCTTAGGGCCACGCTGCTATTAGGGGGCCCCTAGCCAGGTTCCCAGGTCATAGCTCAGTGGGCAAGAATAGAAATATAGCTGAAGTTATTATAAATATTATTGTTATTATTAGTATTATCCCTATTATTATTACTATTATTATCATTGTCGTATTAATTAAAGTTTTTGTATGAGACAAATGTGATAAACCGGAGACAAACGAAACGTTTTGGTCGTTATGTGTAAATAACTATTGTGAGATCTTATTTCTATATTATTTAACTTTATTCTTACTATATGCTTATACTTTCCTAAATGCTTAATTTTTCTAGTATTGTAAAACATTATTATTATTATTATTATTATTATTATTATTATTATTATTATAGCAGATTAGTTGTGGTTAACTAGATGTGACTTCGTGCATCTTGGAAAATGAAACGACATTATCCATCAGGAGCTGAAAAACGGAAAAAGAAGAAAATAGAGGAGGAGAAGCTTTCCAGTAGCACAGGTGAGATGTGCGTCAGCCGAGAGGAGCTTCTCTAAGATGAAGCTAATCAAGAACTACCTCAGATCATCAATGGGGCAGGATCGCCTCAGTGGCCTTGGCATCATAAGCATCAACCAGGAAGTTGGCAGGGAGATTTCATATGATGATGTTATTGATGATTTCGCCCAGAAAAAATCTAGGAGGCAAAAATTTTGAAGATACAAACTGTTCTCTATAACTGTTAGCTATTACACGATTGTATCGTAGAGTTAGTAATTGTTTGGTAGTTGATAATTGCATTATTTTTTTATACATAGTTCTGTGTCATTTATTCTAAATAATGTATAAGCTAATTTTCAGGAATTTCATGAAGAGTATTTTTTCTGTTTGTCTTCTGAAAGTACATATTTGTTGTTTTGGACATAACTGTTTCATTAAAATTGTTTCATAATTGGTTTTTGTTAGCCATTTTTTGTATGTGTGTGCTGGTGATGTAGTAAGGCGTGATTTGGTAGATGGAGGGGTGGGGCCTCAAATGGGTATACTGCTTAGGGCCCCATAATGGCTAGAAACTGTATTCGACTTTACTTTAAGCAATTGGTATCAATGTAGTCTTTAAGTATAACAATACTGTTGAATCACGCCTAATAAAGAATAGCCAGGATAATGTGATTGGTTGTGTATTCGATCAGATGTACACAATGTGATTCAATATATATAGGTCAAACGGGTAAAACGTGAGATATTAGAGTAAAACAGCATAAATATGCGTTTAGAACAGCAGATAATTCTAGTGCATTGTTTAACCATATGTATAGATATAATCATAGATAATTTCAATAACAGTGCGGGAATTTATAAAATTGACAATATCCTGTTAAAATACCTTTTTCTTCTAATCAACTCTTGTTAATCATTTGCTAATCTTTTTGTTTGTTTTTCTGTCCCGCTTGTATATATTTTTGTCATCTCGCCTTCTCCCTTTATTCCCTGACGAGGTGTACTTCTGAATACACGAAAGCTCTTGAAATCATTTTTCTTTTTCGTTGTGGGTTTGCATCATATATATATATATACACAAAAAGGATTGTGTGTATATATAGTAACAAAAGGCACACAAGAACTTAAAAAAACACGGTACCATGCATAATTAAATGTATATCAGTACACTCCCTTGCATCACCGTTTGATCAGCAGCGTTGGGGCTGAAGAGAAATTGGATGTTTGTCCCGTCTCAATGTAATAGGCGTTGACGACTCACTGACCTTTTTTTATTGAACCATCTAACTGAAGAAGTATATTCTTTTCATTATGTTTATTTATTTATAGTAATCTTACAAGAGAAGACGGAGTTAATAAATATATATACAGTATATATATATATATATATATATATATATATTATATATAATATATATATATATGTGTGTGTGTGTGTGTGTGTGCAAAAAACGACGCTTGTGTAGAAGAGCGTTCCGCACAAGATAAGGAGGGAGAACGAGCAAATGAAAAATGAGGCACCTCCCAGGAATCGTCGTTCTTTACATTAATTATACTGTGTGTTGTTTGCAGTTAAAATGTATATATGTGCGGCATGAAAAGGTGCCCCCTCAGGGCATTTGATTCCGCTCGTACGTAGGAGAATTATGGGTACTGACTGATCGTGGTCCTTGGTGCAGTGGTTAGCATATCCGACTGGCAATTGGATGATCCCGGGTTCGATTCCTGGGAGATGCC
Source organism: Bathynomus jamesi (assembly GCA_023014485.1). Lineage (NCBI taxonomy): Eukaryota > Metazoa > Arthropoda > Malacostraca > Isopoda > Cirolanidae > Bathynomus > Bathynomus jamesi. The sequence goes on along the minus strand of JAJOZX010002920.1, from coordinate 294,354 downwards.
TCATTTTTTATTTGCTCGTTCTCCCTCCTCTTCTTGTGCGGAACGCTCTTTTCACAAACGTCGTTCTTTATATTAATTATACTGTGTGTTGTTTGCAGTTAAAATGTATATATATATATATATATATATATATATATACACACACACACTTTATGTTACTTTATGTGAGTTCGAACGACGGTTTAGGATCGACCTGCGGTCGACCCCTCTGCAGCATCCCGCCTCATTTGCAGGATTTGGTGAAGGAGGGAATTGCTATCTGATCTCCTCCTGCTCTCGTAGCCAGCCACGCATGGCTGGTCAGGGACTTTGCACAGGAATCTGTCCAGCTGGTTCTTGAAGCTATTCAGGTTGGTTTAATGGCCATTCCTCATTTCTTTTGGTCGGGCATTGAAAAGCTTTGGGCCTCGTATTCTGAGGGTATTTTCCATCCTCGTTTTCATGGCTCCTTGTCCCACAGCAGCTGGGACTGTACAAAATCTGCCTCTTCTCTCATTCCAGTTTGTTTCTATTTCATTTCTAAGGTTAGGGACAAAGCCCTCAAGTATTTTCCATATGTATATTATTGTGTACCACTCGCACCTTCTTTCGAGAGAGTAGAGATTCAGGGATTGTAGTCGAGACCAGTAGTCTTCACCTTCCGTTTCCTCTATCTTAGACGTAAAAGTCCTTTGTATAGCTTCAATGTTCCCAATGTCTCGTTTTCTGTATGGGCTTGTGAGTACTGAGCAATACTCAATTATTGATAGGCCTAGGCTCTTCCATAATTTGAGCATGATGTTTGGTTTTCTGCTGCGGAAGCTCCTCTAGATGATTCCCATTATTTTTCTAGTCGTTGTAATTTTGATGTTATAGTGCTCTCTGAATTCTGCATCCGACGACATTATTACTCCAAGATCCCTGACTTGTGGATTTGGTGTTATCTGTTTGGCCTGCTGAGTTTTGTATCTTTTATTCTGCAGCTCCTTGTTATTATCATATCTTAGAAGTTGGAATTTTTCTTCGTTGAACTTCATATTGTTGTCTGCCCATTGGAATAATGTCTCAATGTCGTTTAGTAATCTTTCTATGTCACCTTCGTTCAATATTTCCTTGCATATCTTTGTGTCATCTGCGAAACATGATACAATACTGTCATTAATATCTGCATCAATATCTGCAATCATTATTTTCGACAGCAAGGGAGCTAATACTGTCTCTTGTAGGACAGAGCTCACGACTTCCGAGACTCCCGATTAAACTCTGATTACCAACACTCTTTGTGTTCTTTGCGTCAAGAAATTAAATATCCATCTTCCTAGCTTTTCAGTAATTCCTGTATTCTTAAGTTTGTGTGCTATGATTCCATGGTCACACTTATCGAAGGCTTTAGCAAAGTCAGTATATATTACATATATGTTCTGTCCTCGACACAATGTTTCCAATATTTTCTCCTGGTGGTCTACTAGCTGTGATAGGTATGATCTTCTAGCCCTGAAGCCATGTTGATTGGGTTGTATAAGTTCTTTTCTTGTAGGTAGTAGGTAGTTTTGCCTCTAATTATACGTTCAAAACACTTTATAAGGTGTGAGGTAAGAGCCACTGGCCGATAATTCTTGAACATTGCTCTGTTACCATCTTTAAATAGGGGTGGGGGAAATGTTCGCGTTCTTTAATGGGAGTGGAATTTGTCCTATGTCGAGTAATTTCCTCCATACTAAGTATAGCGGTTTGGCAATACTCTCTTTACATTTCTTCAGAAACGTGGCATTCCATGTGTCTGGCCCTGGCGCTGAATTGTCTCGCATCTGCGATAAAGCCTTAATTACATCTCCTTCCGTGAACTCGAAGGTTTGTGCCGAATTTGTTCTTGGTTGATTTGTATCTATGTCGAAAAATTCGTCTGGGTTTTCCATTTCCATCTCAGACTTAGGGGTGCTAAACACAGTTAAATTGTTCCCGAAGCAGTTCGCTTATTTTTTTTCGGGTCATTTGTGTATTTGGCCTCCCCGTCTATCAACGGACCAATACTCTCCTTATACTGCATTTTCATTTTCGCAAACGTGTAGAAGTATTTTGGGTTATTTTTTGTTTTCTGCTACATTGTTTTCCTCCTCGTTTCTTATGTATGAATGTTTGCTTTAGGTCCATTTCTATTTCACCTATTTTCCTCTCTAGTTTGAATCTCATTGCATCAGTTCTGCATCTGTGGAGATGTTTTACGGTTTGTCTCCGTTGTCTAAATAGTGTCCTCATTTTCCCCTCAAGCTTGCTACGTTTTCTTTTGTCTCTCTGGGATATGTTTCAGTATTATAGGTTTGGTTTCAGTCTCTATTATACACAGTAGTTCTTGTGGAATCTTCTTGTGAAGTAACAATTCCCAATTTACTTCTTTTAAATCTTTATTTAAATCTTCTTTTAAATCTTACTTTAAATCTTTATTTTCTTTGAATTTATGTTTAAGAATTCAAATATTCCTTCTGACTCTCTGGGATGTGTTTTCGGACCTCTGGGTGCTAACTTCAATTGTATATGGATGAGGGTATGGTCGGTGAACTTTGTGTGCGTTAACTTTTTATTTATTATTATCTCGTTGCTATTTGTCAAGATTAAATCCAAAACGTTCTCTTTTCTGGTGGCTTCACAGATTTCCTGGGTTAAGGGCGTAATGTTCCATAATAACTAATAGCACTGTTGCTTGGGTTCTATCATCTTTTGTAATGTTGCCATGAAATTTCTCGACATATGTATATAACTTCGTCATTTTTCTTCCATGTTGTGAATGGGTAATTAAAATCTCCGAAAATTAGAATATTTGCTGCTGGAGTTTCAAGTAATTTTAATGTTTTCTATTTCATTTGTAGCAAATTGGAATTCACTTTTTGTGGTGTTTGGTGGTCTGTAGATGTTCATAATGGTTAGGTTCAGTTCTTTTACCTCTAACATAATAACTTCGACTGTGCTGTTTGATTTGATTACCTTCACCTCACATGTGTATGTGTTTTCCATGTAGATACAACACCCTCCCCCTCGTCCAGCCGCTCTATCTGCTCTCTCTATGTTGTAGTCCAGCATTGCTATTTCAATATCCTCGATACAGTTTTCACAGCCTTTTTTCGCATTTATGTAAGTGTGTTTCCGTTAGGCATATGATATCTATGCTGGCTTCGGTAGCTAAATTCTGTAAGTATTGTAATTTGCAGCCTGCATGGCCTTGTATATTTGTGTCTAAAACATTTATCGGGTTTCCAATTTCCGTGTTCGGTTTTCCTATATACTGGTCGTTTCCAGGTCGATGTCGGTTCCTGTTTGGTTTTATTGGTTGGGCCGTTGCTTTGGGGGAATTGGGATTGCGGCTCTTGATACCACTGTGGTAGTTGTATTATCAGTAGGTGATGTTAGATAGAGAGGTGATGTATGTAATGGTGTGTTGAATATACCTGCTGAGTCCTGTCTTTTCTTGTTAGTAGGTCAAGCTGTGCTTTTATCGTTCTCATTTCGTCCAAAAAAATTTGTTTCATTGCTCCTGTTGTTACTTCTAATTCGGATGTGACCTGTTCTAACTCTTTCTCTTCTTTGCGTACCCTTTATGTGAAAATATGGGTCGTCTATACTTTTTTTTTCTGTTAGTGACTGTCTGCACATTGGAGGGTGGAAAAAGTGGCAGTTTGGTCTGTATCTGCATCTTCCAGTCCTCATCATATCGAAGCATTTTTTGGGTGACTGTACCTGCAGTTTGATCCATATTTGCACGACCCTGTTTTATAGTATTCGCATATGGGCCCGGCCCGTCGTTTAATCTACTTACAAGTCCTATGTGATTCGATTGCTTTCTTCTGTTCCGCCACTACTTCTTCTCTACTCAGTTTTTTTTTGTCTTCGACAAGTTTTCATTAGTGTTCCTGGTATCTTTCTCTTTCTCTTTTGTGTTCCTGGTATCCCTCTCTTTCTCTTTTGTGTTCCTGGTATATCTCTCTTTTACAGGGAGTATTTCATCCTCTGGGGCTACTTTTGCACCTCCCTTTAGTGCGTTTTCCTGATGTGTGTTGTCCTGCGCCTCGATTTCGGTTTTGTCGGCATTATCTGGTGTTTCCTGGTCATCTGTCGGTAAACATGCATTGCATTTGCATTGCTCTTTGTACTATATTCTTATTTTTTTCCCTGCACTTGACGCACAGGAAGCCATAAAGGTCAATGATTTTGTTATTTATTCTGTTTAAAATTTTCCTGTCTTTTTACCGACGTTCATGCATTAGTAATGTTTGAATGTATTGCAGAGCATACATTTTAAGCCTGTGGTTTGGTCTGCTTCACTTCTGCAGTCGCAGAGCTGGAGCGCAGCGTGCATTCCATTAGGCATAATCCAACTTTATTTAACTTTCTAAGTTTGCGGGAATTAACACATTTCTTCGTATTTTTCCCATTCTTCCCTTTATTTATTTTATTTATTTATTTTTTCGTCTTTTTTTTTTTTCCTTTCGGCTTCTCAAATTTCGACTGCGTTTATGACTTCTTCGAATTTCGTTTGCTGAAGCTGTTCTGTAGGCCTAATGAAAAATCTCAAGAAAGCTGTTTTTCTGTTGGAATTGTTTCAATTTATTTTGAATTTTTTCTTTGTGGACGCTATATGACACCGGTTTCCACTTAATAAATTATTTTCGAAAATTCACTGCTACTTAATACACACACTGGTATACTTTGGTTACCTTTGGTTAGCTTCCTCCCGAATTGTTCATTCTGACAAAGGTCAAGCTTTTCACTCCACCTTAGACCTACAGTTTAACGAGGAATCCGAACCACGCCTCACCAGCACCCAGCGTCTTAACCACTAGGCCACCCAGGGTACCCATTTATCTACCAACTACTTTTATTGTGTGGAAGGATGAACAGCTGGGTTTTGCTGCGCGTCGGCTGCCGTCACAGGGTCTCGATCCCGGGGCCAATGGATTCGTATTCAGTGACGCTAACCACTACACCAAGGAGCATTGCACTACACCACCGAGGCGCATAGTTAGAATTTACCAGTGAAATTATAAACACTAATTATTTGGATGTTAGACAGAGCGGAAACAAACTCGCCCGTACATAACGAGGTAGAAACACACATTACACATATCACACACACACACACACACACACACACACATATATATATATATATATATATATATATATATATATATATATATATATATATATATATATATATATATATATATATATATATATATATACAGGGTGTCCGAGAATTATCTGTACAATTTTTGGCTGTTATTAAAAGTCAACCATGAAGTGTAGAAATTCCAGTGTTGTCCCATTTTACAGAGAATCTCATTAAGTTTTTTCTGATACCAAGTTTTGACAAGTTTTTTTAGAAATTCCAGTGTGTCCGAACATTATCTGTACAATTTCATCTTTTAATAAAATTCTTGATAACACACGTAAAATTCTTAAACAAGATTATTTAGAATCTGTATTTTCAAAAGTTTCTTTTATTAAAGTAACGTTGTTACAAACTTCGATATGTGCACCATTAGTGATTCGCAAAACATCCAATCGATACTCCAAATGTTGCCATGTACGCTGCAACATATCCACATCAATTCGCTCAATAGCAGCTGTGATTCTTGCTTTTAAATCATCAATGTCTGTCACCCGCGTACATTTCTAAAAAACTTGTCAAAACGTGGTATCAGAAAAAACTTAATGAGATTCTCTGTAAAATGGGACAACACTGGAATTTCTACACTTCATGGTTGACTTTTAATAACAGCCAAATATTGTACAGATAATTCTCGGACACCCGGTATATATATCGGGTGGCCCAAAAAAAATGGCACCAAATTTGAGAAGTGATATCTCAATAACCATTGCAGCTAGGGACTTAAAAAAACAACCAAATGAAAGATAATTCTTTTCTCTTTAAATACTTATTCTATGGCTTGATGGTTATAAGCCCATATAATGCCCGAAATTGGCTTCCACAAAAAATATATAAAAAAAAAAGTTGCGCATTTATATTTATTCCTTGATCCTAATTTTAAATGAAATTTTTCTATTCCAGACCCCTCAAGATGGGATTGAGAGAATCTGATAAGAACATTATACAAACACTACGTGAAGAAAAAGGATATTCATTAAACAGAATCCTTTACGAATTTCCAAATAGAAATTGGAAAAAAAGAACTGTGGCGCATTTTTTACAAAAACTTAAAGAAACCGGCAGCAGTCAACGGCGTCTGGGAAGTGGTCGACCAGAAACTATTAGAACGCCAGAAAACATTGAAAAAGTAAATGAAATGGTTTTAAGTCAAGAGGAACAACCGGGAACAAGTAAAAGTGAACGTGAAGTTGCGAAAGAAACCGGGATTTCACGTTCATCAGTACAGCGAATTATTCGCTGTACTGATGAACGTGAAATCCCGGTTTCTTTCGCAACTTCACGTTCACTTTTACTTGTTCCCGGTTGTTCCTCTTGACTTAAAACCATTTCATTTACTTTTTCAATGTTTTCTGGCGTTCTAATACTTCTTGGTCGACCACTTCCCGGACGCCGTTGACTGCTGCCGGTTTCTTTAAGTTTTTGTAAAAAATGTGCCACAGTTCTTTTTTTCCAATTTCTATTTGGAAATTCGTAAAGGATTCTGTTTAATGAATATCCTTTTTCTTCACGTAGTGCTTGTATAATGTTCTTATCAGATTCTCTCAATCCCATCTTGAGGGGTCTGGAATAGAAAAATTTCATTTAAAATTAGGATCAAGGAATAAATATAAATGCGCAACTTTTTTTTGTATATTTTTTTTGGAAGCCAATTTTGGGCATTATATGGGCTTATAACCATCAAGCCATAGAATAAGTATTTAAAGAGAAAAGAATTATCTTTCATTTGGTTGTTTTTTTAAGTCCCTAGCTGCAATGGTTATTGAGATATCACTTCTCAAAATTGGTGCCATTTTTATTGGGCCACCCGGTATATATATATATATATATATATATATATATGATGAATAAAACCACGAAAGGAAAGAAACACAAAGTGGTGCTCGAGCGCTTTCGTCTAATGTCATTAGACGAAAGCGCTTGAGCACCACTTTGTGTTTCTTTTCCCTTCGTGGTTTTATTCATCATAAAATTCTTCACGTGTCACTTTCGTGAAATAATTTTCATATATATATATATATATATATATATATATATATATATATATTAGGGTGTCTCTTATTGGGTAGTCAAAAATTGAAATGTTGAATTATTTTATCTGCGCCCCCTAAAATAGTTCCATTTAGCATAAAACTAAAACTTGAAAGTTTGACACAAATTGGCTCATATTTAGGGGTCGCCCCCGGCTAATAAAAATGGTGACCATGGCATAATAGCTCCTGTCATATGATTATGCTCATTATACACATAATTCCTTCCTTCTTTTTTTAGTTTGATTCGTTTTTATAAGTATAGGCCTTCTTATTTATCATTGATCCTTTTCTAACCTATCCTTGATGTTGTTATAATCCATCCTTTGGTCCTCAATCCTTCTTTATCCCAATCCTTTTTCTCCTATCCAAAATCCTTCCTGGCTCTTTTTTTATATACAATCAGCAATGAAGCATTGCTACAAAAAAAAACCCATTAGTTTATTATAGAGATAAATTCAAAATGCCAGTGCTATTTACATACTTTAATTACTTTAATTAGCATTATTTCCTTATACAACATTTATTTAATATACAATGATTATAACTTACAATATGGTGTATTTTAAGGTGCGACCTCATTGATGGTTATTTTTTGAGAAGAACAGTTTTTGATGGAACTGGGTGACTCTGGCGGTGTTTTGCAACAATTTGGAGCAGGAACTGGAGCTGCTCTTCCCCCACTGTCAATTTCTTATTCAGCTCTTGAACTAAAGCTACTGCACGTTCTGCCCGGTCATTTACAATAGATAGAGCTGCAACAATAGCTCTGGCCCTTAAATATTCACAGTTGGATGTCCAAGTGCTGGGTGCCTTGTTCAGAAATCCTTCTGGCAAATTCAGCTTAGTAAAGAATTCTCTAGTATTTCTTGTAACAAGTTGGTGTAGTCCTTCACCAGAGCAGAAGGTCGATTCAGGAATCCGAGGACGCTTGGGTGGTCTATCATTGGACTCATCTTCTAATGGCTTTACCATGCGTTTCTTTACATCTGTAGTAATTCGCTCATCAAAGAAAGCAAGACCAACTGCTTCTTCAGACAGGTACCATAAGTGGTTAGAGAGCTTTTTTTTAGTTGCATCAGAAATCTTTTTGTTAGGATAATTAATCAATGACCTCATAAGGAGCCAGTCATTAAATGGGGTTTCAATAGGGAGTGAGGATGTTGTCCAAGCCTTCATATAGATGAGAACAGAAAAAGGGAAAGATCTCGAATTCCTCGTTCTTCAGTCTTAGTCATCTTGAACTGGTTTCGAAAAAGCCACATCTTGATAGAATAGAGCGCTTTGGACATCCAGCGAGCTCGATGCATGGCACCTGGTGCACGAAACTTGATGCCTTTATTGGGGACACCTCCAAGAAAGATGATGGACAGATCCAAAAGTTCTTGATAGTCATCCCGTAGCATAGGTGCCTGGGATCTAGCAAACTGAATTAGTTCAGTTTTAGACTGGATAATTGCTTCTTTAGTAATCGTGTCTGTCTCACCTGTTTGGAACTGGCTTTGATCAACAGAAGTCCAATTGTCACGAAAACGCTTAAAGATCAATATCTCTGGACCAGTTGATGTAGATCCCAATGTTGCTTCAAATGCAGCTCCCAACAATAAATCTAAAACATGGTGTCTACAAGGCAAGTACAAAACATCATGTCCCAATTTTGCTTCGATGAGAGCACAGGCTCCACTATATTGTAATTGTCATTGTAATTGGGTAATAATGACAGCTCTGACCGGAGCGTATTAGAAGGTTCAAAAAGTAAATTAGCATAGAGTTTTAGCCTTGTAGGTATATTGATACATGTAAGCTGGGCTTACGAAAAATGTTTTTGTTGTTATAACTAACTACAGGGATATTTTTATAAAAAATAATAAATTTCTGCTCAAACACTGCACAAAAACCCCCCGCACCCCTCTAGTGACGCCACTGATAGAAACACAGATCATGAAACACATGTCAGGTAAAATTTCCATTGAACTAAATTAAATTCTTTGTGACAAATAGCAACATTGTTTAAAACTTCATAGTATGTGTGTAAGAGTATAAATTCTAATTTTTTCATTAAATTCATTAAATTTTTTTCAAACACTAATAACAAAATCAGTATAAATAATTGTGAAAAATATAAATAACATAGTTTATTATCTGATAATAGCAAAAAAGAAGTATAGTGATACACAGTTACACACCTTTTACTTATGACAGCAGAACACTGAATGATGACAAATAAACAATTGCAACATAATCTGGAGCATTCTTGATGAAACATGTTTAAACAGGTTGATCTTGTCTTATCAAGCAATATTTTCAGCTACAAACTTGACAATTATCTCTAATATATTCATTTAATTGAATTCATCATAAATATGATTAATTAATTAATTAAAAACATATGTTTAGTATACTTGACAACTGCTAGTAATTTCAAATATTAATTGCATAAATAATAGCTATATTTTATAAACTTTAATAAGCGAGGGCGACCTCTAAAAATTGTTCAATCTAAAAATTTTTTTATGTGATGTCTTTTTCAACCAATGGAACTGGTTGAGGGGGCGCAACCTAAAAAATTCAACACTTCGAAAATAAGAGACACCCTAATATAATATATATTATATATATATATATATATATATATATATATATATATATATATATATATATATATATATATATATATACGGTATATATATATATATATATATATATATAGAGAGAGAGAGAGAGAGAGAGAGAGAGAGAGAGAGAGAGAGGGAGAGAGAGAGAGAGAGAGAACATAAAAACGGTAATAATAATAATGATAATAATACAAATAATTTTCTTATTCTGACTACTTCTTAAATACACGAGTAAATAAATTCATAAGTAATTGTGGCTTCATTTACATTTTCATTACTCTGTACGACGCAGTAAATACGGTTTAACATTAATTCACCACTTAGAGTATGCGTGGGTCTATATTCAATATACAGGCCCTTAAGGCCGTTTAAGATTATTTTCGTGCCCATTTTACAACTGGCGGTAAAACTCTCACGCTCTTTAAACATGGATAGAATACAATGAAAAGCACGCTCGAATATGGCATCGTTCACTAAAACAATATCATCATTATTAAATTCAAGTTTATAGACGGATCTCTCCAGTCTGCTCCAGTGAGCAGTCCAGCAAGCCTTCAAACACACTTCAAAATTTTAAAAAAAAAAATGGCATCAACTTAAGAGCCTCGGAATCCCCACTTCTGGCTACCTCGCTGCCGATACCGGGAATGCAGACCCGGGGCAGCGGAGATGAATCTGCTACCGCTTATTCGAAATGTTCTGGACCAGTGTATGATTCACTTTTCTTAAACTTCTGAAACATTCGTGGCCTTTTCTCAAATTTTCAGTCTGCTGAGCACCACCTATACTCCTCTAAACCTCATCTTTCCCTTACTGAAACTCAGGTGTGTGTGTGTGTGGGACGGTTGATAGCAGCCCCTTTAATGTACCCTCTTACTTTCTCCATACTAAATTTTACTGAAAAGGTGGATGTTGCGTATATGTACGCAATGACCGAACTTGTTCTCGTATTCCCGAACTCGAATCTTCCGAATTTTATACCCTCTGGCCTCGGTTTGAATGCCAATATGAAACTAAATACATCTGCGCTGTTTACCTTTCCCCTAATTCTACTGACTATCCAAAATTCTTTGACTACCTCACTTTTAAGAATACATTCTTTCCCGCTCTCCCTTTCCTGAAATCTCCATTTTAGGAGATTTCAATGTTCACCACCACCTTTGGCTTTCCGCCCATTTCACTGACATCCCTGATGAACTAGCTTACAACTTTTCAATCCTAAATGACCTAGAGCAGAGTGTACAGCATCCTACTTGTATCCCTGATCGCCTTGGAGATAGGCCCAACATTTTGAATTTATTTCTTACCTCTCATCCTTCTTCTTACCCTGTTAAACTTTTTTCTCCGTTGGGCTTCTCCGATCACAATCTTATATCCGTTTCTTGTTCTATTGCTCCAATTTGGCCTCTGGATCCTCCCAAGAGTAGGCGCCTTTCGCACTTTCGCACTTCCATATTCTATTCCTACTATCCACAAAAGAAAGGCGGCTTTCAGAAGGTGCCGTCACCATCCAACTCGTGACTCTCACTCAGCTTATATCTTTGCTCGGAATCGTGTAAAATGTGTTCTTCGACTCGCCAAAAATCCCTTCATCCGAAAAAAATGTGAAAATCTATCCAATTCACTTCTCCTCGTTTCCATTCTGAAGGCACAGTTGCCGTGTCTTCTACTGACAAAGCTGAACTCTTCGCTCAAACTTTCGTTTACAATTCAACCATGGACGATTCCAGTGCTGTTCCTTCATTTTCTTTTGTGCTGACACCCTGCCTAGGCAAACTCCTTCATCTTTGGCTCTCATTTGGTACTTTTCCTTCCTGCTAGAAGTGATTTCATTCAGCCTGTCCCAAAAAAGGGTGGCAGCTCAACCCTCCAACTATCGTCCAATTCCTTTGATTTCTTGTCTTTCCAAAGTTTTTGAATCTATTCTTAATAGAAAGATTCTTAAAAACCTCTCTTCTCACAATCTTCTTTCAGATCGTCAGTATAGATTCCGCAAGAAACGCTCTACTGGCGATCTTCTTGCATATCTTTCTGACTTTTGGTCAACCTCCTTTCGGGATTTCGGTGAAATTTTTGCTATTTCGCTTGACATATCAAAAGCTTTTGATAGAGTCTGGCACAAATCTTTAATTTTGAAACGTCCCTCCTTCGGTTTCTACCCTTTTATCTATGCCTTCATCTCTAATTTCCTTTCTGGCCGATCTATAGCTGCAATTGTACATGGCCACTGTTCTTCTAAAGCTATTAACAGTGTTGTTCCTCATCGTTCTGTCCTGTCACCCACTCATTTCCTTTTATTTATTAATGATCTTTTATTTGACACTTCGTGTCCTATTCACTCCTATGAAGATGATTCCACTCTTCACTTCTCCACCTATTTCCCAAAGCGTCCCTCGCAGCCGTCACTTTATGATTCGCGTAGGACAGCTGTGGGACACCTGACCTCTGATCTTTCTACTATATCTGATTGGGGCAGAGAAAACCTTGTGGATTTCAATGCCTCAAAAACTCTGTTTCTCCATCTGTCTACTAGTCATATTCTTCCTCACAACTATCCCTTTACATTCAACAACCACCTAATCCTTCCTCTTCTTTTAACATTCTTGTCGTTTCCTTTACTCGTGATCTTTCCTGGAAATATCACATATACACTCTTTGTAAAACAGCTTCTAAGAGGTTAGGTTTGCTGTACCACCCCCTCAGTTTCTTCACTCCCACTCAGTTGCTGTCTCTGTACACAGTGATGGGCAGTATCTAGATACATGTATCGCCGATACGTATCGATCGATACTTTTGCATCGGTATCGGTATCGCTTTAGCTACTTGACAAAAGTATCGATTTATCGGTATCGCTAAGGTCAATTTTCTTAAATGTATCGAAAAAATCGGTACTTCGATACATCGATACATTAATAAGAATTTTTAAATATTTAAATAGATGTTATAATATGACACTACTGAGTTATATTTATGAATATACATAAATAATAATATTATTAAATATTTATTTAATGACAGTACTACTCTACTGGTCACGTCACACAGTACGACGCAACGTTTAAACGCGTTTGTACTTGTGTTATTGAGATTAATTAACCATAATATAGAAACATTGTTAGCTGTAGAGAAGAAGCTAGAGCGTTTGAATTCGGAGGCATTGCGTCATTGTCAGCCACTTCTCAATGCAGTCACAGTAGGGTTCACTAAGCGGTTTGAAAAGTTTCTGTGCCTTGATGCGTCGCATGAGTGTAAAGCAGCAATACTGGCATCGTCTTCAAATCCTCTGTTCAAGTTAAAGTGGATGACAATAAAAGGCAAATTTAATACTAACATTGTCAAAAAGAGGGTTCAAGAAATGTTGGTTAATGCTGTTAAGAGCCTCAGCGAGCAGACCCCCAGCAACAACTAAGTGATGCTGCATCTGACGGAAGTGCAGATGATTTCTTCTGTTATGAGTCTGCTTCCACTAATGTCTCTGCAACCCAAGATTCCACTGAGATGGAAGTTTTACAGTATCTGGGTGACGGAAGTCATTCTCTCCAATCTCTGAGGCAGTACCCAGGAATTCTACGGGTCTTCCTGAAGTATAACACACCACTACCATCCTCTGCTCCTGTAGAACGGTTGTTTAGTTTGGCTGGTCACATTCACGCTCCAAAAAGGAATAGACTGTCTAACCAGATGTTTAGCCAGCTGGTATTTTTGAAGGGTAATAGTAATTACTTTTAATTGTTAGTGTAATATTTTCAGTCATTCGTGTATCCTACAAAATTAAAACATACTTTCATTAAATAAAGCAATTGTTTTTATTTACATCTATAAAACCCATTAAAATGTCGTTGATTTTACTTACAGTGCGTACAAATTACTAGTATAAACAATAATATCTAATACCTACATATTAAATGAATAATTATAAAAATGTACCGGCGATACATGTATCGGCGAAGCATATATCGGTATCGCTTAAGACATCTAGAAAGTATCGGCGTATCGGTATCGCCTAAGACGTTCTTCATGTATCGATGTATCGGTATCGCTTTAGCGATTTTCATGTATCGATGCCCATCACTGTCTGTACAGGATCTTGTTCGTCCCTGTATAGGAGTATACTTCTCATGTGTCGGGTGGTTAAACCCACACAGCCGTACTTGATCGGGTGGAATCAAAGGCTTTTCGTCTCATCATTTCCCCGCCTCTTACTGATTGTCTTTAATCTCTCTTTTTCTTCGCCGCAATGTTGCCTCACTCTCTCTTTACTATCACTATTATAACGGACATTGCTCTTCTGAATACTCTAACTGCATGCCTCCTTGTTTAAGGAGAACACGCAGTACCAGATTTTCTACAGTTTCTCAGTCTTTTTTTGTCCAACTATCTAACGCAAGGGTTAATCGGTATTTTCAATCTTTCATCTACTCAACCGGTTAATTCTGGAACAATCTTCCTCAATCCATCTTTCCTCCTGTCTATGACCTCCCATCTTTCATACGCAGTGTCTAATTACCTCGAAAACACCAGACCTCGATTTTGGCTCTCTTCTTCTATGGAAGGCGCGCTTTTGTGGGCATTTGTCCTTCGCCCATCCTTCCTTCACAATAAAAGTCGTTCGCTCTGCCCTTTTTTCACTAATTTTTTCAATTGTAAAATCTTCACAACGCATGTCGAAGGTTGAGGAATTTTTCTCATTCGTTCCGGCAACTATGTCTTATATAAATAAATAATTTTTCCGGGTGAACGGTGAAAGCGAGGTGGGGTCTGTTGGCGACACACTAATTAATTTTTGTTATCAAATATCAAATATCAGATAATTTTTCAGTAGGTGGTTTATCTTGTCGCCGATTTTTTGATACAAAAATCAAAATTTTCAAAATACAAAAAAATTGAAAATAATTAACTAAATTTGGCGACACACCTGGGAGGTACTGGCGACACACTAATGTGTCGCGACACACAGTTTGGAAAGCTCTGTTCTAGACCGTTGTTCCAGCGCTTGTGATACTTCTCGGTGTTTGTATCTTCTAAATACGTTTTCATTTCCATTTCATTCTCGCCTTGTTCGCCCCTGCACTTGGTATAATCGTCCAGCAGTACAGTGTATGCGTATTCGAGAACACTATCGAAACAACGCATATCAGCAGCACGAGCGTCTACTAAGGGTTTTAGTTTACGGAAAGCACCAATCTCAAATAATCCGTTCATGATAAATCGATTTCGCATAGGAATAAGGGTGTTGTTATCACTACCTCTCCACATCAACCGTATATCGACACAGGGTTGTCTAGTATCATGATTCACACACACACCATACAAATAATAGCATATGAGGGGTTATCGGTAATGTTTTTTTCTTGCTCCCGTTCCTGCAGGTATTTTATAGTTCTCCTTAGACCACTTCTCGACCACCATGAAAATTTTATCCATCTTCTCAACACTCATATAAATACATAAAGTTTACCGGAGTTTGAATGTCTACATTTTGTTTCAAGCAGGTAAGTAATAGCATCACTGTTACGTTTAAACACACGCACAGATTTGAAGACGGACACGTCGTATACAGCGTTGATAATACTGTTTAGCGGTAGCTCCATCTTTTAATAGTTTTCTGATGAGACCTCTGGAAATCACGACCCGTCGACCCAAACTCTGAAACAGTTGTGAGGCGGACGGTTGAGAGGTGAGCGGTTCTGGATGGTTGACTTAGATGGGGATGGAGGGATGGTGGGTCTGACTCAGTTGGCGAGTCATGCGGCTTAGACCGTGTATCCCACCTATTGTTGAGTGGCGACGTTGATAATGCGATTTCATGTACGGTAATTTTCCAACACAAAAACTTAGACTCGCCTGGGCAGTCTAAATGAATATTTAAAACTGCGTCCCATTATACTGGGTAAATGATTAGAGAATTCTTTGAATTGTGATACGTGAAGCAATATTAGTTTCAAAGTTTTATCATACCCACTGCCAGGGATGCGCACCAAACACTTTTTGCATTGTTCAGGAACAATTGGATTCGTTACTGGCGAAAAAGTTTATAATTCTTTCTCAAGTAACACAGAAAACAGTTATGTACATACATTATAAAATAAATGAAATGATAGTAAGCTTATTAACTCTGAGGTGAACTATTCGATAAAAATGTGTGTATACTGTTTCACTTTTGGGGTTAAACAATAGTCATCACTAAATTCTATTAAAAATTCACATACGCCTTTAGTTATAATTTCACTAGTCACCTCATCATGGTATACATGGATATAGTGGTAGAAATATTTTAAGTTGTCCATAATCACTAGATTTACAGTATGTTTCGTAACATTGGTGTATTCTCGGTGAGATGTAATATGATGTAATAGCTCTTGTCGTTCCATTTGTCAACGAGCTTCATAATCCAGAGTCTCTGTTTCTCTTCGGTAAACGTTTGACTCCTTCAATTCACATTGGATATATTCTTTAACGCATCTTAAACTCCCGCCATAGCCCATTACATCTTTAGCATTACGAAAGTTTGTGATGCTCACATCAAAAAAACCGTAAAATATTTGGCCATCCTGTTTGCCAGCTTCGCGAGATTTAATGGGTACTTAAAAACCTCAAAAGACGGATGACTTGAAGTTCTTTGAGTATTCACAACATCTATAGATTTTACGTAGTACCACTTCAGGAGGGTAAAACACGCAATATCAGCGGCTGCCATCGTTATTTATTTGACGCTAAAAAAAATCTTCAACTGAAAAAAAGAAACGTCTACACTCCAACGCCTATTCTGGTCAATTGAGCATAGCAGGAAGGATGCGTGCGCCTTCAAAGGGTCTAGTAGGCGGAGCTACGTAAATCGCTTCCTTACTGACACGCGCACTATAAAATGGAGGGCAACTAGTATTCTTATACAATAACGCGCACACACACACACACACACACACACATTGTGTAATGGATAGTGAAACATATCTACGTAATCCATTTATTTAAAGTACATAAAATAAATAAACTGCAAAATAATACCAACAAGTAAGTAAACTCTAAAACATACAAATAAACTCTAAAACAATTTTAAAAAGGTAACAAATTATATACAGCGTTTATTTATTTCCTAAGGAAACCAAAGGGGACACTCATAGGTACCAGGCAACTGGTATCGTTTCCTATAGGTGTTACGACCAGGGTGGCGTAGTATCGTGATACAGGTATCGCGATACATTTTCTGTATCTTTTATCGTACCACGATACATTTTTTGGTGCTACTATAGCGTGATTCCTACCGGTGACTTCGATACTATAGGATGATTCCTACCCGTTTTGGTTCGAAACTACAGTACTGTAGAGTGTGATTCCTATCCAAGGTATAAATGAAAATATAATAAAATATAAAAATGCTATTTATTATTCAATTTATTTATTTAAAAATAGTTTCGGTGCTACTATAGTATTGGTCTACCTACGATGTTAGGTTTAGTCACGATATTTTCGTTAAAACTAACGAAAATATCATGACTAAACTTAACAATCGTCAGGGCGATGGACATTGGAATGTAAACAAGCAATTAGTAACAAGGTAAGAAGCTATAATTAAAAGGTATACCGCCGAATCGAGGTAGGAATCACGCTATAGTAGCACCCATTTTTTATTATTTGTATCGTATCGAAAGATAGGATACAACAAGTGTCAGTAACGCGATACTTATCATAGACGTCAGTGATCTTTCCGCAGAATGTCTGATGAATTGTTTGAGAAGTCCCTGTAAAATTCAATAAAAATAGAAAGTAATTCAGTTGTTTCATAATATATGTTTTTATATATATAATATATATATATTATATATATTATATATATTCTATATATCTATATAAACTTTGATTGCGTTTACCGCCAATATAATATCTCCCAAACCTGCAGGAAAAAAATTATAAAACTGTTTAAAGAGGCTAATTAATTTCGGCCGGTCACAACCAAGCCCTTTTCAAAGCCATAAACTAGTTAAAATGTCTTAAAAGTTATAAAAACTTCCATCCCGCGGAAGAGCTGAAGTTAAAAGACTGTGTTAAGGCATAATCATAGACAGAGAGATGGGGCTGTCGTACATCTGCAGTTGAAAAGGCAAATATTGCCCAGATTTCAACATTCAAGATGAGAAATCTTAAGTAAAAATCAATCTGTACATCTGGCAGCCGGTCACGACCCGAAATTGTCCTAAAATATTTTAAAATGTTAAAAATAAAGCTATCCATACTGAAGGACAGCTTAATATTTGAAATGGTGTTTTCTCCTAAAATATAAAATGCCTCGTATATTTGTCTCTGTTCCTGGTCCCTGACCTTCATGATAGGTTTAGAATCCTGGAAGTTAAAAATATGATTATGTTCCCTATGCTGAACCAAGCTACTATAAGTATTACCCGATCTCAAGTCACGTTTGTGGGAATTAATCCTTCTCTGAAAATCAATTGTCTCTCCGATGTATTTTTGAGAGCAGCCTCAACATAGGATTTCATAAACTACGCCAGAATTGTTGGAGGCTTTTGTAATAGGATGACAGATGAACGAATACATTTTATTTGGCACAACGGAGACCAGCTTAATCTGCTGTGGCAAGAGTGAGGAAAGCCCTTTGTTAACCTCAAAGGGCACTTTAAGGAATGAAACGTCTTTATCCTGGTTCCTAGTTTTGGGAGAAAAGAAAGATCAACTAGCGGCGAAATAGGCTTTATCAATGAACAATTTGGAATAACCCAAACCTATAAATATATTTTTAATATGTAAAACTTCATCGTCAAGATAAATGGGGTCACAAATCCTGAAAGCTCTCAAAAAGAGACCCGAAATAACACCTTTTTTTAGTACAGAGAATTATTGGAAAAAGCATGAATGTAGCTGTATGAATGCGTAGCTTTCTAAATACTTTGAAAGAAGGTCTTTCGTTGGGATCTCTTAAAATAAGAACATTAAAAAACGAGAGAGATCCACTAATCTCAACTTCATACATAAACTGTATTGAAGGTACAAAACTGTTAAGAAATTCCAACAGCTCATCCAAGCGACGTTGATGACACGTGTGTTATTTTGGAATCTCATGTGGATTTGGATGAGCTGGTGGAATTTCTTAACACCTCATCGAAACTATGGGCTAGATGAAGGTTCCCCTTGTCGGTATTCTGTGCAAACTTTCCCCATAGGCTGTTGAACGAGAGTTTAGCATTAAAGCGCTTGCCAGGGTTTCGTGCAATTTGCTCCCGATTAAATTGTATCCTTTCACGATCATGGTAATGCTGTAAATACGCCGTTTTTCATCTTCGGTCTCAACACCGCGTGGATGTCCTAATGCTTCAACTTTATCCTTCGAAAAGTGTTGATATACGGTGTAAAGAGATTGGCGAGTTTCTGAAACCCTCACACCTCATATATCTTTGGCCGTTCGTCACGGGTGCAAAATGCTAGAGCTAACTCAGGATTAGTGAAAACACCTCCGATCTTCCTCTGGTTGTTTGTATGATTATATTCACCATTGTCCTCCTCTGCACACTTCTCGCACAGGGTTAACGAGTTTATGGTTTATGAGGATAAAATTAGCACTTATTATTCGCGAGGGGGGAGCATGTCAACAAAAGGAAGTCCAAAGTAGTTCTCGTTACAGGGTACGGATTGTTCTTCACGTATGGGTATAAAGAACAAATCGTTGTAATGAAGCTTTAAACCCTCCGTAGGTGGAAAGTACAGTTTGAAGGGATTTGTGCGACCTCCAAACAAACTGAAACCACACTCGAGAGGATCCACCACCATTGAGCGTTTGATTTACCTTATTTCTTCACGGTACTGCTCATTGGTCTCCATCCATGTATCAGACTCGTGCTCCCATAATACCTTGTGAGTGAACTGGGAGCTTATAAGTTGATTGCTGGTACGGTCCATGCAAGCCTATCAGCAGGAGATCTACCATGGATATCACCTGTGATACCACACTCAGTACGTGGACATCCATGCCACCAACAACCGTTAAAGGGGGTACACCGTCTTCTCTCCGGTGCATGGATCCTCACTCAACCCATCCACCCAAAATGTTGAGAACATGTTCTATAAACACGCCTGTCTGTTGATGTACAGTATGTGTGTGAGTCAGTAAATGGCTTTATACCCATAACTCCGCGGAATGTTTCGGGGTACGATGGCTGTGTATCTTTTGGCATAAAATTGTTTTTGAACACTTCAAAGCACAATGATACGATCGTGGTTGTTGCTTGTAGTGAGTCACAGTTGAAGTGGGTTATGTACATCCTTCTAAAGGATTGGAAGCATACCTAAGTACGCGCACATCAGTCACACAATACTGTTCACATTCACTGGCTACATTGTAAGGGGATTGTCCTCATTAAAGCTTTTGCAGTACCGCTCAAAGTCTTCACGCTCACTAGCACTCATGCTGTCACAGTTAAAATAATGTTTAGGGGTGGAGGTCCTACGTAATTTAAAGTGTCGTGAGTGAGGAATGTGTAAAGGAAATATCCTTTTGAAACTTCAGCATCTACGCCTATTACCTTGGGTAGCTCAGCTAATTTACAAGGTGTAAATAATAGCGTGTCTTTAAACTGAACATTTTCACTTATCTGCTTCTGAATAAGCTTGTTTCCTCTTTTCAAGGGGTCATCCGTGAATATCTCTGAGGACTTGTTCAAGAGTTCCTTATAGTCTAGGAGCTAGCTAGGGTATCATGTGCATTAAGATGTACCATAAGTTTGACTTCTGTTCCTGTTTTAGGGTGGTACAGACATAAATAGTGATTGGTCACATGTTTCAAATCTGGATCAAATTCCTCCATTTTCAAATCCAAAATGGCCGCCAACTCGAAGATGAATTTACAGAGAAGCAATTTTCTTAATAGTTTTAGCTTATACTAGGTTTTAGGGTAAATAAACTAATAACTGATGACTGAGTCTTAACAATATCTTTGATATCTATAAGATGTTTCTTTTGGGGGTAAAACGTCATTATTTGCTTAAAATTGCGATTTTTTCGATTCTGTACCATGGTTGTTATATGTTTGTTTTTTTCTGCAGGAAGGAGGGGCCAAGGGCAAATGCCCGCAAAAGCGCCCCTCCCATAGAAGAATAAGAGAGCCAAAATCAAGGTCTGGGGTTTTCGAGATGTTTAGACACTGCGTATGAAAGATGGGAGGTCATAGACAGGAGAAAAAATGGATTCAGGAAGAGGGTTCCAGAGTTCATCGGTTGAGTAGATGAAACATTGAAAATACCGATTAACCATTGCATTAGATAGTTGGACAGAAAAAGAATGAGAAAGTGTAGAAAGTCTGGTGTTGCGTGTTCTCCTTAAAGGAGGAAGCATGCAGTAAGAGAGTTCAGAAGAGCAATGTCCGTTATGATAGCGATACTAAAGAGAGAGTGAGGCAACATTGCGGCGAAGAGAGAGAGATTGAAGACAATCAGTAAGAGGCGGGGAATTGATAAGACGAAAAGCCTTTGATTCCATCCGGTCAAGTACGGCTGTGTGGGTTGAACCACCCCACAGATGAGAAGCATACTCCAAATAAGGGCGAACAAGACCCCTGTACAGAGACAGTAACTGAGTGGGAGTGAAGAAACGGCGGAGGTGGTACAACTGGTAGAGCACACCTAATCTTTTAGAAGCTGTTTTAAAAAGGGAGTATATGTGATCTTTCCAGGAAAGATCAAGATAAAAGGAAACGACAAGAATGTTAAGAGAAGAGGAAGAATTAAGTTGTGTTGTTGAAGGGAAGGGGATAGTGGTGTGGAAGATTGTGACGAGTCGATGGCAGGGACGTGCCCTCTGGGTAGGCAAGGTAGGCAGTGCTTACCCTGAATAAAACTAAAAATATTAAATATAAAAAGTAAATGATTTTCACTTCATTATATAAATGTTAATTTAATGTATGAAATTCAATGTATAAATTTGTAAATGGATAATATTGTGTTAGAAGCACAATTTCCCCGTGCCTTTCAACCTCTATATATATTAACGCTTGACAATGAAATTTTCCCACGTGCCGTGAGTGGAGCTCCAAGCTGTGACAAATACTGCGCTATATAAGCAGATTTAGTTCTGCTTTTCACTCAGTGTTTTGCCGTTCGGGCACATGGTCGGGTGTGTGGCTGTGCGCGCGTCTGTGTTGTCGTTTGCCTCTGGTGATTGAACTAAATTTTAGACATTTTATTTCAAAATTTAACCCTTTTCAAATATGGACAGTGAGTATCTTAAGAATTTTTCTAAACTGTCTTATGAAGAAAGGTTGAATGTGATTAAAAATGGTAGGCCGACACCGGAACTGAAACAGTTGCTACAGCGTAAAGGAACAAATAATCAGAACGTTTCAAACGACGTGGTACAGCAAGAAAGAGTGGTTGTGTGGTTGTGTTACAACAGGTAGACTCTTTGTTTTCCATGCTTGTTATTTTCCGTATCTAGTGAAAGTGTGTGGATAAGAACAGGATATTGTGATTTAAATAATTTGACTAATGCTTTAAGTAAGCACGAGAGGTCTGCTGCGCATTATGAAAGTCAAATATCGTTGAAAACATTTGGATCTACACGAATCGACTTGAGCATAGATAAGCAAAAAAACTTAGCATTGAAATTCACAATAAAAAGGTAAAGGAAAACAGAGACATACTGAAAACATTAATTTCTGCTACTTGCTTTTTGATTAAACAAAAACTTGCTTTCCGCGGTGATAATGAAGATAAATCCTCTTTAAATCGTGGAAACTATATTGAATTACTGAACTACACTGCAAAATTTGACCAAAAATTAGCACAACATTTACAGACTTCATCCGTGTTTTCTGGCGTTTCTAACAAGATACAAAATGACTTGATTGAGGCAGTAGGCATAGCTGTAGAAAATAATATTAAAGAAGATATCGCAAGATCCCCATTCATTGCTATAGAAGTGGATGAATCGACTGATATTTCAAATACAGCTCAATGTTCCATAGTTTTAAGATATGTATTGGATTCTGAAATTAAAGAGGCTTTCATAGGATTTGACGAACTTAAAGACAGAAGAGCTACTGGTGTAACAGAATGCATATTTAAAAATTTAGATAAATACAACTGTGCTGAGAAGCTTGTAGCACAGACATATGATGGAGCATCGGTAATGGCATCGCATTTAAATGGCGTTCAAGCTAAAGTAAGAGAAAAGGCATCATCAGCGTTATTTACCCATTGCTACGCTCACAAGTTGAATCTTGTTCTATCTCAGTCAGCAAAATTTACCTGAATGTACAATCTTTTTCAAGACCATTGATGGTCTTGCTGCATTTTTCAATCACTCTACAAAACGAACGCAATTTCTTGATGAAATAGTACATAAACGCATTCCAAAGGCTGCACCAACGAGATGGAGTTCTAACTCAAAGCTAGTGCAAACTATTTTACACTATCATAGTGACCTTTGTAAACTTTTCAACAACATTGACAGCAATCCTTTATTGTGGGACTCAGATACTTTAGTGAGGAGTAATGGATTTATAATTGGCTAACGAAAGATTCAACATACTTTCTTCTCATGGTATATGATAAGATTTTCATTAGAACTGACACACTCTTCAATATCTTACAAACTAAAATTATAGATATTCCATATTGCATTGAAAGAATCAATGAAACAATGAATTCCCTCGAGGGTCTGCGCAAAAATTTTGATGATATCTATGAGAAGTTTGAAGAATGTTTCAAAGAAAATAACTTGACTGAATCAAAATGTCGTACAAAAGGTCCAATTAAAAAAGAAAGAGAAAGAATATTCTGTCT
Source organism: Bathynomus jamesi (assembly GCA_023014485.1). Lineage (NCBI taxonomy): Eukaryota > Metazoa > Arthropoda > Malacostraca > Isopoda > Cirolanidae > Bathynomus > Bathynomus jamesi. Next base: position 270,785 of record JAJOZX010002920.1, on the reverse strand, counting down.
AATATTGAATGATATACTGCAGCATATGGAAGCAAGATACAGTGACTTCAAAAATTTACAATTTATTTCATTAGTTGATAGTAAAATGTTTCTAAAGCTAGCTACATAAATTGATAAGGATGCACTAGAAAGTTTAGAGAAGAATTATGGTAACTTCTTCGATGTCATAAGATTGAAAACTGATCTAGCTGGAATTTATAGTGCACAAGTGTTCAGGGATAAATCAATTAAAGATTTGCTTGCTTTCATATTTCAAAATGGACTTGAACTAACGTTTCCTGAAGCGGTGAAGCTGTTGCAATTGATTTTAACAATTCCAGCTACAACAGTTTCTGTTGAGAGGTCATTTTCAGCTTTGAAAAGAATTAAAAGCTACACCAGGAATAGAATGAAACAGGAAAGGCTTTCATCACTTGCCCTAATTTCAATTGAAAAGGAAAGATTTACTAAAATGGAGCAAAATCCCACTTACAATTTCTTTGAAAAAATTACAGATATTTTTGTTACTAACAAAGAGAGAAGAATGGAATTCATCTACAAATAAAGCGGTAAGTAAATATTTGTTGTTGACCAAAAATTAGCACAAATGGTGCGAAAGGGGTTAATTATGCTTAAAATTCGTTGGTGGCTGGGGCTCCGCCCCGGAACCCGCTGGGGGAGTTCGCGCCCACCCCAGACCCCCTAGCTTGGAGCCGCTCGCTCCGCTCGCGCATTGAGTCTGCCTACCCTGAGTATTTACTCACGGCACGTGCCTGGTCGATGGATAGAGGAACTGAGTTTTTGAGGTATTGAAAACCACAAGGTTTTCTCTGCCCCAATCAGATATAGCAAAAAGATCAGCGGTCAGGTGTCCCTTAGCCGTCCTACGCGAATCATAAAGTGACTGCTGTGAGGGACGCTTTGGGAAACAGGTGGAGAAGTGAAGAGTGGAATCATCGGTATAGGAGTGAATAGGACACGAAGTGAGAATTAAAAGATCATTAATAAATAAAAGGAAATGAGTTGGTGACAGGACAGAACCCTGAGAAACAACATTGTTAATAACTTTAGGAGAAGAACACTGGCCATCTACAACTGCAACTATAGATCGGCCAGAAAGGAAATTAGAGATGAAGGCATAGATAGAAAGGTAGAAACCGAAGGAGGGACGTTTCAAAATTAAAGATTTGTGCCAAACTCTATCAAAAGCTTTCGATATGTATTGCGCAATGGCAAAAGTTTCACCGAAATCCCGAATGGAGGATGACCAAGAGTCAGAGAGATGTGCAATAAGATCGCCAGTAGAGCGTCCCATGCGGAATCTATACTGACGATCTGAAAGAAGATTGTGAGAAGAGAGGGACTTAAGAATCTTCCTATTAAAGATAGATTAAAAAACTTTGGAAAGGCAAGAAATCAAAGGAATTGGACTACAGTTGGAGGGTTGAAAGCGGTCACCCTTTTTTGGGACAGGCTGAATAAAAACGAACTTCCAGCAGGAAGGAAAAGTACCAGATGAGAGAAAAAGATGAAAGAGTTTGCCTAGGCAGAGTGTCAGTACAGAAGCACAGTTTTTAAGAACAACAGGAGGAACACCATCAGGACTTTACGTTTTCCTGGAGTTGAGCCCAGATAGGGCAGAGAAAACATCTTTAGAAGAGATTCTACGAGGGTAATTCAATAAGTATCCGCACTTTTTATTTTCACAATTTTATTTTCACATCTGATAGATTATAAACAAATCACTTCTCAACATAGTCTCCCTGTTTCTCAATACACTTAGTCTAGCGATTTACAAGCTTCCTAATGCCATCACAAAAGAATGTTTTTGGCTGTGTGTGTAGCCAGTCATGCACCGCCTCCTTTAGGTCATCATCGCCTTGGAATCGCTGAACTCTCAAAGCGTCTTTTAGTGGTGCAAACAGATAAAAATCCGAAGGTGCCAGGTGTGGACTGTAGGCTGGATGGTCAAGAACTTCAAATTTAAGTTCTTGAAAGCATTTTCTAGTCTGTGTAGCGGTATGAGGGCGCGCATTGTCGTGGAACAGAATGCAATGGAAACAGTAGTATGGGTTCAAAATGCCAGAGTGCAGAAATGTTACGTAATGTTGCAAGAGTGCCAACTCCACCCCCTTTGTTGCAAGAGTGCCAACCCTCACCCCCTTGCTGCAAGAGTGTCAACCCCCCACCCCTTTGTTGCTAGAGTGCCACCCACACCCCCTTGTTGCCAACCCCCACCCCCCTTTGTCGCAACCCCCCACCCCCTTTGTTGCAAAACCTCTTTGGAGGAGAACGTGGGAGTGCCTCACCCCCCAAAGGGGCATACCTAACCTAAGGGAGCCTCTTTGGGGGAGAAGGGGATGCCTCACCCCCCAAAAGGGGCAGAAAGAGACAGCAAGAGAGGAAGAGAGAAAGGAAGAGAGGCCCGCTCTCTTATAGGGTCCCAAACAGCCAGTTGGCTGCTGAGTTGTCAGATAACGCCATATGTTTAATTATTATTATTCAGCCATTTGGCTGCTGAGTTGCCAGATAACGCCATGTGTTTAATTATTATTATTCAGCCATTTGGCTGTTGAGTTGCCAGATTCATTATTTATTTTAAATAAGCATATGTTAATCAGCCAGCAGGCGCCACAGCCAGTCGGCTGCAGAGTTGTGAGATAACGCCATGTGTTTAATTATTATTATTCAGCCATTTGGCTGCTGAGTTGCCAGAAAAAGCCATGTGTTTAATTATTATTCAGCCATTTGGCTGCTGAGTTACCAGATAACGCCATGTATTTTATTTAAAGCATATATTCCAGTTGGTTTAGAATGCCGATTTGACAAATAGCAATTAATTAATTATTCTGTTTAGAAACAAATGATATAAACGTGTTCAAGGAATAAATAAAACACCATTACAACGTTCTGTTTATTAATTAATGTTATACAATGGCGTGTATATATGATCAAATAGAACGGAAAATATAATCATACAAAGCATAGTATTAACAAAATATTAGAAAAATATATTTATATTAAATATATATATATATATATATATATATATATACAGGGTGGGCCGTAAGTTTCCATACATAGGAAAAATAAACATTTTTTTATGGACAACCATTTTTATTTATATAATATGCTCTACATGGTTGCCATTGTTTTGAAAACACATTTCAATACGTGTTCCCCACTGTTGATGAACACGCATTAGCACAGTTGACGTTATGCTTGTAATGGCGTTGGTGATACGTTTCCTTTAGATGATTTATGTCTCGTATCTTTTCCTGATACACCATGGCCTTCAAGTGCCCCCAAAGATAGAAATCAAGGGGGGAGATCTGGGGATCTGGGAGGCCACTCCACAGGACCACGCCGACCAATCCAAGCATCCGGAAACTGCTGATCCAAATACCGACGCAGGTGAAGACCATAATTTAAATTTTCCTATGTATGGAAACTTACGGCCCACCCTGTATATATATATATATATATATATATATACATATTATATTATCAAATCTTAGTACAGGAAAAATAGTTATATTAATTATATATAATCATACAAAACATTGTATTAATAAAATATTAGTACAGGAAAATATATATTTATATTAATTATATACAGGGTGGGGCACGGGAATCAAGTGTTTTTTGAATAGCTAGTAATCGGCCATTAGGAATGGGAGGGGCGTGCGGTAGGTAGCATTCCATTCCTGGGTTCATAGCATTTAACTTTAACTAACACTCACCTTTATCTTTCAGGTGCCATCATGGAGCAGTGGACGTTAGAACACCGCATGTTCGCGTATGATCATTTTGTTAGGAGTGGCGAGTCAGTGACAGCAGTTCAGCGTGCGTTTCGCCGCAGATTCAACATTCATCGAAATGACTCTGTTCCCGCTCGTGACACAATCTTACGTTGGTTAACAATCTTCGAACAGGAGGCTCAATAATGAAAACAAAACCGAAGGGGCCGCAACGCACTGTGCGTACTCCAGAGAACGTTGAAAGGGTCAGACAAGCGATGTTGCAAAGCCCAGGCCGCTCTGCTCGGAGACATTCAGCTGCACTCGGAATCAGCAATCGTACTGTTAGACGGATTTTGCATGAAGAATTACATTTTCACCCATACAAGTTAGCGATGGTGCAGGAATTGAATGTAAACGATTGCCCCCAACGACTGAATTTTGCACAGGAAATGCTTGCACTTTATGAGCAGAATGAAAACATGATGGTGGTAATGAGTGATGAAGCCCATTTCCACCTTAATGGGGCCGTCAACAATCAAAACTGTCGGTATTGGGCTGCTGAAAATCCGCGACAACTCTATGAAAAACCGCTGCATAGCCCTAAGGTTACAGTTTGGTGCGCGGTGGGAAAGTTTGGCGTCATCGGTCCCTATTTCTTCGAACAAAATGGGGTTACCGTTACCATAACATCTGGGCGTTACATTGAGATGGTGAACACCTTTTTCATCCCTGAGTTACGAAGAAGGCGTATTGCTCGTCGACATTTGTGGTTTCAGCAAGATGGGGCCACGCCACACACCCCAGAGCGTCAATGGCTGTTCTTCGCCCCCTGTTTCCCAACCATCTCATTTCGAGATTTGGTGACATTGCATGGCCCCCTCGGTCCCCTGACTTGTCCACATGTGACTTCTTTCTATGGGGGTACCTCAAGTCACGTGTCTACGAGGACAAGCCCCGTACATTAGATGCATTGAAGGAAGCGATCCGTCAACAAATCATCCAAATCAACAGAGACCTGCTGGAAGAGTGGAGGCCAATTTTCGTAAACGCCTTCAACAATGCGTCGACGGCCAAGGACATCATATGCCAGATATAATTTTCGGTACATGATTATTATGACATGAAATGCTATGTTCTTACGAATGTTGTTCTACCAATATATTTTCTTTACAAAAATAAATATCATTTTCCTGATTATTCCAAAAACACTTGGTTCCCGTGCCCCACCCTGTATAATCGTACAAAACATAGTATTAGCAAAATATTACAGGATATATATAATATATATATATATATATATATTGTCTTTACGTTCTACGGTGCAAAATGCTAAATTCAACGGTGATTGATGCTATATCCACATCGCCATTACTTTGTACGATGTGGTAAAACCGTCCAAGCATCACTTCACCGTTTAACTGATACGGCGGCTTATACTCGATATAAATGGCTTTCATATCGTTCAACACTATTTTTGTACCCACTTTACACTCGGCAGGCAAGTTGTCTTTAAGCGCAGCTAGAACACATTCAAAAGCACGCACGAAAACGTCATCGTGGGCCGTTACATTGAATACAAGTTTATAATCATGCCTTTCCAATCGGGGTTTTTTTTTAACGCCCCGAACTTTTCAATCGTGAACTCTTCTTCACTCGACATAGCGGCAATTGAAATAGTCTACCAAATCATTACGACACCTATTCACTATATAGAGGTACAGTTCTTCAGGGTGAACAGTGTAGGCGAGCTCAGCCCTGTACCTCTCAAGCGTTTTGTACCAAAGCTCAGGATATTTCGAAGAATCTAAGCCTTTTAAATATGCTTCCAGAGCTAGTCCGTTCTCCCCCTGCTCATTCCTACATTCAACATATCCGTCGAGCAGAGCGGTGTATGCGTATTCAAGCACTGTGTCAAAATAAACCATGTCTGTAATACGTGCATCTAATATAGGCTTCAGCTTACGGAATCCGACGATCTCAAACATTCTGTCGAGGATGAAACGGTTTCGTGTAGGAACAAAAACGTCATTATCAGCTGTGTTCTTCCCATCAGTCGTATATCAATACATGGTTGATTGTTATTTACACTCAATGTACAAACAATGGTATATGAGGAGGCGTCACTAATCACCTCTCTTATTATACCTACGTCAGCTGGTATTTTATAACCGTCCTCAGCCCACCTCTCAACTACCACGAAGATTTTATGCATCTCCTCAAGATTTAAATAAATAACGTTGCGTTTGCTCGCAGGCCGAGAGTTCGTTTCAAGCACACAGTTAATGATGCCGGTTTCCCGCCTAAATACACACAACGACTTCGTCACGGAGACGTCGTACGAGGCGTTGAGAATGCTTCTCAAAGGGAGTTCCATCGTATTCACACAGTTCGAGATGACACGTCCACTCGGCGCAAGCTCTGAGAAGGCTATGAGACACAGGAGGCAGGCAGGTAGGCAGGATCGGGTCGACGGGCGGGTGATTCACCCTGATGAAACGTGAATGGGTTTGTTCGAACTCGTATGATCCGTGAGGAGTGAGTCGCACCATAATCTAATGAAACGTGTGCGGCGCTGACCCAACATGAATTGTTGTATCCCATTATATTGGGCAGGTGTCTTGAGAAATTTTCCGATACAAGAATTAATTTCGGTTTTAGTGTTTTATCACTACCACTTCCCTGAATACGCACCAAACAGTTTCCCTCAGGGTAAATTTCACGAACTAAACGCATTTTATAATGTTTTATCTCTCCTAAACATCTTCACATTGCGAGGCGCTGTTAGAGAGAAACATATGTTCATATTTATCCTTTTTATTTAACAGGCGATACTCATCTCTAAAATCTGTTAAAAACTCACCTAGCCCTTTAGCCACAACCTCACTACAAACCTCATCATGATATATATTAATGTAGTGGTAAAAAATACTTAAGATTGCCCATGATGACGAGATTCACATTTTCAGTCGTAGGGTATGAGTAATCGACATGGTGTAGCATGATATAATACCGTTTATCACACCACTCATCCACAAGTCTCACTACCCATAACTGTTGTTTATCTTCTGAGCGTGCCGCTTCTTCTACCACGCGGTGCACGTGAGCCTTCATAAAGCTTAGTTCTATAACATACTTCAGTACATCGTCTGTACTGCGAAATCCTACAATCCCCTTGCCAGAATATCCGTAGAGTATTTGAATAGCCTGACCCTTCGCACGATTCAATGCAGCCTTAAAAGATGCAAAGGAGGCGGGTATAGGGAGTTTTTCAGTATCCACTACATCTACGCACTTTGCTGAATACCACTTGATAAATGTTGAACACGCGATATTAAAGGTGGCCATTTTCTTCTATGCGAGAGAATACACGTCTGAGCTCAAGGGTATACAGAGGCCAACTGAGAACGCGGGGATAGAGGTCTGCTCAGGTTGCGGCATGAATCACGTCGCCGGTCTTACACAAGTGAAACACAAGTTGAAACACGATTTATTTAATAAACGAAATAATCAGGATGTACTGTATATATATATTTACAAATACGTGTAATAAATAAGTTAACAATAGACATATCAAAGATTGTGGTATCCAAAGGGCACGGTGTCATAGGTACCAGGCACTTGGTAACGTTTCCTATACGTGTTACGGCACACCTTTGTACCCCTAAGTTCCTTCACACACCCCAGCTTCTGCGCCCGAAAATTGTGGGTGCCTACAGTCAGTTGGGGCGGTCGATCACCCTCATCATCTTCCAAGCACACTAAATCCTTCAGCGAATCAAAGTTGACGACCCGCCGATTCGCTTGGTTAAGCGTGATACCCTTAGCCTTCACGATATACTTCGTTTCATTCCCTATCCTCACCCGTACCCCATAGGTCTTTGGCCCTGTTGACACAAACGAGTCGGCGTATGCGTTGTCCCCATACTCATCCTTGATCTCGTCAGTTAGCTCGCCGAGGAACTCCCCAATAGCAGGCATGTATTCACCACTCCTCGCTGTGAATATCACGCTATCTGTATCGGCATACAATACTCTCCGCCCAAGAGAATGCAATAGACCCCAAAGTTTAATGCGGGCGTAGGCCGTTGTGAAGCTGGCTACAGGAATGTTTCTAACCCGTGATGTATCTGTGGCCAGTTCAGTATTGTTGAACTTTATTATGTAAGTATTATCTACATTCACAATCTCCATGACTTCTTTATCGGGTGCGTTGGCGTAATCCCAGACTTCACTATAACTTTGCGCCAAATGAACATTCCCTTTACCGGTATTCTGCGCAAACTTTCACCAAAGGCTGTTTAGGCACAATTTTGCACTAAAGCGCTTGCCAGGATTCTTTGCAATTTGGGCACGATCAAGTTGTATACCTTCGTTGTCGCGGTAACGCTGAATATAAGACGTTTTTTCGTCTTCGGATTCAACCCCTCGCGGATATCCTGCTGCCTCAACCTTATCCTTCAAAAATGCGTTTATATACGGTGTGAAAAAGTTGGGTAACTTCTGAAACCTCCACACCTCATGTATCTTCATTATTCTATACCCATGGCGTACGGCTAGGGACAGCTCAGGACTTGTGTATACACCTCTGATCTTACGCTGGTTGGGTGAATGGTCACAATCACCATTGTTCTCTTCCGCACACTTCACGCAAAGGGGAAACATGAGCTTGTGATCGATGACGACGTGTAAGATCGGCACCCATAAATCGTTAGGGGGGAGCACTTCTACGAAAGAGAGCCCAAAGTAGCGATCATTCAAATTTCTTGAAAACTCGGCAATGGAGGGTAGGCTAGGCCCCACCAGTTTCTCAGGAGCGCCCACGGGGTACGGGTTGTTCTTCATCACGTAGGGGTATAAAGAACAGAAATCGTAGTAGTGAAGCTTCACACCCTCCGTAGGTGGAAAGTATAGCTTGAAGGGATTTGTACGCCCACCGAACAAGCTATCACCGCATTTGAGAGGATCCAGTACCATTGAACGCTTGATCGTGTTTATTTCCTCACGGTACGCCCCGTCTGTCTCCATCCGTGCATCATATTCATGCTCCCACAAGACTTTGTGAGTGAACTGGGAGCTTATAAGCTGATCGCGGGTGCGGTCCACGCAAGACAGTCGGCAGGAGATCTACCGTGGATATCTCCTACGATTCCACACTCAGGACGGGGGCATCCATGCCACCAGCAACCGTTAAAGGAGTACACAGTCTTCACGCCAGTGACACGGTTTTCACTTAGCCCATCAACCCAAAAAACACGACCATTAATCTTAATGGGTACTTCACCCGTGTTGCGGGCGTGCTTTATGTATACACCTGTCTTCTGCTGTAGGTGTATGAGCCAGTAAATAGCCTTGTGGCCATAACTGCGGGGATTGTTTCTGTGAATAATGGCTAAGGTGGCTTTAGGCATGAAGTTATTCTTGAACACCGTAAAACATAATGACGCGATGGTGGTTGCGACTTGCAGCGGATCGCATTTGAAACGGCCTATGTACATCCTTCTAAAGGCCTGGAAACATACTCTAAGCACGCGTACATCATTCACGCAATAACGCTCACATTCATCAGCTATATTATAAGGATTACGTTCATTAAAACTGCTGTAGTATCGATCAAAGTCTTCACGTTCATCTGTACTCATACAATCATAGTTAAAGTAATGTTTGGGTGGAGGTAGGCCTACGTAGTTTAAAGTCTCGCTAGTGAGGAATGTGTAAGGGAAGTATCCTTTTGAAACTCAGCTGCTACCCCCATCACCTTGGGTAGCTTTGCTAATTTACAAGGTGTGAATAATAAAGTGTCTTTAAATTGTACATTACCTCTTATTTGCATCTGTATTAATTTGTTGCCTCTTTTCAATGGATCACCTGTAAATATCTCAGAGGACTCGTGCTCAAGCAGCTCCTTATAAAGGAACTGTGTGTCAAACTTTGCCCCGTTATGGGCGAGAATATACACAGTCATTTTTTTGAACTTGTCGGCTAACTTGACAATATAGGACACAAATAGTTTCACAGGACTATCGTGGACATTCGTTTTAAAAACGTTTGTCCGTTTACCACATTTGGGGCACTCATCACACTCGATCTCCATATACTCATCACAGATAGTCTGGCTCACAAGTAAGTGTGGAATTACCTCTTTGATTTCAGAGTTCGTGTTTTCTTCTATATCGTAGTATACAGTTACACAAGGTTTGTTTTTAGGCTTGGCGTCTTTCATATAACATACATGCTTACACCATCCGCCTTATATTTCTCATGGCATGTAGAACAGTGAATTTCGTCACATTTGTGCTTGAAATTTCCCCAATTATCCATTGTGTGAAACATACCACATTCAAAGATTCTCATTTTCCTGCACGTGCCAATTGATTTATGGAGCTCAAAACAGTTATTATGGAAAAATGTCCGTCTACACATATTACAATCCCGCTTCTCAGCATCAACTACACGACTTTCACATTTTGCGCTTTTACACTGTTCACATACCATGTGACAATCTTTACAATGTTTCACTATATCATCCGCAAACTCGAGACACCAATTACACAAATCATGACGTCGCCCATATTTTCGACTTTTATCATAACTCACGTAAAGGCACCTTATATTACGGATGGGGAGATATGTTGTCCCTGACAGTCCTAAAATAAGTAGGGGTCTTGTACGATCTCTCACATTGCTTTTAAAAACATACACAGTCCTACGACGATCATCCAGTCCAAATACACTATACGGCATTCATTTCCTGTTCTACCCTTCTCAGCTCTCAGGACCCATGTTACAGTCAAACTCAAGTTCACAGTCTACAGCTAGTTTACGGGCACGCTCCACACCGTAGGCAGCCAAATTTGTCGGTTTGTATTTGTACAGTAAACATGCGAGCTAAGACTACTGCTATAAAGCCGCAACCACGATCGACGTTTATATGCCGTCTATAAATAGCCTGAGAATTGAAGTTAAGAGTGTAAGGTGTGGCACTATGCCCGCAACACGGAATACACGGTCAATATTTACGTGAAGTTGTCCATATTGAAGGCTATACTACTTTGGGAGGCTGCATTATACGACCTAATATATACTCTACATCTTCAGCCGCCAAACGTCTGAAGGCACTACTACCCAAAAGTCATTACATCGTTATCATCTGAGCCGAATCCGAAGGACAGACTCGTCCTGACTTCACGCTCGTCGCGGTTCTGAAGGGCAAACTCTACAATACGCTGTACAACGCGACGTAGGCCGTGTTCAATACCGTTGCTATACATGGATCTATGGTCAACCCTGACTATATACCGATTTCTAGTCAAGGCTGGGGTCGGGGTTGCGGTGCGTACCAACTCAAATGTTATACCATCCTCAACAGAACGGGGCGCAGTTGTGGAGCATGAATAAGGATCTATATTGGCTGATGTGAGGTTGGTTGCGTAAAACGTTGAGGGTTGGGGCTCTATTACTGCAGACTCAACAGAACAGGAGGCAGCTGTGGAGGATGAACAAGGTGGTATATTGGCTGAAGAAGCTGATGTGGTTGGTTGCGTAAGACGTTGAGGGTTGGGGTCTATTACTGCAGACTCAACAGAACGGGGGGCAACTGTGGAGGATGAACAAGGGGGTATATTGGCTGAAGAAGCTGATGTGGGGATTGTTGCGTAAGACGTAGAGGGTTGGGGCTCTACTACTGGTGGTCTAACAACCGGCGCGTTCCTGGCGCGCTTTATACCTGACGCGGAGACATCTTCATCATGTCTCCGCTTTGAACGTGCAACAGGTGTCGCTGGTGAGGCTTCATCGGCGGGTATGGGCATTGTAGATGCATGGTCAACGGATTCGCCCGTGATATCGATGATGGGGGCTGTACATCGTCGTCATTCACGGTTCTGTGGAAGAAGAAAACAAAATATAAGGAGCAGAACTCGTTATTTGTAATATTCTGTAAATGACCCACTTAGGGGTGTGACGTGTTAGAAATGGAATCTGTAGAAAAGTTCAGATTCACGAGCCTATCCACATGTATTATATCTGACCCGACAGGTTGTGGTAAAACGGTGTTTATGCTTAATATCATTAAAGAAAAGGGGGAAATGTTCTCAAAATTTGCGCATAAGGTTATATGGTGCTATTCGACGTATCAATCAGTGTTCAACGAGTTCATCTCATGTTGGAGATGGATAAAACGTTTGCTGAGATATTTACAATATTCTCCCACCAGCTTAACATAAGTGTGTTCTTCATCAATCAGAATCTATTTTTAAAAAATAGATACATGCGCGATGTGTTGTTAAATACACAATATCTACTTTAGTCTTATTCGCGCAACGTAGAGATGTGTCACAAATTGGGGTATTAGCCAGTCAAATGTTCCCGAATCAGCGTAAGGAGTTTTAGGGCGTTTATAAAGAGGTCACAAAGCAACGTTATGGATATTTACTTTGTGACCTTCACCCGCGAAACACGTTCAGGGTGCTTCTAAGAACGAATATATTTCCAAACGAGCCCGAAACTGTGTATATTCCAGAATGACGAATAGGCTAAAGAAATACCATGAATTAATAAAAATCTATCAACGACAGCCTCGAATGTTGCAGCAGATGTTTATTAAAAATATCGACTCTGACTTTTTAAAATGCATCTGCGAAATCTGCCTCAATGTTATAAAATGTAATGTTCCAATGAAATCCTGTTAGAAGGCTCGCTTACGTCGTTACAAGAACATAATACAGACGCTCGCCCATAAAAGTCAGACTGTGGCTAAGAAAAAGCGTATTATTGTACAAAGATTTGGGTTGTTCCTCCCCATCTTATTTTCAATTTTGGGGCCTTTACTGACTAGATTAATATAATGAAGAAGGTGGTTGTGATCCCGCACGAGGTGTATGCATCATTACAAAGGAACCCAGACGCGGCTCTAGAACCCCGTAAAAGGAGGCTTAAAAGAATGGAGAGTGAGCTACTATCCCTATTAAACAGTGAAAAGGCTCCTGATGAGAAAAAGGTTTTGTATCAGGAGGCTTTGCAGAAATTTTTTCAGGAGTACGAAGATTATAAGCATCCTACAGAGCTCACCGTGAGGCACAGCTCGAATAGCGCAGAGCATAGTGACACAGGGCCTAAGCAACCAAAGAGTAGCGGTACACATTGAGGAATAATGGATTAAGTCTTTATAATCTATTGAGTTAGGATTCCATCATACAGTGGACCGACACAGGCGAGGTCATTGTTGAAGGAACAAGGGTACAAGGTTCCAATATCGTTGATATTGTTCATGATCTGGTGAGAAAGTGGGATAGGCCTCACCAACAGGATGGAGACATATTAAAGCAAGACTACACAAATAAATGTCCCCAAAACATTGATAGGTAATCTGAATAGGTTAAAAGACTTGGAACATGCATCGCACGTGTCACAACTGAGTACACCTTCGCCCACAACAGCCGCCGTACCTCTGAAGAGAAGAAAGAAGAGAGTAGAAGGCCAACCTTATCCACGTGCCTCTAAAATACGCAAATGGCTAACGTATTAAGTAAGCACACTATTATGACATTTCTAGCCCTGCATCCTATGGTGGCGTTAATAGACTGTACAGAGGTACTTATGGTGTAAGGAAAAAAGATGTTGAGAGATTTTTGCGTGCCCAGGATGCTTATACACTTCATAAACCGGTGAGAAAAAGGTTTAAAACAGCCAAGACAACAGCCGCATCGATTGACTCTATTTGGCAGGCAGATTTAACAGACATGCAAAGATATTCAGTGTACAACGACGGCTACCGCTACATCCTATTCATAATAGATGTATTCTCTAGATACCTGTGGCTAATTCCCCTGAAAAATAAATCGCCGAAACAGTTGCTAAAGCGGCCAAAACGATGATGTTGAAAGAAAACCGGATTCCTGGCTATTTTTGTACGGATATGGGAAAAGAATTTATAGGGCGAGCTTTTCAGAACATGCTGTCAGAGTTTAACATCAGCTATTACACTCCAATTCTATACATAAGGCTTCTTTAGCTGAAAGAGTTCAACGTACCATAAAGGACGCATGCACCGTATTTTACACATAAAAACACGTACAGATATATAAACGTTCTCGATTCATTGGCTTCATCCTACAACCGCTCACACCATCGTACGATCGGTACAACACCTAACGATGTTTTAGAAAGAGGCAAGCGTCCGAGAAGAGATGGAGTGCCACCACCACCACCACAATCTGCGCGTTTCAAAATCAATGACTATGTAAGGCTGTCACGTTCGGGAAATAAATTCGCGAAGGGTTTTGAGCAAGGATGGACACGCGAGATTTTTAAAGTTAGAGCCATGATCCTAAAGGCGAGATAATGATGTATTACGTTGAAGATTTGAATGGAGAAGAGATCTCGGGAGGTTTTTACCGCGAGGAACTGCAGAAAGTGGCATTTAATTTAGGAAAAAATGTGTTTAAAATTGAGAAAATTTTAGGAAGCAAAGGTACAGGAAAGAGAAAAATGTACCTGGTGAAGTGGCTAGGTACCCAGAAAGCTTCAATACCTATATAAAAGCTGACGCAGTAATGAAGCTTAATTAGTATGCAACATGACACCAACCATTTCTACGTCACACTCCCGTCCTCCTCATCCCTGTCTGTACACCCTAACAACACACTAGCCAACTTTGTAACAGAACTCCATGGGCCCATTGAACTGGGTCGTGATTCGTATGAGGTGGGATATGTGAATTTCAGCTGGATACCCTCTTTTTAAATATTGATTATAAAGATTCCGTATTTACGGTTCTTAGAGACATTGATGAGTGTGAAAAAGCCGGGTTAACTCGGGATGCTACTATACGTATCGCCCGGACTAAGGTTGCACAGTTTTTCAGTACAACAGTGACACTAGGGCCGGGCGTTATGGTACGGCTGAGGATGTTGTGAGAGACTTAAACATAAGTTTTAAAAACTCAAATCTTACGAATGACTTATTATACGAAATCGTAAACAGAGGAAACCATACACATACTCTAGTCCTAAAATCAAAGGTTAACAGAAATCTTAAAGACGGAAGTGTTCAAAATTATAACCGAGGGGCGTTATCGAGCAGCCTTCCAAAGAGACACCTTTCACGAGTCACCACATGACTTATCCAGCTTAATGTATCACTTGAGGATGGAGAAGCTGGATGTAATTCTCAGCCTCCAGACATGTGCTATATTTACAGCAATATAGCGGAACACCAGTTTGTTGGGGATACCCAGGCACGCCTGCTGCGCGTAGCCACATTCCCAACCATAGAGGAAGGAGCTTGAGTATTACATATGACATACCCCATTATGTGAATGTCGCAACTAACCTAATAACTAATATCTCAATATATATAAGAACGATTGAGGGAAAAATTTCCCATTCGGTGACGGGAGCTTAACAGTGAAGCTACACTTTCGACGCACTGAGTTATAATGGCCAGAAAGCCTTTCACGGTATACCGAGGGGTGAGATACCAGCGTGGTAGTGGACTTGGATCCATTTTTTCATCCATACTACGCACCGCTGTCCCACTGTTGAAGAGGGGGGCCAGGTACCTAGGAAGGAAGGCGTTACAAACAGGTTTTAACGCGGCAGAGGAAATGCTCGCGGGAACTAAACCTAAAGAAGCTCTAAAAAAACATTTAAAACGTACACGGGATGAAATCATCAAAGATGCGAAGAGAAAAATGCGTGGTGGAGGAAAGAAGAGAACTGATAGGAAGAAGGGGTGCCAACACGTGGCGTAAAGAAGAAGAGACTGTTAGGAAGAAGGGTACCACCACGTGTGGAAAGAAGAGAACTGTTAGGAAGAAGGGGTCACGTGGCATTAAACGTAAAAGGGTGCCAAAAAAGAAGTGCTCTAAGCGTATGAACCTATGGCCGATCATTTTTTTAACTGATATAACTGAGGACGCTACTCTCACGAATCATAGATTGATTAATACTCGTCGGGAGGTGGCACTTTCTGACTCCATGGCACGTTTCATTCATCCTTGTAGTTCACAATGCTGTAAATCGGAGCTATCCCTCTTTGAGATGCCTCCTCAAGTTTCTATTGAATAGTGACTTTATTACAATTAACCCTTTAAACACAATTAGTTCACCCAGTGCCCCTATAGAATTCGTGATACCCAGCTCAGGCCCTTACTTTTTGATCCGAGTTGTATGCACATGTATGCTAAACTACGCATGCCATTCTGACGGAACGGATTGCGATGATAATTATGTTGCATACCCGAAACAAACTTTCTGCACACCATATTCAGCCAGTGTGACGTATATAAATCAGACTAACATCTCGCAGGCACGGGGTACTATCACCTACGAGCATATCTGGAAAATGTCCTCAACTTTTCAAAAGAAGCGAAGGACACCTTTTTATCCGCCGAGGGGTATTACCACACTAAAGATGAGGGTAGTATAAAGGATAAATTTAAAAATTCTAAAAAAAAGATATACGAATGTTTTGGCGCCTGCATACAGACTTTACATTCCAGGAGAAGTTGCTTATGAAAGAGTGGATATGAAATTGAAGCTCACCCGCACGAGCCCTGAGATCTGTATAAATCTGGGAGCTGACCAAGAAGAAGGCGCGAAACCTGTTGTGATACACATCATGGAAGCATATTTGCGCATACGCCGAGTGAAATTAAGCTCCCCGAAGCAAATAGAAATTGAGAAAGACCTCATACATACCACAGTAAAATATCCCATTAACAGGGTACAGATCAAACTGTACACGATCCCTGCAGGCCTGGCATCGAAACAGATAGAAAACATCGCTCTTGGAGTACTGCCTAAAAGGATTTTAATTGGAATGCAAGATCATGCCTCGACAAATGGAAATTATAAAAAGAGTGCGCTAAAATTCGAGAACTTCGGACTTAAAAACATTACTCTATATGTCAACGGCGTCGCACTGGGTGGGACAATGAATATGGACTAC
The DNA here is from genome assembly GCA_023014485.1 of Bathynomus jamesi. NCBI lineage: Eukaryota > Metazoa > Arthropoda > Malacostraca > Isopoda > Cirolanidae > Bathynomus > Bathynomus jamesi. The sequence goes on along the minus strand of JAJOZX010002920.1, from coordinate 254,115 downwards.
TCGTCAGATGCTGTGTTCCCGCTGTGCGCGAGAGCTTACAGCAGTTTGGCGCATAATACAGGTGCGTGTGATGAACTTGGATTCGGCATAACGCAGAAAGAATTTGTGGAACAGTTTAACATACTCATTTGACGTTACGCCTGACTTAACCGCCGGTGTAAATACCCATTTAAATCCCCAGCAGACTGGTACGATTTCAGTGCGGTGGAGTTCGCCAAGCCTACAGACGCGCCTATTAGTGTACTAATATACCTCGAGTCGCAGGCCCTAATAGAAGTAGACAGATTTAGGAACATAAGCACAGATTTTTAAAATGGATGCAAATACACTCCAGAGAGGATGAAAAGTGACTTTCGCGCGTTCCAAATTTATCGTGTGTATGCGAAAAATGAAATATTGAAGGTGCCCAGTAGGGAAACTGGTACGGGGCATTCGTTAACACCGACATTGTGGGTGGCGAGGGATTCACTGGTTTGCGATCTATTTTAAAACTAAGGAAAGAATGTACTATTTGATTCACTCGGATTTCCACCATGGCATGACTCGGCGATTGTACAATTTATCACGCGATTACGTGTGCCTAAGATTATCTGGAATCCATATCGTTTCCAAGATTATACTGAAACATGTGGGTTGTATTGTATTTGTTTCTCATGCACATGTCCGCGGGAAGGGATTTATGAATTTTTAAAATTATTCGATTTATGCGACACAAATATGAATGATAAATATGTGTGCAGACAGATAAAAAAAAGTTCCCATATGTTAGTACCCCCTGTAATGTGTAAGATCTATATTGTGTAAACCTGTATATACATTTGTACAATTAAGAATTGGGCACTGTCCCTTTTTCTACTGTTTAATAAAATGAAAATATATTGTGTTTTGTTAATATCCTCAAAAAATACTTACATAATCTCCGCGATGACCGCGCACTCGCTTCACCGGATGTGTGTCAATACCATGACTTCTGATTCGCTGGGCTGGGCGGTTACCACTTCATTTATCACCCTCTCCCCAAAAGTGTTTATAATATCGTCTAGCTTCGTCTTGGTGCTGTAATTAAAATAGATGCATGAAATTGGACGCTGCTAAAAGTATTGGATGCGTCTAAAAGTGTTGTGTGTGGCTGTAAATATATATATATATATATATATATATATATATATATGAAAATTATTTCACGAAAGTAACACGTGAAAAATATTTATGATGAATAAAACCACGAAGGAAAGGAAACACAGAATAGTGCTCAAGCGCTTTCGTCTAATGACATCCTCAGGAACACTGAAGTACATAAAGAGTTACAGCCTATATATAGGTTACAGAAAAAATAAAAATATATATATATATATATATACAATAAACAAAGAAATAAAAATAAAAATTAAAAATTATAACATTGGTTTGAAACAATTCATTTGATCTTGTGCTAAAAATCGATAGTTTTTCCTTACAAATTTGTATGCCTCTCCCACAATCCTTTAATTTTCAATTTTAATTTTTATTTCTCCGTTTATTGTATATATATATAATTTTTTTTTCTGTAACCTATATATAGGCTGTAACTCTTTATGTACTTCAGTGTTCCTGAGGATGTCATTAGATGAAAGCGCTTGAGCACCATTCTGTGTTTCCTTTCCTTCGCGGTTTTATTCATCATATATATATATATAATTATATATATATATAGGGGTCATGATTAAACACATTTTTCAAAACATCCTTACTGCAAATTGTTAAATTAATTCCAAAAGAAATGTAAAAACGTACTATATAGCATCAAAACACTTACATTATTTCCTCTACAACCTGACGCTCGCTGTCCCGAGCCAAAACCACGACCTCTGCTTCGCTGGGCAGACTGGTCGGCGAAGCATTCATTCTCCTTTCGTCGAAAGTGCTTATAACATGGTCTAGCTCCGTGCCGGTCCTGTAATTAAAATAAATGTCATGGAATTGGATGCAGTTAAGTGTTGGCTACCATATATATATATATATATATATATAGGGATCATGAATAAGCACATTTTTCAAAGCACTTTTATTGCAATTTGATAAAAGAAAATTATTTTTCAAAACGAAGGCACTTCTTAAACGTTTAAAATTTCTAAAAGCCTAACTGCTTCACTTCGCAATATTATGACTTTTTATAAATTAAAATAAAGCTAGGGTAGATTAACTCCAGACTGAAAGCGTAAACATTACAATGAACAAAGTTAGGTTTTTAAAATTCTATAAAATTGTAAACATAAACCGTTATAGCGACGAGGGAGTTAGATTATTAGATTATAATTGAAAATATTTCGCAGTTATTGCGAGAGAAAATTTCATCTTTAATTTGACGAGAAACACACAATGAACAAAGTTAGGTTTAAAATTCTATAAAATTTAAAACTGCCGAGAGTTGATATATATATATATATATATATATATATATATATATATATATATATACAAGGTGTCTGAGAATTATCTGTACAATTTTTGGCTGTTATTAAAAGTCAACCATGAAGTGTAGAAATTCCAGTGTTCTCCCATTTTACAGAGAAACTCATTAAATTTTTTCTGATAACAAGTTTTGACAAGTTTTCTTTTTTGTACGCGGGTGACAGACATTGATGATTTAAAAGCAAGCGAATCACTGATGGTGTACATATCGAATGTTTGTAACAACGTTACTTTAATAAAGAAACTTTTGAAAATACAGATTCTAAATAATCTTGTTTAAGAATTTTACGTGTTATCAAGAATTTTATTAAAAGATGAAATTGTACAGATAATTTTCGGACACACTGGAATTTCTAAAAAACCTGTCAAAACTTGGTATCAGAAAAAACTTAATGAGATTCTCTGTAAAATGGGACAACACTGGAATTTCTACACTTCATGTGTTGACTTGTAATAACAGCCAAAAATTGTACAGATAATTCTCGGACACCCTGTATATATATATATATATATATATATATATATATATATATATATATATACTGAATATATGGGCACAGACATTAATTAAACATGATTTTTCAAAACATTTATTATGACATTACAAATTACTCACATTTCAATGGCTTCTTGAACGAGTGGTTGTTCCACTGTCTCGCAAATTTCCGTAACAAACTGGGAAGGTAAAAGTTCGCCCCGATCTGCGGCATTGAATAGATACAACGATGCTTGGCCGTAAATATCGCTTTCGTCAAACAGGTAGGGCGAAGCATAGAGTTCGGCCATGATTTTCGTGTGTTGCTGTAAATTGCACGAGAAACTGTTTCTAAACGGCGAAACTCCCTATTTTATAGGGGGCATATGTGACCAACCCACATGCAGTAATCTTGCCGTCCTATTGGACTGTTTCTGGACTTGGGAGGGACTAGTACTTAGACCTGCATTTTTCGGCCAATCCGAGAGCAACGCTCCTTTTCACGAGCGGTGATTGGGGCTCCAAGAAAGGTAGGCGTGAATTTTGGGAGGAGCAATGCTATAGGCTTGCTCGGAACGAGATCAGACAGGTATTCCGTACTGTGATTCGCTACTTCCCACAAATCTGGGTGGCTCCGCTCGTTGATGATTCCTGCCCATTCTCTATTCCTGAATTTTGCCAAATTACACTGGGGAACAAATTTTAACTTTTTTTTGTTTCTTGGACGTGAACAGGTCGGTCTTATAGGATTTTTTCCGCTGATTCCGAATATAGCCGTAGAATTTCTCTATCACCCAAGGTTACTGAGAAATTTGTATTTTAATATTTATTCAAAAAGTGTATAGAAGTTAGTAAAAATACTTCATAAAAATTATATTAGTGGCAGATTGGCATTTAAAATATTCTTCTTAAAACTTCTTTGTCACTGATTTTCTCTTGTAGTTTTCATTAGGAGCTTCTCGCATCAATGTCCAGCAGTAATCAGCTAACATTGCCGGATCCCACCTCCCTTGGTAGCGTTTCTCCATAGTAGCTATATCTTGGTGGAACCTTTCTCCATGCTCATCGCTTACGTCGCCGAGGTTTTCAGGGAAGAAATCTAAATGGGAGTGCAAGAAATGGATTTTTAGTGACATATTACATCCCAATAACCTATATGCTTCAATCATGTCCTGCACTATTTTTTCATAGTTAGAGGCTTTGATGTTCCCTAGAAAATTTGTGACAACATTCTTCATGGCCTCCCATGCCACTTTTTCTTTTCCTCTCAAGGCATCATCAAATTTTTTATCTTTCATGAGCTCTCTGATTTGGGGACTAACAAAGATCCCTTCTTTTATCTTTGCATCGCTAAGTCGTGAAAACTTTTTCTTCAAATATTTGAATGCCTCATCTTCCTTGTTTATTGCTTTAACAAAATTTTTCATGATGCCAAGTTTGATGTGAAGTGGCGGTAAGTATATTTTCTTGGGGTCAACTAAGGGTTCATGAGACACATTCTTCAGTCCTGGGATACATTTTTGACGAAGTGGCCAATCCTTTACAAAATACTGCGAATCTCTGGCTCTGCTGTCCCATTCACAAAGGAAGCAGCAGAACTTCGTATAACCGAGCTGCATTCCCAGAAGAAGCGCGACGACTTTTAAATCCCCACATATATACCAACGAAACTGGTCATAATTAATCTGCTGAAGGATGAGTTTCATATTTTCGTAAGATTCCTTCATGTGGACAGCGTGCCCTACAGGAATGGAAGGGTATTTATTTCCATTGTGAAGTAGTACAACCTTGAGGCTTAGCTCCGAAGAGTCAATAAATAAACGCCAATCTTCAGATTTGTGCTCATGACCGAGAGCTAACAGCAGTCCATTTACATTATTACAGTAGCATAAACCACCTGACGAGGAGAAATACTGCATCAGATCTTTTTGGCGAGTGCGGAACGCCGATATGCTTGTATCTTTTGCCAGCAAATTCCATTCACGTAACCTGGAGCCCAATAATTCCGCTTTCTTTTTCGGAAGGTCCAAATCTCTCACGAGATCATTCAGCATAACCTGCGTTATCATACGTGATTTATTTGATTCAGGTTGCTGAAAGTCTGTATCTTTAGTGTCATCAATTTCCATTGGTTCAACTTCAGACTCTTCATCCAGTGTCCATGACTTTGGGGAGTTGGAATTGGGTTATCATCGTCATGTAGTACTGGTCTCATGGCAGATGCAAGATTTGGGTATTGAATTTTATGTTTATTTTTGGCAGAGAATCCTGAAACGTTAGTCATACAAAAATAGCAATCCGTTAGGTGATCCTTGGGCTCTCTCCAAATCATTAGTATGGCAAATGGCATAGATTTCCGGGTACCTTTAATCCAACCCCTAAGAGTGACGGCACAGGAAATGCATGAGATATGAGGTGCCCTGGATTTGTCTTGGTCGCCTACTTTACATCCAAAATAAAGTTCGTAAGCCTTCTTCACGAGTGGGGTCATTGTCTTCCTCTGTGTCATTATGGTCAGTTCTCCACATACGTAGCAAAATATATCTCTGGGATTAATACAGTTTCGATTCATGCTGGCGGAAAATTATTGAAATCACGGAAAACTTTTTGGAATGAAAAACCAATTTTTTCTATTATGAAAAATTTTAAAATTTGAGCAAAACTTGAAAAAAATTTCTTTCTTTTTATTAAAAATCTGTTTGTTTAAATAGCTATATTTTTTTAATGCAAAAAATACTATTAAATATAGTTAACCTGGAAAAAAAAAGAAAGTAAACTTAAATTAGTACACTTAATTTTAACTAATATTTTGGGAAAACTGAGTAAATGGAAATATTATTTTCTCGAAAACTATGGGTGATAGAAACATTCTGAAACCATATTTGGAATCAGCATCAAAAGTTCTACAAGAAACACCAAATAGTTTTCAAGAAACAAAAATGTTGTTCGCTAGTGTTATTATTTTAGATTTAAACACCTGGACGCGTCCTTTGTTCTGAAAGGCTTTTGTCTATTTCGCGTACAATGCAACATTATTTTCTGCGAAATGTGGGTCTGTGGCCTGCCGTGATTGAACAATGTCTTGTGGCCACTTTATACAATAGGAAAGGAACGTAAAGGTTTAATGTCTTTCTACAAATATTAACAAAGCATAACAATGGTTTTCCGAAAAACTGAATTGTTCGAATGGTTAAAAGCGATATATATATATATACAGGGTGGGCCGTAAGTTTCCATACATAGGAAAAATTAAACGTTTGTTTTTATGTTTCAGATACCCTAAGAATATGCGTTTGACGAAAGAGCAACGAATTGAAATCATACTGATGGCTGGGTCGGGAAGCAGTCGCATGGTTGCAATGAACTTTAACAGACAACATGGAACGAACATCACACACGACACTGTGGCAAAACTTATTAACAAGTTTCAGAAAACTGGAAATGTTGCAGATCAACCGCGAAGTGGTCCAAGACGTACAGCCACCGATGAAGACACAACAGCTACGATACTTACAGCGCTTACACGGAGTCCCAGAAAAAGTACACGACGGTTGTCTGCAGAAAGTGGTGTCAGCAGATCGAGTATCAGGCGCATTTTGAAAGCAAACAAATGGCATCCATACAAATTGCATATGGCACAGCATTTGAGTGAAGACGACCCGGATAGACGGATGGAATTCTGTGAATGGGCATTAACCAAAGTGAACGAGGATGCAAACTTTTCAACTAAGATCTTGTTTACTGATGAAGCAAATTTTTACGTCAATGGAGAGGTTAATCGGCAAAACATACGTTACTGGAGTAATGCTAACCCTAACTGGCTGAGTCCGACGAAGATGCAAGGTGCCGGTAAAGTGATGGTGTGGGCCGGGATATGGGGTGACAGAATTATTGGACCAATTTTTGTCAGTGGAAATCTTAATGCCGAAAGGTATCTTAACATGTTGCAAGAAGAGATTTTCCCATCCCTGCTAAACGAGGAAGGTAACTTCCCAGTTTACTTCCAGCAAGATGGAGCTCCACCTCATTATGGTCTTCACGTGCGTCGGTATTTGGATCAGCAGTTTCCGGATGCTTGGATTGGTCGGCGTGGTCCTGTGGAGTGGCCTCCCAGATCCCCAGATCTCACCCCCCTTGATTTCTATCTTTGGGGGCACTTGAAGGCCATGGTGTATCAGGAAAAGATACGAGACATAAATCATCTAAAGGAACGTATCACCAACGCCATTACAAGCATAACGTCAACTGTGCTAATGCGTGTTCATCAACAGTGGGGAACACGTGTTGAAATGTGTTTTCAAAACAATGGCAACCATGTAGAGCATATTATATAAATAAAAATGGTTGTCCATAAAAAAATGTTTATTTTTCCTATGTATGGAAACTTACGGCCCACCCTGTATATATATATATATATATATATATATATATATAATATATATATATATATATATATATATATATATATATGGGAATGAACTCAGAATGGTCCCCTGAGTTTTTTATGATACACACAGACCGTGCATGGAATAAGGAACCCTTCTGGGATAATTAAATCCACTATAGTCCGAATAAGTAATGGTAAATGACAAATACCATAGTTTTTCTTTTTCATGATGCTAGCCCGACGCGGGCAATGGATCACTCGCAAAGAGGTCCCATAAATATAGCTTCCCTCACCAGCTATCTGCAAAGCAGACAGGATCCAGTTGAGGTTTAAGTTCTGGTTTTTTGGCTAAAAATATAGTAGTTACCCCTTTTTCTTTGATGTATTCAATCTGACGTGAAGGCAGCGAGTCTTTTGCTTATATTGAGGTTCTAAATGTAACAGGGCTAAGCTGCTTTTGTCCCAAAGATGGATCCTGTCTGCTTTGCAGATAGCTGGTGAGGGAAGCTATATTTATGGGACCTCTTTGCGAGTGATCCATTGCCCGCGTCGGGCTAGCATTATGAAAAAGAAAAACTATGGTATTTGTCATTTACCATTACTTATTCGGACTATAGTGGATTTAATTATCCCAGAAGGGTTCCTTGTTCCATGCACGGTCTGTGTGTATCATATATATATATATATATATATATATATATATATATATATATATGTGTGTGTGTGTGTATTGTTTGGCCGTATATATATGAGCCCATTATGTCCCATTTCAGCGCTAAAATAAAATTTAGGACGTGTCATGTCTTTTTCGGCTATTTCTTCGGGAAGGTGATGCTTTTCAAACGAAATATATTTACAGCGGTAGACGCGTTGCCCATTATGGTTAATGGTTGTGCCTGCTTATATATATATAGAGGGTGATTCAGCAAAGAGTACATTAAATTAGAGGATGAAATCCTTGGTTAATTCTAAACCACAATGTCTCTATGGTAAAATGTCAGATTCTGCATAGTTTCCATGTTACAATACATTTAAGATGTTGTATTAATAACAGTGAATATGAAGTGAAACTGTTTATCCCAACAGGTGGATAGGGCGTGGTGGCCCCGTTCCCTGGCCACCCCGCTCCCCAGATCTTAACCCTTTGGATTTCTACCTGTGGGGCCATTTAAAGACGTTGTTGTATGATACAGAGGTTCAAACAAGAGAGGAATTGTGGCCACGTGTTCGTGACAGGTGCGAGCAAATTAAACATAGTCCAGGCATTCTGGAACGCGTCAGACATTCAATGGTACGACGTGTACAGGCCTGCACTGAGGGAGAAGGGGGCAACTTTGAACATTTCCTTTAGGTTGTAACAAAGAGGGGTCACATTGTAGAGATCTGTGAATAAATGATTACAAAAACCTACTGGGGCTTCACTTCATATTCACTCTCATTAATACAACATCTTAAATGTATTGTAACATGGAAACTATGCAGAATTTGACATTTTACCATAGAGACATTGTGGTTTAGAATTATTCAAGGATTTCATCATCCAATTTAATGTACTCTTTGCTGAATCACCCTGTATATATATATATATATGTATATATATATATATATATATATATATATATATATATACTGTGTATATATATATATATATATACACAGCCAGTTACACATTAGAAAAGACTCGTATATGATATTTTTCTGTGATGTATTGTTCGGCACTGTGATATATTCCAAATGGTTCAGATTTGATATTGAAATTTGTCCTGAAAAGCGCCAAATCGACCATTGTATTGTATGCTAAATTTGATAGGCCTAAACTTACCTTAAAAATAGAATAAATACAATTTATATTTAATTTTCTCATTTAGCGAGCTGATGAGAACAGATTGTTCTTTCGATGATTAGCCTTAGGACCGGAGTTGTTTAAACAATTCGACTAAATAAATAATCTGAAGATAGCTGAGAGAAAAAATATTTTCCAAAACACATAGCGACCTTTTTGAGATAGGTATTTGGATGTTGGATTATTTAAATACGTGACCGTTGTTATTTTGTAATTTTTCACAAAAATTTCCAGAGAATATTCGGATGAAAATTTAATGGCTCTGACCATTGTTCGATCTTTATGATCGCTTGGCACCAATGGCTCGTTATTATTATTATTATTATGCTGTGTGAACGTAATTCGTTTAAACCATATATAATGGGGATTAAAGTTTCGCGTTTAATTGCAAGAATACCGCAGGATAGAGTTAAAACAAATATTCTTAAGCACGTTTAAGTATATATATATATATATAATGAATCAGGAACCCCAGCATCGGACGGGGTAACGCCTAGGATCCCCGGAAGCCGTTTAATCAATATATTTAAGCTGTGTGTGTGGGTGTGTGTGGGTGTGTGTGTGTGTGTGTGTGTATGTTCTACATATATATATATATATCCTGTACTAACATGAATACATGTATCGTACATTTTCAATATATTTAATATAACTGCATATATTTTCTTGTACGAATATTTGATATTGCAGCGTTATGAATGATTATATAATTTCCAGTCTAAATTGATCATAATTATATAATTTGTTTGGTTTTCAGAATAAATAATTAATTGCTATTTGTCAAATCGGTCTTCTAAGCCAACTGGGTAATTATTATATGGCTCACCCGGAGGCACCGGCACTTGGCTGAGGTGCAGGGCCCCAGCAACAGGGCTGACCTAGAGTGGGATGCGAGCCCGGACCCTTTTAGCGCACTGTGGCACTTGGCTGTTGATGTTCTGAGACCATGACCTCCTGAGGCACTGGCTGATGATGATCTAAGACGATGGCACCCTGAGGCACTGGCTGGCAATGGCTGATGATGCCCTAAGGAACTGGCTGATTAGTGCCCTATAAGAGGGCGGTGGGTGGACGACGGAGTCATAATGCGTCTGACAGCTGTCAGGCGAAGGACCCCCTCTCCTATGGGTCTCTCCACCTTCCTCTCTCTCTCTCTCTCTCTCTCTCTCTCTCTGCCCCTTTGGGGGGTGAGGCGCCCTCTTCTCCCCCAAAGAGGCTCCCTTAGGTTAGGTATGCCCCTTTGGGGGGTGATGCACTTCCACCTTCTCCTCCAAAGAGGTTTTGCAACAAATGGGGGTGGTGGTTGGCACTCTTGCAGCAAAGGGGGGTGGGATGGCACTCTTGCAACAAAGGGGGTGGGGGTGGCACTCTTGCAACATTACGTAACATTTCTGCACTCTGACATTTTTCGCCCATACTACTGAAGCATTCAACATCTCCCGTTGCAAGGAAGTTCAAAGCGCAGCCGTCAGCAGGTAAAGTTATGCTAACATTGTTTTGGGATACACGAGGCCCTATCCTTGAACATTATCTAGAGCAGGGCCGACCAACCCCATGCTCGCGGGCCAAAAGTGGCTCGTTTGACTTTTGGGGGTGGACCGTCTCAGAAATAATAAATAAAAAAATATATAATTCTATAAAAAAATAAAATAAAAAATAAAATAAAAAATAAATAAAAAATAATTATTATATGCACAATCAGTGATATATACAGTAAGTGTTTTATATAAGCAGAATATATTTTACATTTCCAATAAAAAGTAGAAGAATTAATAAATAATAAGTATATCTAAATAATTATACACTTGTGTTCAAGCCAATATCCCCCTCCTTCTCTTCCGATAGCCGCGTAGCGCGACCCGCACTGGTAGGCCTGATCACTGGCAGGGCAGATTTTGTCCAATTCCTGTACCGTACGAGAATGGACTGTTTGTTTTAGACGCCAATATTTCCCTACCCTTCAGAATCTTAGTGACTTTCCTACCACCTCGACGTTGTTTCTTGTCGATCGCTTTACCACACGGAACATTGTATTCAGAAGTAAGTTTTATTTGTAATTTTTAAGATTTTGTATTTGGCAAAAGTTTAGTATAAATTTACTTTGATAAACGGTTATTTGCAGTTATTAATTGTGATATTTTGATGATAAGATGATGAAGTTGACGGAAACAATACTAAGTTATATATTAATGGGCAGTAAATTATGCGATTGTATATTTTAACTTAGTATTGTAATTTTATTAACTGTATGAAGATTTAACTATTTATAATTCAATCTTCTCACCATATTAACATGTATCTTCTCAATTGCAAATGAAACTTGCAATCGCGAAATTTATTAACTCATTAAAATTTAGCAGTGTGTTTCCCTCTAACGCTCGGTAGAGGGAAATGGAGTTTTTCGTTATAGATAAGGAAACCAAACCATTCTGCCTACTTTGTAACAAGATTCTTTCAGTTGGTAAGAAATACAACATTAAACGCTACTATGATACCATCCACATCGAACATAGAAATAAATTTCTTCTTAATTCTGAAAAGAGAAAGCTGGAATTAGAAAAGTTAAAAGCGAATTTAAATGTACAAAGTGAAAACATCAGAAAGTTCATGGGGGAAGACGAAATGGTGCAGATTGCCACTCTCAGATGTACATGGATCATAGCAAGACGAAAAAAATCTTTTAGTGATGCAGAAATGGTGAAAGCGATCCTTCTTAGTGTAATTGAAGTACTTGCATTTGATTTGAATGAAAAAGAAAAGGAAAAATTGTCCAAAAGAATAATGATGATGCCCATGAGCCGAAAAACAGCAGCGAGAAGAATTGTAAATCTGTCTGAGAACATTGAAAATCAACTTAAAACAGAATTAAACTCATGCTTGGCATTTAGTTTAGCACTCGATGAATCAACAGACATGAGAGATACAGTACAACTTTGTATCTGGATAAGATATGTAACAGATCAATTTGTAGTAAGAGAAGAATTATTAGCATTAACTCCACTTAAAGACCGCACTCGAGGCCGTGATATACTTGAGGCTGTCAGAAAAGAATGTGAAAAGTTTGAATTGCCCATGGACAAACTGAGTTCGCTTGCCACAGATGGAGCACCTTCAGTGAAAGGAAGAAAAGAAGGATTTTGTAATTTATTCAAATCAAATGAGGATGTAAACGTGCCCACCTTTCATTGCATCATTCACCAGGAAAGTTTGTCTTGTGAACATTGCAAGTCAGGGGCATTACATGATGTGATGGAAGAAGTGATTAAAATTGTGAATTTTCTTCGTGCTCGTGCTTTAAATCATCGCCAGTTTGTTGGATATTTGGAGGAAGTTGAAGCTGAGTATGACGATTTAGTGTATTTTAATGCAGTCAGATGGTTGAGCCGTGGTAACTTGTTGAAGAGGTTTACTGCATTGCTACCTGAGATTAAGAACTTTCTGGATTTAAAAGCGTCGGCGAAGCCAAACTTGGATGATCCCCAGTGGCTCACAATACTATATTTTCTCACAGATTTGACAAATCACTTGAACACACTAAATCTGAAATTGCAAGGTAAAAATAAAAACATTGCAGATTTGTTCAGAGAAGTACAAATATTCAGGTCAAAACTGGATATGTGGATCGAGCAGAATAAGGAGGGTGATTTAACACACTTTCCATCACTAAGGTCTCTCGAGCCTGATGACATAATTAACTGTACAGAACTACAAGGTTACTTGGAAGAGGTTAAGTTTCAATTCACGAATAGGTTTGCTGATTTTGACCAGTACGAATTCTGTTTTAAGTTTTTACATTTACCCTTTAATTACGGATATCAGGATGTGTCGAAATTGTCAACCCTCTGCACAATTAATGTGGCTCTGTTTCAAGAAGAATTAGTTGAGTTGAAAACTGTTCATCAAGATGCTGTATCACTGGAATTTTGGACAAGAGTACATCGCTCACAGGACTACTCACACACTTCAAATTATGTGGCAAAATTGCTAGCAATGTTTGGTTCAACTTGGCTCTGTGAAAGTACATTCTCATTCATGAAATTAGTAAAATCAATGTTGCGAGCCTCAATCAGTGATATAAATCTTGAGTCAGAATTGAGATGTGCACTGACTGATTTTAAACCAGAGCTTTCCAAACTAACCAAGACAAGCAATTACCAACATTCTCACTGAATTTACCAATGTTTGCTTGTGTACCATGTTTGTAATTAAACAATTATTTGTTTTATTAAATTTATTTCCTTGAATTAATTCCAAAATATTTTATCTTTTCCAAACTAATCAAGACAAGCAATTAGCAAAAGTATCATTGAATTTAGCTGTGTTTAGTTGTGTACTATGTCTGTATTTAAACAATTATTTGTTTTATTTCCTTGAATTAATTCCAAAATATTTTATGTTTTCCAAAATAATTAAGGCTAGCAATTACAAATATTCTCATTGAATTAATATTAAGCAGTATCACTTGAGTTGTATACGGTGTCTATAATTAAACTCTTTTTCTTCACTTTGTTTAATTAATACCATAATGCAGCATTTTATCGAAACATCACAAAATATTATGTGTATGATATTGATATTTCCTGAATACCAAACAATGACGAATATATATGATTGTCCAATAGTCATATTTTAAATAATATTAAAAAATATCATACCTACATATTTTAAATATACTTCAATATAAAATATTAAGGTGGCCCATTTGACTTTTGATTTTTTATAAAGTGGCCCGCTGACAAAACAACTTGGCCGGCCCTGATCTAGAGCGTGGAGCTACAGTAACAAGTGCATGGAGAGGGAGATTGTCGGAAGGTATGAGGCGGTGTATGACTGGCTACGCACACAGCCAAAAACATTCTTTTGTGTTGGCATTAGGAAGCTTGTAGATTGCTGGACTAAGTGTATTGAGAAACAGGGAAACTATGTTGAGAAGTGATGTTTATAATCTATCAGTTGTGAAAATAAAATTGTGAAAATAAAAAGTGCGGATACTTATTAAATTATCCTCGTAATTTCAGACACATTAAAGTCAGAGGGAGGAGGAGATGGAGGAACAGCACTGGAATTGTCCATGGTTGAATTGTAAACGAAAGTTTGAGCGGAGAGTTCAGCTTTGTCAGGAGAAGAGACGGCAACTGTGCCGTCGAAATGGAAAAGAGGAATGAATGAATAGGAAGTAAAGTAGTTGAAGAGGTTCTTACTACTGTAGATGCCAGTAAGAGCGAGAAGAATTAGAATTGGATATATGTTCACATTTTTGTCGGATGAAGGAATTTTTAGCGAGTCGAAAAACAGATTTTGCACGATTCCGGGCAGAAATATAAGCTGAGTGAGAGTCAGGACAGGAAACAAATATAATATTGTGATCGGAGGAGCCCAACGGAGAGAAAAGTTTCACAGAGTAAGAAGGAGGATGAGAGGTAAGAAATAAATTCATAATGTTGGCCCTGTCTCCAAGGCGATCGGGGATACGAGTAGGGTGCTGTACAATCTGCTCTAGGTCATTTAGGATAGAAACGGTGTAAGCTAGTTCACTTGAGATGATGCTGTATATGTTAAAAAATGTTTTAAAGTATCCAAGATGGTGACCATTATCCTCGATACAAAATTCCATGGGACTAAAAATATATTAAAAAACATAATAAAACAGATGAAATATTAGTTTATTTGTGCAGGATATTGGTAATCACATAATTTGCATAAATTAAAGACACAAAATAACATACAAAGGAACATACAGGGTGATTCACGAGAAATTTCATAACTTCAGGAGCTTATAGGTGAGGTCATTCCCAGTCAAAAATTTCACATGAACATTGGTCCGATTCTTAACGGTTATGGAGCTATGGATGTTTGAATGTTTAAAAATAAGAATAAGTGAACAAATAACTGCTAAAGTTTTTATTCGTGAATTTAGAATAACTGTTCAAAATGACTACCCTCGGCCTCAATACACATCGCGGCTCGTCTGTGAATCGTGCGTGTAGCTCGCATTAGTTCATTACAATGGTCCTTTATGAGGGCTGCAGCATCCAAAATGCGACGAGCAATGCATCTCATGTTTCCACTTTTCTCTGGTACACCAGCTATTTCATGCTTCCCCACAGATAAAAATCTAGAGGGATTAGGTCCGGAGACCTGGGTGGCCAATTTTGTGCACCACCACGACCGATCCATCCACCAGGGAAGCGATTATCGAGATGCGTTCTCACTGCACGACTAAAATGGGGAGGAACCCGTCTTGTTGGAAGTACATACGCAATCTTGTTGCCAAAGGTACATCTTCTAACAATGGTGGCAGTTCGTCTTGCAGAAATCGTAGATAAATGTCACCTGTAAGATCACCTTCGAAGATAAAAGGACCAATCAGCTGATCGTAGAGAATACCACACCACACATTGACACTGAACCGATGTTGAAAATTTCTTTTCACAATAGCATGAGGATTCATTTCTGACCACAGATGTGAATTGCGAATGTGTTGACACCGTCGCGGGTAAATTGAGCCTCATCACAGAACAAGACGCATCGATGCAATTGTCTATCGGCATTGAGCCAATTATAAAATTCTAGCCGTTGGGCACGATCCCCAGGTTGGAGGTGCTGAACGCGAAATCGCGTTAAACATACAGTATATCGGCATACACCATATCGGCATATTCGGCATTTGAAAACGTAAAAGGCATACTGAACGCACAAAACATCAACTGCACGCTGTGAAACACAACACTCTACTGCGTAGTTAGTTCGGTTCGGTAAGTAACTGTCAATTCAGTTCAAGGTCACGCATGCGCATGCTTGAAATTCAAACATCCATAGCTCCATAACCGTTAAGAATCGGACCTATGTTCATAGGAAGGTTTTGACTGAGAATGACCTCAACTATAAGCTCCCGAAGTTATGACATTTCGTCGTGACTCGCCCTGTATAAAGTGAATCTCTAACCACTGTGAATACTCATGATACTGGGTCTTCAAACATATTTTAATATAGTTATTACTTTGTGTATAATACCGTCACAGAGTTTTACAATAATCAGTGTTTCCTGTTGAACTAAAAGCTCATTTGTCAATGTTATTTGGGTTCTGGCGTATGTTTGAAGCTTCACATTTATAAAATGTACATTTGATATTGGACTCATGATAAGGGCAAATTTTTGATGGTCCATATTTTGCACATTTGCATAGATAGGGGAAATTATCTGGACAGGCTGGAGATGAGGATATAATTGGAGTCAATATAGAATCTTCTATCTCATAGCCATAATGCAGAGGGTCCAACATACCACTGGCATGGCTAGTTGCATGTAACCAACGATGGCATTGTAAATATGCTCGCTTTATATGATGTCTGATTGCTTCTGATGTTGGTGCAAGCATTTCAAAGTTGCTGTTGATATTTTTGTGGTGATACTGATAATATCTAAGTTGGTTGAGAGTGTTTAATTGAGGACTTCCAAGCGCATGGACAAGGAATTTCTCGGTCTTATTTTTCATATCTGAGGACAGTTCATTTTTCTCAAAATCACTAAGTAAATCAGTTCCTGATTTTTCAGTTACTTTTAGTGCTGAACACTTTGTTGCTGCTTTACTTGTGTCGCAACCGCTAAGTGCATGGACAGCTGGCAGAACAGAAATCAATTCACTTGGAATTTCTTGCAGTAAATCATGCAGTGGTACTGCTCTGTTAGAGCTGCCTTGTCCACAAAGAACCCAAAATTCTTGTAAACCACACTATTTCCAACTCGAATTTAAATGAAAGAGGAAACATACAAATACGTCTGTGTATGGGGAAACAACCACTACATGTGTAAGCAAATCTGAACACACTGCATGATCTACATGGAATAATACTCGATCATCAGCTTCTTCGTGGTCACAGTGAAGTAGTGATACATCTTTGACTGCTTGTGACAAAATTTCCACACACTTGAAACTGTCCGAGTCATGTCCTCCGCCAAGATAAATAGGAACTGAAACTCTGCTCGGATGCTTGGTTTCCTGAACTCACTTAATGAAAAAGGCTTGGAATCTTGTCTTGTTCACAGGTGAAGCCCAGAATCGTTCCATTTTAACTGGAAGTGTAGTGTTTGTTCGGATGCTCGCAATTTCTATGGGATCCAATTTTGACATTTTAATTCGCTCGAAGTCTTTTATACCACCTTGCTTATGGACATCAAAGACAACATCTCTTCTTTCACAATGAGAAGCCAGTTTTGTAAACATCTCCCAAAGTTTAGCTGCTTTGAAAAAACTATATAGGGCTATGGGCTGATTGCCTGTTGACCCTCATCCGTTGAAAATTTCCAGCAGATTTCAGTGGAGAGTTAACGACAAAAGCCCTACGTTATTTCGTTAAAGAGTTATGTTTGTGGAGGTCTTCAAAGGACCTCGTGAAATAGTGTTTTTTTGGTTAATATTAAATTTATTTGCCTTCGGTGTTTTAGCTCTGTCTCATGGTAAAGAAAGAAATTACCTTACCCTGGGGAGGGGGGCCGGAGAATCGTTCCATTTTAACTGGAAGTGTAGTGTTTGTTCGGATGCTCGCAATTTCTATGGGATCTAATTTTGACCTTTTAATTCGCTCGAAGTCTTTTATACCACCTTGTTTATGGACATCAAAGACAACATCTATTCTTTCACAATGAGAAGCCAGTTTTGTAAACATCTCCCAAAGTTTAGCTGCCATGTCATCAAATGTTTTGAGTTTAAGTTTTTTCAAGGGTAGTTTTCGTGAGTATGTAATAAAATCTATAATGTAATAAAATCTATAATTGAGCCTCATCACAGAACAAGACGTTCTGAACGAGTTAGACTTTGTAGGGGTGGAAACGATTTGTTGTAAGAATTCATTGAATGGATCTTCTGGAGACACCCGTTTCCTGGAATAACTTTCTTAAGGACTTACGTCGGCTGATTTCGAGGTGATTGAGTACCGTTAGTGATGTTTCTGCATCGGTTGAACTTTTTGGCCGGCCACTACGCGGCCGATCATGAACACTTCCCGTTTCTTTGAAGCGAGTGAACAGTTTTCCAACTGATGCCTGAACAACTGGAGCTGCTTTGCTTAATTTCTTCTCAATTGCATGCAGTAAGTCTGATTTAGTAGATTTCCTCAAGAATCCATCTGTTGTGAGGTAAAGTGAGGTGGCTGTCAGCTCATATGTTAGAAGATATGCAATACTATATCCACGAGCTCTAGCAATGCCAGTACAGTGCAGGGCTTCACTGGTTTCTCTCTGCGTATCCACAATTACATTCTTGGATTTCTTTGGTTTCCGTCCTACCCTTGGTATTGGATCAAAGCATTTAGATTCTTTACATTCAAATCTTGTTTTTCGGAAGTGTTCATATCCCTGTTCGCATGTTTGCATACAGTTCAGGAGGGACAATCGTTTCTCAGCATCTTTATGCTTTCCAGTAACAAAATTTTTCAGAATTACATCTCCAGACAAATCGAATGGGTTCTCTTTTTCCAGAAAATATGTAACCATTTCACTTATGCATTTCTCATCACGGTTAGTTGGAGCAACTGAAAATTCATGATGTAGAGAATATTTTTTTTTCATCATTCAAATCACAAATCTTTTGTAGAAAGGCAGATATATCAGCCTTTTCATGTTTCACTAAGTCATGGTGAGCTACAGCTTCTTTCCGTTTTGTTATTCCAATAATTCCACCTTGGGCCATTCCAGAGCCTGATCCATGGGAACACTGCTAAACTTTCGTTTAGTTTGTTTAACAACAAAACGTCCTTCTAGGAAGTCCTTGTGTATGTCTGGGAATGAGTTTGGCAGTTGTTAACAGTGTTTATGGTACACAGAACCCCAACGCGAATAATGTGTTTTGTTAAAGGCAAAGAAAACTGGTAATGACCGATGAACAGCAGATAAGTGTAACTCCCACTTCCCCTCTCTGTGGGAACGAATTAGATCTTCCACAGTTGGATAAAGGATCGTGAGGAATGTATTCCAGTACTTGTGTAGATCACTTTTTTTCCACACCTTTTTTAACGAATTCTTGAAAAGTTGGTTCAATGTTACCAAGTTGTTCTTTGCACGAGTCAAAATTAGTGCATGTCTCTTTCTCATTTATGTCTTTTCATTTACGTTGTAGTGAAAGGACTGTTGCAAAAACGTCTGCAAAGTGGTTTCTGTCTTGTTCTTTAAAAAACTCACGCCACTGAAGATGAGTCATCACCTCAGCCAGCATGGATAGTCCCCTTCGGGCGCGTGAATAGTGAATGCCATTTAAAATACTCTTATATGTGCTTATATGTAACGGGTTTTTCTTTGTCCATCATGAATAAGTGTATATGCTATTTGGAATATTGAGTCATATTTTCTTTGGATTTGTTTGGAAGTAGAGTAGGAGGGTAGCAGTGAGCTGAAGAATAGTTTCCATGTCTTTAGAAATGTCTTGTTATAACTTTCCATAGCTTGACAAATCTTTTGAGTCACGAAATTTCCCGTCTAGGTCAAAGTCATAGTTTTTACATTGCTGTCTCAGTTTTTCAGCGCACACTTGCACAAAGTTTGTGGTACGCACTGTCTCAACTAAATTTGAGCTACGAAGATTGGTTGAGAAAAACATGAGATTTAGTTCGATCTTTTAGATATGTGAAGCATATTGCATCTCCAAAGTGGTTGATAAGGAGTTGTTTAATTTTTATGTTTGTTACCTGATTCTGATGTTCGTATTCATTGTTGAGCAAATCTCGACACTCCGATATAGCGTACCTTCGCTCCTGAAGATGGAAATTTGAAATGAGTTTAATGAATGTTTCATGTATCTCATCTGGAATATCTTCGTCGAGTTCATCTTTGGCTACTAAATCTCGTTTATACTGTAATATATATTTATTGATGCACTTTTTATGACACATGATATCTGCAACAAATATACTGGAAACGTCCTACAAAAGTGAAGTCCTATTAAATACACTGTTCAGAGTGAAGCGTGTTGCATCAAGAAAAAGCTGAGCACGGCCGATTTCTTATATCCGGAATAGTTTTGAATCACCTTTATCTTTACTTCGATCACAAATAATACACACTTGAAATCTTTTGTTGAGACAAACATCGCCTTTTTCTGGTGCCTGTGCTAGAAATTGGTTGCATAGTGTCAACTGGCGTTACAGTGGTCTCAGCAGCTTCATTCGAAGTATCTTTAAAACGATCACCTTTCAATATGTATGGCCGGAGCGAGGGCAATTCGTCCCCGGACAATTCGTCGCCGGACAATTCGTCCCCGGACAATTCGTCGCTGGACAATTAGTCCCTAGGACAATTCGTCCCCGGACAGTACGTCGCCTACAAAATTAATTTTTAAGTTTTAAATTGTAATATAACCTTAAGTACTCGTCGCCTTCAAAATAAAAGTAAGAGACACTCGGCAACTTTTTCTTCATAAAACCTTCATAAATTAAAAATTATTATTTAAGTTAGGCTTTAAAACAAGTAAAAACCTAACCTAACCTAACCTAACCTAACCTCGTACCATAAACGGCTTAGAGGCTTTTCACAGTGCCCTGAATCGTGCGGTGAGCGCAATCCACCCCAATATATGGACTCTTATAGACGTGCTACGACGCGAAGAAGGTTTGGCGAGAAGCAAAATGCAGAAATTTCTTCAGGGGGAAGTCGTTTTTAAGAAGAAAAAATACAGAGATCTAGATAGTCGTATACTAAAATTAATAGAAAAGTATGACTCGATAAATAAGCTTCAGTTCTTAAAAGGGGTTGCCCATAATCTCAAATTTTAAATGCCTTTTATGCTTTCACTTTATCTGTTTTTTAATGTTTGTTACTATTAAAATGTATTGTATGTAACTGTATGTAATAGTAAATATTAGAAGTTTTTTACGTTTTCTAAAACCTAACTTAGATAATAAATTTTATTTGTACGCGGCGAACTGTCTGGGGACGAACTGTCTGGGGACGAATTGTCCTAGGGACGAATTGTCCGGCGACGAATTGTCCGGGGACGAATTGTCCGGGGACGAATTGTCCAGGGACGAATTGTCCGGACACCGTATGGCCTATAACACTGCATATGATACACAAAAGTGTTCAGTTGTTCCTCATTAAGATCAGCTAGCATTTCATTGTTCATTTTATTTGACAGCTCTGTGATTTTAATGCGACCATTTTCAGTGCCAGTTATGTTTTCACCATGCTTGCTACTTTGGCACAGGATGCATTTTTCACTACTAAAAGTTCTTTTTCTTTTCCTTGTGTTCGTAAGAGGAATACCAAGTTCATTTACATATTTAGATGTCGAAGTCATGTTTGTTTTACTGATGACAGAAGGTAGTTTACTTTTTCGTTCAGTGGTAATGAAGTGTGCTAGCTGGCGTATCATATACATTGTCCATGTTGAACCTGAAATAGAAAAAACAACTTATAAATAACTATCTACACACACACACACACACACACACACACACACATATATATATATATATACAGTATATATATATATATATATATATATATATATATATATATAATATATATATATATATACATACACACACAAACTCAGAATGGTCCCCTAAGAAACTTATATGTTAAACACAGACCGTGCATGGAAAAAGAACTCTTCTGCGAAATTACATCCACTATAGTTCGAATAAGTAATGATAAATGACAAATACTATAGTTTTTTCTTTTTCATGATGGAAAGCCCAACGTGGGCACCGGGTTACTCGCAAAGAGGCCCCAAAATATAGCTTCCCTCACCAGCTATCTGCAAAGTAGATAGGATCCAGCTTTGGAACACGATCTAGGGTTTACAGCTTACACCTAGCCTACTACATTCAGAACCTCAATATACGCAAGAAACTCGTTGCATTCACGTCGGATTGAATACAGGGGACCATTCTGAGTTTGTGTATATTAAACGGACGTGTTATGTGCTTTGAAAAGTGGACGCGCAATGTCCCGGTTGAGGTTTAAGTTTTGTTTTTTGGCTAAAAATATAATAGTTACCCCTTTTCTTTGATGTATTCAATCCGACGTGAATGTAATGAGTTTCTTGCGTATATTGAGGTTCTGAATGTAGGAGGCTAGGTGTAAGCTGTAAACCCTAGATCCTGTCCCAAAGCTGGATCCTATCTGCTTTGCAGATAGCTGGTGAGGGAAGCTATATTTTGGGGCCTCTTTGCGAGTAACCCGGTGCCCGTGTTAGGCTTTCCATCATGAAAAAAGAAAAACTATAGTATTTGTCATTTATCATTAATTATTCGAACTATAGTGGATGTATTTTCCGAGAAGAGTTCTTCGTTCCACGCACGGTCTGTGTTTAACATATATATATATATATATATATATATGTGTGTGTGTGTGTGTAAAGAACGACGCTTGTTAGAAGAGTGTCTGCAGAAGAAGAGGAGAGAAAACGTAATGAAAAATGAGGCACCTCCCGGGAATCGAACCCAGGATCATCCGATTGCATGTCTGACCGGCTATCGTATGATTCTGGGTTCGATTCCCGGGAGGTACCTTATTTTTCATTATTTGTTTTCTCTGCTCTTCTTGTGCGGACACTCTTCTAACAAGCGTCGTTCTCTACATTAATTATACTGTCTCTCTATGCAGTTAAAAAAAAATATATATATATACAGTGTGGCGCAAAAGTGAGGAACCATAGGCACATTTTATTAAATTATAATAAATGTTCGAAGTAGTGGCCTTCCACTTGGATACACTTTCTGACGTGTTGAATGCACGATGTTTGAACATTCCTTAACATATTGGTACTGATTTTGGCACACTCAGATGTGATTTTATCCTTCAGAGAACGTATGGTTCTGGGTCGATCAGCATAGACTACCGACTTGAGATGGCCCCACAAGAAAAAGTTAAGAGGCGTGAGGTCTGGAGACCTAGGTGGCCATTCGACGGGCCCTCGCCGTCCGATCCACTTGCTTGGGAATATTTCATTTACAGCGCTCCGGACGATGGTTGCGAAATGTGGTCGTGCACCATCCTGCTGAAACCACATCTCCCCCCGTTCTGCCAATGGAATGTCGTTCAGTATGGGCATTAGAAATGTTTGCAGCTTATGCAGATATGTTTCACCTGTTACATTGCCGTCGAAAAAGTACGGACCAATTAACCGATCCCCCCCAGAGCGCAGCCCACACCATAATTCGTGGATCGAATTGCACGTGGCTTTCCTCCATCCAGTGGGGGTTCTCATTGGCCCAATAGAGTGCATTATGCCTATTCACACGACCGCTGAGGTGAAATATCGCTTCGTCGCTGAACATGATCCTTCGTTGAAGCTCTCGATGTTGTAAAAACCACTGGCAGAACTCTACACGACGGTCTGTGTCGTCACCGGCAGTTCCTGAACGAGTTAGACTTTGTAGGGGTGGAAACGATTTGTTGAAAGAATTCATTGAATGGATCTTCTGGAGACACCCGTTTCCTGGAATAACTTTCTTAAGGACTTACGTCGGCTGTTTTCGAGGTGATTGAGTACCGTTAGTGATGTTGCTGCATCGGTTGAACTTTTTGGCCGGCCACTACGCGGCCGATCATGAACACCTCCCGTTTCTTTGAAGCGAGTGAACAGTTTTCCAACTGATGCCTGAACAACTGGCGGCCTCTCAGGGTGTTTGTTATTAAAAGCAGTAGCAAGTGATCGGTGTGTGTTACCACGCCTTGCACACATTAACCCTTTCATACCTGATTTTCGTTTACTTTTCATGCCACAAAAAACCACTTGTGTTATATCTCCAGAATGACTAAAACCTCATAAAATTTGATGGTCTCATTTGCGCCCATACGGCATGAAAGAGTTAAAACTATCTCCACCAGTTCATCTATTGTAAATTTCTGTGCCATAGGTTCAATAACAAATCTGAAAAGAACAAAACACATTAAAACACAAATTATTAAAATGTGCCTATGGTTCCTGACTTTTGTGCCACCCTGTGTATATATATATATATATATATATATATATATATATATATATATATATATATATATCACAAAAACATAAAAAATATATCATAAAAAACTTGTTTTCCTACAAATTTCAAACTAGTCAAGCTAATACACCTAAATTAGTACAAGATGTAGCCAATAGTCATCTATGGATGACTTGATTTTGTCTTGGGACACCATAGGCCAAACAACCTCAATTCTTTGTTTAAATGCTTCCAGGTTTGAAAATGGTTCCCTGCGATCATGGTGCACCAATGACTTCAGCTCATTCCACACGAAGTAATCCAGAGGATTTAAGTCAGAAGAATTTGGTGGCCATTCTTCACTTTTTATGAATTCAGGAATGTTCGCCATCAAAAATTCTTGGGTTGCCTTGGTTGAATGAGATGGTGCATTGTCTCGAACAAAAATAAAATCTTCGTTCGGGTACAAGTCTTGGCATTCCGGTAAAAGTTCTCCGAGGTGTTCAATGTAATTTTGCGAGTTCGTTTTTTTTCTGTGGATCAGTAAAGAATAGTTTGGTTTTTCCATTGTAAGTAACACCACAAGATACCATTAATTTCTTGAAAATCGTGAAATTGGATGATAAAGACGTCTGGTGGGATTTCCGATTTTGAAGTTAATCCATTGACTCGGTTGTTTTGTCGATTTGTTGACACAGTTAATGTAAAGTCGTACTCATCTTGAAAAAACATGCGTTTAATGTCTGCTAAATTAAATTTCCTGTACAAAGAATTACACCTTTCTAACCGTTTTCCCATGGTTTCTTTTGTTATTCTGGGGGCACTCAATCTTTTAAGAGATCTGATTCCTTTACTTTTCATTATGTTTTGGACACTGTTGCGCCAAATATTTAAATTATTCGCCATTTTTCAATGCAAAAGATGAGTACAGGATTATTTTCCTGCAACAACGCATGCGCTTCAACGTACCTTTCGTTTTCTCGAGTCCGAGCAGTACGCGAACGACCTGCTGCCACGTTTTCTGTCAGTTGACCCTGACTATCTAATTTTATTTATTACGTATTGAACTGTACTTCTTTTCCAATTTTTTCCCGGAAATTCCCTAATTATTTTTCTAGCACTCCATTCCTTCTCGGCAAAACACGCCTTTATAACAACTAAGTCTTCTTTACTTAAAACTATTACGATAGAATTTTAATTAACACCACAAGAAAAAAAATTAAAAAAACATTCCATCAGCCAACACTCCTTAAAGAAAACTGACACTGCTAGCCTACCAATTCGCCATGTGACCACTTATCATTATTTTAGGTGCGCATGCGCAAAGTGCTTGTTTTGTAGCGAACATCTGACACATCCAAGGGCGTAGTCAGCTTCACAAAATCTCGCTCTTTGTTTCGTCAAGTTCAATTTTTTATAATTAAGAAACGGCTAAAGAGGTTTTTTGCACATGAGAACCATACTATTGGCTACATCTTGTACCAATTTGGGTGTATTAGCTTGACTAGTTTGAAATTTGTAAGAAAAACAAAAGTGTCCAGGTTTTTTTCGTCCACCCGGTATATATATATATATATATATATATATATATATATATATAAAACTTATAGAGGATTTTTCTTCTAGAAATCACATTCTGTAAAAAAAATCTGGTCATGGTGTTCCCGCTGGAACCTAAAATTTGAATAAAAAACTGGTATTTTAGAACAAAAAGTAGATTTCTACTTCCAGAAACTATATTCTGTAAGAGATGAACTATAATTCAGCCCAGGAAATTCTCACCAATGAATTTCGCAGGCTTGAAAAGATACTATTAGACAGAAATATTAGGAAAATCTGAAAAATTGAGGTGGCGGCCATTTTGGATTTCAAAATGCCGGAAATTTACCTACATTTGAAACATGCAGCCAATCAATTTTTAATGTCTGACCATCCTAAAACAGGATCAGAAGTCAAACTAAGGGTACATCTTCCAGAGGTAGCTCCATGGCTATTATAAAGAAACTGAGTATCAAATTTTGCCGCGTTATGCGCAAGAATGTCCAGTCATTTTATTTAATTGGTCCGCTAGCTCAACAATAAAGTCCACAAGCAGTTTCACCGGTGAGTCTCTTACAGTCGTCTTAGAAATATTTGTCCTACTAGCGTTTTTATGGCATTCATTACACTCAATATTCATACACTCATCACAAATGGTCTGACTTACGAGTAAATGTGGAATAACGTCTTTGGTTTCGGGGCTCGTGTTGGTCTATATGTCGTAATATACAGTTATAGAAGGTTTATTTTTAGGTTTGGAATCTCTCATATAACGTACAGTTGCCCGCATATGTAATGTTCCTCGCCTCACAGGCGACTCCGTACATGTGGCAACGCCGCAGCGATAGTCAAGGTACCCCAAATGGGGGAAGGTGTGGTGGAGGGGGCAACCGAGTCCAACAACATATAACATTGACATACAGGTAAGGCGCCGTTCAAAAGTTACGTAACCCCCCCTGTAACGTTTCGTAACGTGTGGGGTGGAATAAGTGTTACATAACATCTTCGGGGGGTGCCTGGTCTAGCGTTACAGAACGTTCCTTGGGGATCTGGGGTGTCAAGTTTTAGCAAAAATAATGTTACGTAATTTTTGAACGGCCCCTAATTATAATGTAATGTCCGTGTTCATAAAGATAAACGATTAATATGATCGTGAACAGCGTTGAACTCCATGTTTACTAGTCTTATACAGTAATAAGGTTCCATTATGATTACTGAAAGTCTATATGAACAGATACCACAATACAACCTTTTATATACTAGTGAATTTGAACCATAAATAGGCATTACACAACCATCCTCCACACTCTCTCATTCCCCTTCCCACCCACCAGTCTCGTGTATATTAAATCATTATGTAACAATACTAATAAAGCTGTTTGTAGAGTCCGTGTGCAGCTTTAAACCTTTACTAACTTACGAATCTGCACGATTATATATATATATATATATATATATATATATATATATATATATATATATAGTTACATTAAGCGAGAAAAAGATTGAGACAGTGTGAGAGAGAGCGAGGTAGAGGAGCAGAGAGAGTTAATAGGAAATGGCTTATCGATTGTTACACAAAGAACTTGTTAATTTCGATCTGAATAACAGTAACTGATCATCAAAATCACATAAGAATAATCCACTGTTATACTAGCATAAACATATTTATATATACTTATAAATTCATATAATATTATAATAATGTTTATGAAATGACGTTGAGGAGCCAAACCGTGGTGTTGACATGGTTACTTGCTGTCGCCGTCCAGAAGAGACTACATATGGACGTGTCAGTAAGAACCGTAAGGTGACGGTTGCATGAATCAGGATATCACCACCGGTTTGTGGCTGATGCCTATTATATTAATAATGCTTTCCAGATTGTATTTGTATTATCAATGTGGAGAGATAATAATTTAATCACGATGGACAGATAAACCCATTAATGTTTTCCAGATTTCCTGTTGCATTATCATTGTGGAGATATTATTAGATCCTAACAAGGAATATATATATATATATATATGTATACAGTAAAACAATAAAACACCAATTCTTTATTACAACAAATATGCAATGGTTGAGAATGTTATACTAAATCGTTTATCATAGAAAATGCTAACAGTTTGCTATAGATTAACATAAATGGCACAGCTATACCCTGTTCATAGTTAGTATTTGGTCCATCCCCCATTATTATCTATTACATCTTGCAATCTATGTGGCATAGATTGAACATGGTTATGTATGATGTGTGGGTTTCTTCAGAACATCTCCCACTCAGCCATAGTGTGATCCAGCACCTGGCGGCTGGTCCGCTACTGCCGAGGCTCCCATGATTTCACCACATTCCCCCACACGTTCTCAATGGGGTTGAGGTCACACCCCTCACTAGGCCAGTCCAGTAGTTCTAGATTTCGCTGCTCCTCGAACCACCTTCTAACAATCCTGGCGGTATGGATGGGAGAGTTGTCCTGCAAGTGGATTTTAAATATTAAAAATAAAATTATATCTTATCCATACGCTTCATCAGTAACCCACTATTCGAGGTAGGTTTTAACCCCTATGTATTAGGGGTTTCTCCCAACTAAACATAATTGTGCGCCGTTAGATAAATAATACACTCTGCAGTTATCCAGAATAAAATCCTAGTGTTATCATAGTACTGAAAGAGTTAAAGAACAATTTTATAACCATTTTTATTTGTCCCATGTAAATGTGGAAACCGGACATACAAATGCGTGTAATACATAAATTTTACTCCTGTAATAGTATAATATTCTATAACACACAAACACAACATACCTGCATAAAGATAATCTGCTCAGGAGAGGGCAAGGCATACCCGCGTACAGAAGGCAGCATCACCTCCTCCATGATCTCTATATATTGATCTGCCGTAAACCTTCCGTGGATCCCAGTCAGCTCTCCTAGCCCTTGCAGGTGCATCCATCCCCATACATTCGGCGTCACGTGCCCACTCCGTGCCACTTCGTAAATACTTTGGCTGGCATATCTCGTGTTGTCCTGTTGCCAACACCGAAGACGGCCGTGAGTTGTAGACGCAAACGTCTTCTCGTCAGGGAAGCTATCTCTGCTTCAGTATGCGAGATCATCATTTATATGGTGGCGAGCAAACGAAAGTCTGGCCTGACGATGTCGTTCCTCGATCCTCTCTTTCTTGGCAGGAGTACGGTGGTGATAGCCTGCTTCATGCAACTGTCCCTTTACGGTGTCCACTGACACGCCCATATGTAGTGTCTCCCGGATGGCGACTGCGTTGTTGATAGGATCGTTCTGCACTTCGGTGATTATTCTCTGGTCTTCTTCTGGGGTGGTCTTTCTTGGTGCCCCACACTTAGAACGATCTAGCAGATTCCCAGTCTCCTGCCACCTCTGCACCCAGCGTCGAACAGTAGGCTTCGAAATTCCCAGTTCCATGGCTATGTCAGCTACAGAGAGGCCTGCTTCCCGCATACCAATTATCCGGCCTCACTGTGCAATTTTATCTTGAGCTGGATTCATTTTCAGAGTGGGTATTCGTCATACGGTGTAGAAATATGATATGAGCATAGATTATGCCAGTAACCATGTCAACACCTCGGTTTGGCCCATCAACATAATTTCACAAACATTAGTATAATATTTTATTAGTTTATAAATATATATACTGGAAACCAGGTTAATTTCGCGGCAGCAAATATTGCAAATATTTGCAACTTCGCGGTCAACAGTTGCTAGTTATAATCTTACAGATTAAAATGACGTCATGAATGACGATATTATTCTGGACTGTGATTGGTCGAGGTTGAGGTCGTATATCAAGGCAAGTTTTACCTCTTGATATGCGGATAAAGTTTCAGCAGCACTCAACGTAAATGAATCTCTCGGTAAGATAGATTTGAAGCTCTCCACACTGAAACCAATTCATGCTAAATGGATTGCCTCTGCATATATGGAAAAATTATATATGCTTAAAATATGGTATCGTATATGATACCTTTATTTCTTAATTAAATACAAATTATTAATTCATTGAATTAAATATCTACAAAATTGCCTTGGGATTAGCGACATTAGCCTATTGGGAATGAAAATAATTGCCATACATAGAACCCAATATGGAGGCATTGGGTCCACATAACAACAAGAAAAATGAATTATTTCGTACCAAAATTTTCTATTGCTGACTCATGAAAATTACTTCAAGAGAAGAGTCAACGAACTTTGTAAAGTCAACGAAGTTTGTAAAATCGGCGAATTCCTAAGAGGAAGATTTATATTTGCGGCACTCGGAGCTGATTATGTTAAGCAATGCCTTTAAGCAAGGAAGGTGTACTTAATCTTCCTATAAGTTCTGAGTGAATAACAAGTAATGTAAACCTAATAACTCAAAAGGATAGGCTTATACCGTCAGGAATTTAAGTGTAGTTCATTGCCTAGATTAATTAAATCAAATCAACTCGTTGTGTAACTCCATCGTATAGCGGCCCTACATCGAAAAAGATCGTAGGGTTTTGTGGTTAACTCTCCACTGAAATCTGCTGGAAATTTCCAACGGATGAGAGGTATCAGGCAATCAACCCATAGCCCTATATAGTGTTTTCAAAGCATGGGATAACCTACACCAAATGAGTAAGACCATTCGGAAGGGTTGGGAAATTTGCGGCATTCATGACATTCTTCTTATACAGTAATAATACAGTATAATTTAAAAAAAATTTACTGCTTTTACTTTACAATGTTCTATTGCAATGTACTGAATTTACTTTCCAAATAAAGTATTTTAATGATCTAAGTTTTATTTTCTTACTATCTTCCAAAGATTAGTTTAAATTGTAAAATTTTCGCCTACTGGATATTTTCTCGTAAACTATATAGCCTACTCAGAAAACGCGAAAATTTCCTGCAGGCGAACATTTCGCATTCACCAGTATATAAAAAGTTCTAATGTAGTAGCTGTTCATATGGAGTTGCAGTAATCATAATGGAACCTTGTTACTGGGTAAGACTAGTAAACTACATGGAGTTCAATGCTGTTCACGATCATATTAATTGTTTATCTTTATGAACACAGACTTGGACTCGGTTGTCCCTCCTTCACCCCACCTTCCCCCAGTTGGGGTACCTTGATTAACACTGCGGCGATGCCACATGTACGGAGTCGCCTGTGAGGCGAGGAACATTATATATGCGGGCAACTGTATATACTTACACCATTCGCCTTATATTTTTCATGAAATGTAGAACAAGAATTTCATTGCATTTACGTGGGAACTCACCGCTACTATTCTATGATTCATCGTATAAAACATGCCACACTCGCAAATTCTTATTTTCCTCCAAGTACCATTTGATTTATGGAAATCAAAATATGTATTATTGAAAAACATGTGTCTACATACATTACACTCTCTCTTCTCGGTTTCAACCACCCGGTTTTCGCATATAGAGCTTTTACACTGATCACAAACCATACGGCAGTCTTTACAATGTTTCAACAGATCATCTGTAAATTCAAGGCATCCCTCACACAAATCATGTCTTCCATACTTACAGCTTTTGTCATAGCTCGCGTAAAGAAGATCTTATGTTACGAATGAGAAGTTACGTTGTTACAGTCAATCCTAAAATAAGTAAAGGCCCTGTACGATCTCTCACACCACCTTTAAAAACATACACTATCCTACCATGCTCATCCAATCCAAATACAACTACAGCCATTACAGCCACTTCCCGCTCAACCTTTCTCAGCTCTTCAGAACCCATATCACATTTAAAATCAAGATTGCAGTTTGTAGCTAATTTCCGCGCACGCTCCGCAACTGGAGGTGACCAAATCTTTTTTTTGGGCATATTTAACCCTCTATCGCACAACTTTTTTGTAGGGTTAAGTCTAAATGCGTGTATTTGAAATGTTAAATAGATGCAACATGGTACCATAAAGGGTTAATACAACAAGTATGTATGCAAGAACAACCCCCATAAAACCACAGCCTCGTTCGGCAGTAGTGTGACTTCTGTAAATTTGATAACTGTTAAAGTCAAGTGTATAAGGTGTATCATGACCCACAACACGGAAGACGTGGTCTATATCGATCATGAAATTCGATAAGTTAAACTTTGAGCCGCTCTGAGAAGATGGAAGGAAAGCATTTCGAACAATTTTTTTTTTAAATTTCAGGTAAATTTTACGTTAAAAAATATTTTTAGAAAAATATTAAAAAGATTTAATAATTTTTGCATGTTAAGTAGAAAAATCATACTCTTTCGCTAAATGTTGATAGAATTTGAATTATTTGATATTTTAGTCTGAAAACTTGTTTGCATATAGATAAATACATATGTTTTATTGTGTAGAAGTTTTATTAAAATTAAATGACAAATGTTGATTTTATAGCCTTTCTAAAATGTACCCTTTTTTATGGCACACCCGTTATATATATATATATATATATATCGTAAAGAACGACGCTTGTATAGGAGATATTCCGCGCAAGACGAGAGAGAGAGAACGGAACAAATGAAAAAATGAGGTGGTTACCTCATTTTTTCATTTGTTCCGTTCTCTCTCTCTCGTCTTGCGCGGAATATCTCCTATACAAGCGTCGTTCTTTACGTTATTTATACTGCGTGTTCTTTGCAGTTGAATGTATATATATATATATATATTAGGGTGTTTCATACCTATAGGGTAAAATAAAAATGAGCTTGGAGTTTTAATCCACACGTTTCTCCGTATTCTAAAGAACAAGAAAACACGTTTGTGCAAGTTTGAACCAGATCGCGCTGCATTTAGAGGTCCCCAACTTTGACGACTTTTTGTCAGTTCATTTCTCGCCTGCCTGCAGTGAAGACGGTTTTCTTCGTCACTTGAGCGGTTCGTGTTGTATAGCCTATTGGACAACTATGGAGGTAATTATATATGCTACTAATTATCTCATTTTACTGTGGTATTGAAATTTATTATTATTTAATTTCTGTCATTTTACTGTGGTAGTGATATTTATTATTAATATTACATGAAATTAATTAGTCTGTTGCATATTGGACAACTAAGCTGGTAATTATTTATGATACTAATTAATGTAATTTTACTGCGGTATTGAAATTTATTTAATTAATGAATTGTCAAAGAGAACGTAGTGTACACGTATCAGTTTTATAAATAAAGAAAAGCAGTAACAGGGACTCGAACCAGTGTCATAGCCGTTTGGCGGCATCGCTCAAGTCGGCGTACACAGCA
Source organism: Bathynomus jamesi (assembly GCA_023014485.1). Taxonomy (NCBI): domain Eukaryota; kingdom Metazoa; phylum Arthropoda; class Malacostraca; order Isopoda; family Cirolanidae; genus Bathynomus; species Bathynomus jamesi. The sequence continues at coordinate 221,249 of JAJOZX010002920.1, read as the reverse complement.
CGCTATCCACTCCCTAGATGGTGTAGTGGATAGCGTGCTGTGTACGCCGACTTGAGCGATGCCGCCAAACGGCTATGACACTGGTTCGAGTCCCAGTTATTGCTTTTCTTTATTTAATTAATGAAATTAATTACGATGTGAAATTATTTCTGTGGAATTATTTAGTTTGTTTTCTTTTCCAGGTGTCTACCAGAGCGAAAACAGAAGTGTTTCTTATTGGCCAGACGGATGCGAACATCACATCAAGTGGCCTTCCAACTCAGTTGCAAGTACTCAAAAAGTACTTTTACCACCAAAAGGAGCAAAAATTTGGACGTACTAAATGCCTGAACCTGTGCCTGGATGCCTGTCTCATATTTTGGGAGAGAGCGAGAATCCCCATGATGCGTCGAGATTCGGCCTTGAGGAAGATGGAATCCCTTCTCAAAGAATACGACCGGCTTGTGAAGCACAAGTCACATAAAGCAGAGTCCTTCCGAGTGAAGGAGGCGATGTTCAAGGAGGCAATAGCGAAGGAGATCATGGACATTGCTCATTCACAGGCTAAGGAAATGATGAAGAATCAGGAGGACATCCACTTTCTCGACATGCAGCGTGAAGATCCAAATTCCTGCAGCATGGGCCCTGTTGACATGAAGCTTCACTATAAGGAGATTAGGAAAAGGAAGAGGCTGGACAAGATTAAGGAACAACAGGAGAAGGCCAGGAAGGAACAAGGAGCTGCAGAAGATACGGGGGCTTTAGTGATTTCAACTTCGTCAGAGACTGACTCAGATGTCGTTGACCCAACCGTGGAAGTTTTTCCATCCTCCTCCAAGGGAAATACCAAGAAGCGACGCAGGAATCTGATCTCACAGGATGTGACGACTACCTACGATCGGCTGAATATTTCGTACCGCGATTCAGCTATGTCGTACGCTGCAGCGGCTAAATCACTAGGTTTTGACTTGGATGAACTGTCCATTTCTGCCAGTACCATGTACCGCACACGCAAGGCTCTCAGGAAGTGGCTGCTGAAAGTTATCAATCCGACGAAGTTTGTCCTGGTCAGCCTCTTGTCTTGCATTGGGACGGTAAGCTCCTACCTGACAATGAGCAATGGAAGGAGAGCGTTGACCGGATCGCCGTCCTCGTCTCTGGCGACGCAAGGAGAAGTTGCTCGGCGTTCCTAAGGTGACGTCCGGAACCGGCGAGAAGATAGCGCGAGTTTGCTTGGATTTGGTCAAGGAACACAGGATGGAAGAGCGCGTGCGGGGACTGTCTTTCGACACGACAGCGTCGAACACAGGGATTCATATCGGGGCCTGCGTCCTGATTGAGAAAGGTCTTGGCAGAGAACTCATGTACTTCCCCTGTCGGCATCACATCTATGAAGTCATCCTCAGCTCCGTCTTCAAGCGTGCATACGGCCCTTCAAGTGGCCCCGATATACCCGTTTTCAAGAGGTTTCAGGCACAATGGAAGTTCATCGACCAGTTGGACGTGCGGCCGTACGATTTTGCTCAAGTCAATGACTCTATGAGGGAACTGAGGGAGAAGTCAGTCCTGCTGGTGAGAGGGATGGTGAGCACGTCGCTTCAGCGCGATGACTACAAGGAACTGCTACAGTTGGTTCTCATCTTCCTGGGAGAAGCAAAAGTGGTGGATTTCCCTCTCAGAGCCCCTGGCGCTTACCATCACGCTCGATGGATGGCGATAGCCATCTACTCCTTGAAAGTAATTCTACTGAAGAAGCAGTTCAAGATGTCGAGTCACGAGTTGGAAGCTCTGACAGCCGTAGGTCTCTTCGTGTCCCTCGTCTACATCCGAGGTTGGACTCGTGCTGCAACCTCAAGCAAGGCTGCCGCAGTTGATCTGGAATTTCTGCGTGACGCGGAAGCCTTTGCCATGTCGGGATATTCGTGTGTTAACGCTGCGCAAGAAGCCATGTCTCGACACCTATGGTACATCTCTGAGACTCTTATTGCCATGGCGTTCTTCGACGCAGATGTGGCAGATGAAGAAAAGGCTCAGATGGTCGTCAGTTTGGGTAAGCCCGCATCGAAAAAGGAACTCAAGCGACCCCAAGGGAAGAACGTCAGGAATCTTGCCTCGAAACACCTGGCGGAGTTCGTGACAGGAAAGACGATGGCTTTCTTCCATGCATTCGACTTGGACACAGAATTCTTGAAAAAGCCAGTTGCCGAGTGGACTGAAGTAGAGGGCTTCAAGCAAGCAGCGGCAACTGTTAACAAAATCTCTGTCGTCAACGATCGGGCCGAAAGAGCCATCGCGCTCACCAAAGAGTTCAACTGTTCTCTGACGAAGAACGAAGAGCAGAAGCAGTATTTGCTCAAACTGTGATGCAGCATAGGGCGAAATACCCGAATAAAACCAAGAAGGATTTCATGGACAAATGATTCGCAAGAAGTGGTTATGTTTTTTGTATCTTTGTGAAAATGTGTAGTGAAATGGTACTCGTTTGTTGAATAAAAACTCATTGACAGATTTTTGTTTAATTTTTTCCGTTTATGATCTGCCAGAGCATCAAACTGGGGACCCGTAAACTTTAAACTATTGAATTAATACTTCGGTTTATCAGTCTCCTCAGCAAATGGAACAAGGGGATCCATGTGGATTAAAATTTTTCCAAACTTTTAATTTATGAAACACCCTAATATATATATATATTTATATACATATGGTCCTCTGTGTGTATTTTGGTGAAAAACAACTGGATTTTAATTGTTACATATATATATATATATTAGGGTGTTTCATAAATGAGAACCTAGCTAGGCCTGCTTGGTAGTGTGGGTCGCTTTCCCAAGACGAAGCGGGATTTTCGACGAAGGCGCCGTTGATCCCGAGTGCGGTGAAGAGATCCTTCGTCCTCGAGGTAACGAAATCCGAACTCTTCTTTCCTTTGAAGGAGCCGAGGACGGTCTTCCCATCCAGACGCTTCAACGCTTTCCTCGATGTCGGCTTGGCGAGGTTCTCTCGCATCTTTTGTTTCTCTTCCTGAGGAACCCCTTGATAGAAGAATGCCAAGCCGACCAGCGTCTCGGAGAAGTACCAGAGGTGTCGTTTCTTGGCCGCTTGCGCTTGCTTGGCGACGACGACGATCACGGCATCTTCCTGCAGTATTTCCAGGTCCAGCAAGAACTCCAGACCCACACGTGGGGCCTTCTCTGCTCTCGTCGCACGACTCCAAGCCTTTGCGTAGGCCAAGGCGACGAACAGGCAGATTTCTTTGACTCCTTTCAGCTCCCGTCCGGTCATCCTGAACTGGTCCTGAAGGAGGTACAGCTTCAATCCGTAAATGGCTTTCGCCATCCACCGCGCATGGTGGTATGCTCCTGGCTTCCGCAGTGGCACATTGGCGACAGTCTCTTCCCCGAGAAAGAGGATAACCAGTTGAAGAAGTTCTTGGTAATCATCCCGCGGCTGACCAGAAGCCAGAGCTTCCCTCACGACAAGGACAGTTCGGTCCTTGAGACCCTGAAGAGGTCCAGCGATGCTGCAGCTATCTGAATCAATAGCAGTGGTGATAAGAGATCGGTCGATGAAACCCCACTGCTCTTGGAATCTTTTGAAGATCCCAGTCTCGGGCCCAGAGGTGGGGCCCATCGAAGACCGGAAGACTTGGGCCAGGACGATTTCGTACATATGGTGCCTGCATGCTAGGTAAAGAAGTTGCTTCCCGAGACCCTCTTCAATCTTGACGCAGGCTCCCACGTGAATCCCGGTGTTCGATGCCGTTGTGTCGA
>JAJOZX010002920.1:82500-212500 GCA_023014485.1 Bathynomus jamesi | reverse complement strand
ACAATCTTATAAACTAATGAACCGTCTAAGTTATTACTGGCATTTCGGCCTAATTATTTCAGTTAAAGTTCCAATTACAGGATTGAATCTAATTTAAGTTAAATTTTAAGTTTGCCCAACGTTCTAGTAACAAGATTACCTACTGAACCATGATAAATTCGGAAGGATTACCTGGATTAAGATGATTTTAGGGAAAAAGATACATACATAATGAATAATGAGTAAAAGGAAAAATCGAATTTTTAATGTCCAGGAATTTTCAAATCATATAACTATTTAAAGTGGAATTTAATCCGTTAGAACTGACAGAGATAAGAATTTCCGAAGTTATCATGATCGTACAGTTAATAAACTAATCTTATTCACTATGGTAGGTAAAAAAATCGAATGAAATTTTTTTTTTGGTGGATGGAGTCTTCAGTGGTGGGAGAACGGTCGCAGAATGTAATTTTATTGCAAGCGCGAATAAGTTGGTATAATAAAAAAAAAATTTAAAGAAAAGTAAAGTTAATTTAGTGTAAACATTAAAATTTATTTAGTTACAGTTTTAGATACTTAGATGTTGTTAACTATTAATAATATCCAGGGAGAAGGACGATAGAATTTCGTAATGGACGATGTATAGACCAGGGGTCACCTGTGTATTTATGTGCCTTAGGTACCGAATGTAAGTGGTTGGTGATTTGCCCAAATGGGAAAAATGAGTTTATAGTTGATGTTATACGTAATTGCGTATACGTACGTATAAATATGTTATAATGTTATAATGTTATAATGTTTCAGACCAACAAAGACCCTAGGATCCACTCATGGCTGGTCTACCTAACTGTGTTCGTAATTGTGTATTGTGTATGTCCTCCGTGGTGGCGGAGGGGACCTACAATTTTACGTGGCTTCTGAACCACAAATACATTACAATATATATACTTAGGAGGAAAAGTGTAGGTGTGGCTGTAAAGACTGTACAGTAATGTAGAAATGTGTGTGCACCCATTTTTGGCCTCCCATTTCAAGGTGTTTGTGGGGCAAGTGAAGATCATGAGTTTTTCAATACCTCACAGTACTATGGGGGCACCGCTCGGCAGAGAAATCTCTTTAAATGGGGTGTGTAAGGACAGAGAGTATCCCCTAACCCAATATGCTGCCTCCCTATATCCCACAACACTTGTGTTGGAGCTGTGGGATCTTTCACCACATAGCCTTAATTTTACTACCTTAAACTACACCCAATCTATCAACATATGCGTCTAATCGATTTTTAAACATGGTTTATAGACGTGCTACTAATTACTTCTACCGGCAAACTATTCCACCTATTTACTATTCTATGCGTAAAAAGTTTTTGGCAACTGCTGTCTCGAACCTTCTACTTGTCAACTTACACCCATTATTTCTAGTCCTATTATATTGAGATATTTCGAAAAAGCTATCTCTATCTACGTTATCGAACCCATTCATAATTTTGAAAACCTGGATTAGATCACCCCTTAGCCCCTAGTCTAGCCTCCTAGAGTGTTGTCAATTTTAACTCCTTAAGCCTATCCTCGTACGACTTTCACCTAAGCGACGGAATCATCTTAGTTGCTCGTCTTTGAACCCTTTCGATTTTGTCTATATCTTTGCGCATATGCGGATTCCAAAATTGGACCGCGTACTCCAAATGGGGTCTAACTAATTATTTATAAAAAGGAACTATAATATCGCGCGATTTGTACTCAAAATTTCGAGCTATAAAACCTAACACTTTGTTCGCCTTATTGACCGCTGCTGTACTTTGTTTCGCTACTTTTAAATCACCAGTGACTATAACTCCTAAATCTTTTTCCTGCTCTACGCTTGTCAAATCTTTCCCTGACATACTATACGCAAAATTACCGTTACGCGAACCTATATGCAAAATTTTGCACTTATGAACGTTAAATCTCATTTGCCATGTGACTGACCAATCAACGATTTTATTCAGATCTTCCTGGATTTTACCTCTGTCTTCGTCATTAATCGCCCTACCACCCAGCTTCGTGTCATCCGCAAACTTTGAAACTGTACTGACTAGACCGACATCTAAATCGTTAATATATATAAGAAAAAGCAAGGGGCCTAATACAGAACCCTGAGGAACGCCACACGACTCCGCTCCATCAACGACCACCCTCTGTTTCCTACCTCGCAACCGCTCTTCTAGCCAATTTATTACTACACCCCTGATTCAATGAGCCTTAGTTTTTTCAATGAGTCTTTTGTGAGGCACGGTGTCAAACGCTTTCTGAAAACCTAAATACACTACATCAACTGCCCGATGTCTATCGTAAACGTCAACTACGCTTTGGAAAAATTCTAAAAGATTAGTTAAGCAAGATTTGTTTCGCCTAAAACCGTGCTGCGTACTTCTAACTAGTTTATGCAATTCTAAGTGTTCGACTATACGATCCCTAATTATTGATTCCAGTAGCTTACCTACAACAGACGTTAAACTGATTGGCCTATAATTTCCCGCCGCACCTTTATCGCCTTTCTTAAAGATAGGTGTTACGTTTGCTAACTTGAAATTATCTGGTACGCACCCCTCAGAAATAGACGCATTAAAAATCTTTGCTAGTGGCACAACAATGCTATCTTTTAATTCGTGACCCGACAATTCAGCGCAGGACAATTCAGCGCCGACAATTCAGCGCCGACAATTCAGCGCAAGACAATTCAACGCAAAGACAATTCAGCGCAAGACAATTCAGCGCGAAAATACCAACAAAGAAGAAGAACAAATCCAGAGGGAAGAGAGGCTTGCAACTGTTAGGTTAGGTTAGGTTAGGTTAGGTTAGGTTTCTAGTTTTTGAAATAAAATCTTAATTTTAACAATTCTAACAAATTTTGTTTTTTTAAATAAAATTTTAATAATTATACTCCTTTGAATTTTATCTCCGATTTGTCACTCCTTCGTTATGTCACTCCTTCGTTACGGTATTTATGTCACTGCTTTGTTATGTCACTCCTTTGAAATGTCACTCCTTCGATACAGACCCAATTTAGCATATATATAAATATACAAATTTTTCTCTTTTTTATTTATTGCGATTTATTTTTATTATTTTTAACTAAACTTTTAACTGTACTGATTTGCGCTGAATTGTCGGCGCTGAATTGTCTTGCGCTGAATTGTCTTTGCGCTGAATTGTCGGCGCTGAATTGTCCTGCGCTGAATTGTCGGTGCTCCCTTTTAATTCTTTTAGTTGTATGGGATATGTGGAATCCGGCCCCGGTGATTTACGTGTTTTCATTTTATCAATATGGCGCATTACCTCCCCTTCACTAACCACGATATTATCCAAAATATTACCATTATCAAAAGGTATTATGTCTATGACCGTAGGAATATTCGTTACATCTTCTATAGTAAAAACTGACGTAAAAAATTCGTTTAGCAAGGTAGCCATTTCCTTGTTTTCAAAAACTAGATCTCCGTTTACATTTTTCAAAGGCCCCAACACACTTTTTACTGGATTTCTATTATTGACGTATTGAAAGAATCGCTTGGGGTTTTCTTTACCGTCACGAGCTATGGAGATTTCAAATTCGCGCTTGGACTTTTTTATTACACTTTTCGCTTCACGCCTTAGAGATATGTAGTTGTTTCGTAACCACAAATTGTCTTTATCGCACTTATGTAGCCTATAAGCCCTATCTCTACTCTTTGTAATGTCTCCTACTCTAGAAGTAAACCACATGGGCTTGTTGTTTACTTTCGCACGCTTAATTTTGTACGGTACACATTCCTCATTTATAGTCCTAAATACTGTTTCGAACGATTCCCACATTAGTTTTGCGTTGGAGTTCCCCATTACGTTTTCCCAATTGACGTGTGACAATTTATTTCGAAATTTACTAAAGTCTGCGTGCTGGAAGTTAGGAATTTTAGTCGAATTAGCTCGTTTCGAGTGACTTACTGAGAGGATAAACTCTACCATATTGTGATCGCTATTGCTTAACGGTTCTATTACTTGAAGATCAGTAATTAGCCTATCATCCGTAGTTATTACTAAATCTAAAATACTGTCCAACCTCGTAGGTTCCCCAACCTTTTGAATAAGAAAGCTATCCTCGAGAAAATTAACTAAACGATTACCTTCCGCGTCTCCCTGCATTGTATCGTAATTCACGTTGGCGCAATTAAAGTCACCCATAACTAAAGCCTGCTCACTACCGATTATTCTCTTTAGTTCACGATATAACGCTTCGTCCGTATCAGCTGTTCGATTAGGGGGCCTATATATAACCGCAACAACAAGTTTGAAATCGTTCAATTTAAGTTCTGCTATAGTCGAATCTATCGGTTCTGGAATTGTGTGCTTTACTTCTATAACGTTCGCAATATTATCTTTGATATACAACATAACACCGCCTCCTCGCCTACCTATTCTGTTTTTAACAAAAAGTCTATAACCTTTAATTTGATACTCCTCTACAAAGTCACGAGTTTCAGTACTAAGCCACGATTCATTTATCGCAATTATATCATAGTCTTTACAAGCAATTAAAGAAAAAAATTCGTTTCTTTTATTTCGTAGGCTACGAGCATTTAAAGATAGAACCTTCAAATTGTTTGTAATTGCGAGTGTACAGTAGTGTGTAGAATATGAAAGTAATTGGTTCATCCCTTGAAGAACTAAATCCTTAGTGGTCAGTGGTGAATTATGAAATTTTGAAGAACGGATTAGCTTAGAGGTTGGTTAAAATAACTTAACCTTTTAACGCCGAACTTTTTTGTAGAGTTAAGTCTAAATGCGTGTATTTGAAACTGTACGTATTCGATCCAGTAGGCTTTAAAGGGTTAAATAAGGCAACATGCAAGATTATATATTGTAAGCAGCAATTAAAATTAAATTAATTCAAATACATAATCCAGAGTAAATATCAAAAAGTTTCCTGCAATTAAATATAATTTATCGTGGTAGCCAATGATTTTAGAATAAGGTTTGTATGATACAAATAAGATATGAGTAGTGAATTTCCTTTCCAGAGTGTGGGTGAGTGTAATTGGGTGAAAGTGTAATCAGTATCCGTAGATTTATAGTAGTATTTATGTGTACGAGTTTCAATGTAAAAGTGACTTGAGGTACGGAAGGAAAGTGAATTCGAATATGTGTCAAAATTGGCTATAATTTTGGTTGATACCTTAACAAATGGTATAACAACAATTTAATGACAATTACTCAAGATTAATTGAATAAAAAAAATCAAGAATAAAAGTTGAAAATAGAATTCAATCATGAACTATACTTAACTGAACGTGTGGTTATAGGTTCCGTATAATTAAGAATAAATAAAAAATATTTAAAAAAAACCTAAATTTAGGGTATGTTCGGTCATACGAGTAAATTTCACGAACATACGGAGCAAGATAAATTAGGCGCATGGTTAGGTTGTCATGCGATCGGGCATGTGGGTTATACGGTTAAAGGGATTCGCAACATGCCGGGAAGCAGTGGACTGACCATGCGAGCCTTGCTCACTCAAAAAGGAGGTGGTGTATCGGGATTAAGAAGAATGGCTTTTACTGGTTTCAGAAGAGGGTCCAGGAAGAGTCATAGGGAAAAATTCGCAAAGTAGAAAGTAAGAAGGGCGAAAACATGAATCTGCGGAAGAAAAATGAGAATGATCGATGGAACGATCATATTATGGTACTGAGAGATATTCCGCGCTTGCCCCTCCGTGCGTACAACTTCCGACAGTGGAGTAGGTTCGGGTTCGCTCCCGGCACCTATGGGCTTAGCCTCGGAATTGGGTGGAAAACCCTCTACCTTTGAAAACCAGAATCAAGTCATCTTCCTTAAATAGGGATTCAAGCGAAATGACCAAATCGGAACTCAAAGGAGATGAGTCTTCAAATTTATTTGGAATAGCCGAAACACTGGGAACTTCAAGTTCCGGCCTAACTGTAACTGAAGGGAGTGACTCGCTCTCGATGGAGTCACAGGGGTCTACTGTGAAGACATTCGAGTCTTCATACTCAAAATTACCAAAAGTATGTTGGCTTCCTAGCTCCTCGTTCGTCGGAACTGGAACGGACCAATTGACGATTGATGAAGAATTATCCCCATCTAGTAGCAGTTCCTTTTTATTTTGAACTGGTTCCAGGGAGTCCGTCGGGCTCTCTGAAACGAGTCTTTCACCCTCAGCTGAAAAGAGCGAAGAACAGGGGTGACAAACATACTCAAAAGGTGGGTTCTCTCCTCGAATTAGGCCTGCTTCTCTATCGGCCACATAGAAATCGTGCGTAATAAAGAAATTCATCCCCAGGAGTAAATCTACTTCCCAGTCTACGCCAGAAACGACCACAAATGGGGTTAGATAAGAGACTGAATCAAACTCAATAGGAAGATTAATTTCTCCGGTACTGTATTCTTCCCAACCATCATCAGTGCAGGTTAAACGAGAATGCAAATCGAATTTTTCCGTAGCCATCTTGAGTAACTTCTTGTATACGTCTTGTTAAATGTAATTCGCCTGACAGCAGTCTTCAACAAGAGCCAAAACTGCTTGGTTGTTGACAGAAGTTTTCATGAAAGTTTTCATGAGCCCAAGAAGGCGTCTCCGAAACCTGTGAACAGTCTGCGTCATCGATGATTTCGCGCGAGATTCGGGTATTGGGAGGAAAAACAAAATTTGGAATATTGCAATCAGGGGAATTGGGTAACCAACTGGGAAGAAATGATGTCTGAAATTGACAGTACGTCTTTACGTGAGCACTTTGCTCTTTAGGAAAAGATTGCTTGCCACACTGCTCAGAATACAAATTAAGGGAGTTAAAACAAAACGGAGGGACGGCATGGTCCTCACCATAGTAATTTAAAAAGAAGTCATTGGGATATGATCGATTCGTTACTAGACTGTTACTGTCCTCACAAACATCACAATGATTATCAAAATGATTACCAACATTCGTAAAAACTGACTCGCCTACAGGACCTTGCGGGGCATCTTCCCCAACTGCTACTGAAGCAGAAAAAGCATCATCTGAAACAAGATGACGGTCATTTTAACGAAATAGGTAATGCTAGGCTAGGTAGGTTAATTGACGAAAACGTACGAAAGCTGTATAGGTCGAAGCCTTCTTTAAACGTTGTGGGTCCGGGGAACGCGGGCCCGTCGTGAAAAATAGTTTAGAACGCCGGCCCGTGATAAAAAATAACTTAAACGTCTTTTATTGTAACGCGCGTAGTATTAGAAATAAATTAAACGAATTTAAGGCGATAATTTATTCCGGCAACTACGATATAGTTGCTATCACTGAAACGTGGTTAAATACCGTGACTCGAGACTTGTTGGGAGAACTTGATATAGCGGGTTTTAAACTCTTTACTAATGATAGGTTACATAGCATTGGTGGCGGCGTTTTGCTGTACATTCGTAATTCCCTTAGGGCTATCGAGGTTAAGATAGATTTTCCGGCAGCAATTAATGCGATATGCGTTGAAGTTAGGGCGCGTAGTATTAGTTTTAATTTTGTTGTTGTTTATAGACCTCCCGTTCAACCCCTCGATACAGATACTAGATTTTACTCACTTCTTGTTAACTTTATTGACATTCGAAATAGTATAATTGTCGGAGACTTTAACTGCCCTAATGTTAATTACGAGACTTTTGCTGGTAATGAGGAGGGTTTGAGATTGATTGAGTTTATGGAAGATAATTTTTTACGATAGATGGTTACCGAACCAACGAGCGGGGACAATATTTTAAATTTGGTGATGACGAACGGCGAAAGTATAGTCGAAGGTTTAGAAGTAGGCGAGAGATTAGGATGTAGTGATCATCAAATTCTTAGGTTTAAGTTATTGATAGAAAACACTAAGGATAGTAACGTAATAGAAGTCCGTGATTTTCGTAGGGCTAATTTTGATAGTTTTGCGTAGAGGATGGGAGTAATGGACTGGGATAACTTATTTATGGGTAATGACACAAATTTGCATTGGGAGGCGTTTAAAGAAAGTTTTATGAATATTGAAAGGGAGTTTATTCCTCGTAGGCCCAAGCGCGCTAGAAATCATGGTAGGCCCAAGTGGTGGACTAGGGAAATAGGCGAGTTTATAAACGAGCGTAACAGAGCGTATAGACTTAATAAACGCAATAGCACGGCAGCTAACTTTAATAGGTATATCGAGCTTAGACGTCAGGTTAAAAGATCAGTTAGAAATGCTAAGCGTAATTTAGAGATACTCTACTTATAGCTGCGGATAGTAAACATAATCCAAAAAAGTTTTTTGAATACGTAAATAATCGTAAGCCGATAAAAGATAACATAGGCCCTCTAGTGGATGTTAACGGCGCTTTGGCTTCTGACGCTCAGGCGATGGCGGGTATTTTCAATAACATTTTGCGACAGTTTTTACCGTAGAAGACGTAAATAATGTTCCCGACGTGGACGATATCGTTCCATTTAGTAGTGAGACTATTTTGGATGAAATAACTGTTTACGAGGGTGAGATTGCGCATTATATCGATAGGCTAAAAGTTAACAAGGCTCCAGGCCCTGATGCTTTTTATCCCAGACATTTGAAAGATTTGAAAGACGTCATTGTAGGCCCCTTAACGAAGATTTTTAATCAGTCACTGGAAACGGGGATTATTCCTGAAGACTTCAAATTAGCTAACGTCACGCCTATTTTTAAAAAAGGTGACCGCAGAGTAGCTAGCAATTATAGGCCCATTAGCTTAACGTCAATTGTCGGTAAACTTTTGGAATCCGTAGTTAGGGATCGTATCATCGATCATTTAGGAAGTAGAAATTTGATTAATAGTAGTCAGCATGGGTTTCGACGCCATAGATCTTGTTTAACTAATTTGTTAGAATTTTATAACGAAATAGTACGCGAATACGATAGGCATTGAGCGACTGACGTTATTTATTTAGATTTTAAAAAACGCGTTCGATACAGTTTCGCATAGAAGATTAATTGCGAAAGTTAAAGCGCACGGTATACGCGGTCAAGTAGCTAACTGGTTAGAGGAATGGCTTCGTGCTAGGAGACAGAGGATCGTTGTTAATGGTAGTGAATCGGCGTGGTTGGATGTAGGTAGCGGTGTCCCACAGGGTTCAGTGTTAGGCCCATTGCTCTTCGTAATTTACATTAACGACATAGATGTAGGATTGACTAGTAACTTGTCAAAATTCGCGAACGATACTAAAATAGGCGGTAAGGTTGTTAACGATGACGATAGAAATAGGCTCCAAGACGATGTAAATAGGATTATGGAGTGGACGGATAAGTGGCAGATGCAATTTAACGTAGACAAATGTAAAGTTTTGCATATAGCTTCTCGTAACAATAATTACACGTACACGATTGATGGTAGAGAGTTAGCGAGCGTTGACGAGGAAGTAGATTTAGGCGTACGCGTATCTAAGGATTTAAAGGTTATGAACCAGTGCCTGGAATCTTGCGCAAAAGCTAATAGGATGTTAGGCTTCATAGTGCGTAATTTCGAATTTAAATCGAACGATATTATATTGCCCCTTCACAAGTCCCTAGTCAGGCCTCATTTAGAATATGCCGTTCAGTTTTGTTGCCCGTATTTGCGTGAGGATATTGATAGGTTAGAAAGGGTTCAGCGTCGTGCCACGAAACTAATTCCGTCATTGCGCAACAAGCCTTATGAAGATAGGATAAAAGAGTTAGACTTGCATTCTCTCGAAACTAGGAGATTAAGGGGGAGCTTATTGAAGTTTTCAAAATCGTTAATAAAATCGATAACGTAAATTTTGACAAACTGTTCACTTTCGATGATAGCAATACTCGTAATAACGGATTTAAATTGCGTGGCAGACGTTTCATTACTAATATCGCTAAAAACTTCTTTACGTTTAAAGTAATTGATAAATGGAATAATCTTCCCGCGTCAGTCGTTAACTCTACCAGCGTTAATATGTTTAAGAACCGTTCAGATAGGCATTTTAAAAATATTAACGTTGTTTAAAATAAAAAAAAACAATTAGGAACAGGAGCTCTGGGGGTGGTGGTCGAGGATGAGTCTGTTGACGATTAATGCCAGCTTGTGACATGCCATGTGATATGCCAGCAAAAATTATTAAAAAAAAAAATAGACTAACACGAACGTAGATGTAGCTCGTAGCGTAAACTAACCCACTTTTTGTTTAACTTTACCTACTTTTTTTTTCCCTCTCTCCTTACTTGCATGTCTGTAGTTTGCATGGTATCACAGTGAGTTAAGACTGTGTTTGCATGGTTGGTAAGCGTTCTTATTTTACTTCTTTTCATCTTTCTCCCCTTTCCTATTCTCTTCGGCCATTTTTCTGACTTGTCGGCAGTGGCCGGCGAATGATGATGGTGAGTCTTTTTTCTTTTTCTGAATGAATGTTAACCCACGAGTGATAGGTGTTGCTACTTACTTAACCCCTTATTTTCTTCTCTTAACCCCCCTACTCTTTCCTTTCTCTCGGGCTAACCTAGAGTGGATCTTAGGGTCTTTGTTAGCCTTAGCTTCTGTAGATCTGTAGATCATGACCAAAAAAATAAAAAACAGGGTCATCTTTATGACCACTTAAACGAAGCGGCATGGCCGATTGACCGTTGGCCGAAGTAAACTCAAAACAATTAGGGTCCTGTGGAGGAAAGTTATCAGAGAATGGTCATCCTGACCATCTAAAACAATATTAGTAATAAGATTCGCGTCTTCCTTAGGACATACATGGATATCTGATCCATCTGAATCAAAAACAACATCAGTAACACAATTCGCGTCTTCTTTGGGACATGCATGGATATCTGATCCATCTAAACCAAAAACAAGGTCTTCTTGACCAAAGTTCACTGAATGAACTATATCATTTGAACTAACCGAATCAGTTGAATCAATGTCCGAATGACTAAAATTACTAACAATTTGAGGAGCAGTGTCTAAGTCATCGTATAAGTCATGGCCATCGGGACCAACATGGTTGTCCTGACCATGGTGAGAATAAAATAAATTCTGATTTCCAACATCAGTTACACAGCAATCATCCAAATAGTCTGAATTCACATCTATTAAAGGATTGGTCACATCCCCATCTACATCAAAACAGTCATTAACGTAGGTATTACACTTATTTTCAAATAAACTTTCATCAGAAAAACTTTCAACAAAAGTTTCATTATAAAGACTTTCAACAGAAGTACCTTTATAATTACATAAATCAACAATTTCATTGTTGTCGTTACTGTTTTCAACATTAGCATCACAAACACTGTCACAAGAGGCATCACAAAAATCATTCTCAGGAGAGGTTGTGAGTTCTAGCCTCGAAGGAAATTCATTTCAAGAACAAGCCGAAACAACCGGTTCAGAGACAACTGAGTTAGAGAAGAAAGTTGGGTCAGGATTACCCAAATTTTCTAAGGGTGACGTTTCATCGTCACAAGAAAGGTCCTGCTCGGGTGCATTGCACCAGAGAGCGAAATAGCGTCTTTTATCCCGTTTAGCAACGAAGCATCGAGCCGAAAAGTCGAAATAGAACCCGTTGGATCGTAGGAATTCTGGGTCAATAACTAAATCATAACCGGGACAATATTCTGGCGGGACTAACGAGAAACCTTTACAGACAAGACAATTACCAAACCACATGGCAAGTATAGTTTCGCAAGGACGGGAATAAGGTTACCATCGGAATCCCGAATGTGTGAAACAGATGGCGGCTCTTTAAAGAGAGGACACAGCAATTTATCCGCTATAGACGCAGAAACAAGACTATACGAACATTTAAGATCAAAACGACCTAAAAGGGTCTCCTTTGGGCAACGGAGTTTGAAATCGATTTCGGGGATAAAATAATAACTTTTTGGAGATTCCTAATGTACAGAACTCAAGGAGGAAGTAGATTGGGAAAGTGGGGCAGAATAAGGTACATTCAACACCTTTCTACCCAGACCAGAAGGGTCAGCGGAATCATTCCGATTCTCTACAGAAACAACATTATTGGGAGATGTGTTTTCACGCAACATTGAAGGATAGTGACATGACTCATGAACAAGGGAATGAAGGAAATTCCAGAACTGGCGTGTTCTGCTGTCTTTTATACTTTTAACGTCAACTAACCATTTGACGGATCCCTGCCGGTCACAATTTCGTGCAGACCTTTATATATATCATACCAATAACATTTAAAATTCTACCCAAGAGAAATAATATACTAGTCCATTTGACCAATTAATAAGAAAAGTACGGACGCGCGTGGCGTCACCAGGATTTGGGTCATAAGTATCAAAAGCAAAACCGATTTTATCGGCATCTGAAGCCTGACAACCCCTAAACGAATCGTCAATTTTACCGAACCACTCTTTAAGGCAGGGTTCTACAAATTTATTATTGACGCGACCACGGAAATGAGGGACATCAATTGTACGTGTCAGTATTGAAGAGGGAGTTACAATATCAACATTAGTGTACTTCACGGGGGGTAATGGTTTGGACATCGTTAATCATAACACTTATCGTTGTCACGAAAGTGTGTGTGTAAAACAAAACTAACCATGTAAGAGACAAGAAATGGGGAAAAAATGGAACAAATTCTAAGTATTTTGAATAAAATGAATTGAGAAAAAAATGAAATAACCAATATATATATATATATATATAGTTACGAGATAACGTAGAACAAAAATGTGCGACTCTGCGTTAAATCTGGAAGCAGCGATCGACGAGTACATTTTTTGAATCTCCCCACACCGAAGTCTCGTTGGCAAGGGTCGAAAATCGGTCAGACGAGCTCAAAATCACACTAGAAAAAAGAGTTACAGTATAACAACAATAAACATAAATTTTCACTAAAATTAATGAAAAATGTTTAAATTGAAAAAAAAAAAATAATAAAAAAAAAAAACCTAACCGGGTACTACTAAATAAAAAAAATGTGTTATGGATTTATATATCAGTGTTATGACTGATCGCCTCCATTTCCCACAACAAAGTCTAAAATGATATTAATTAATATCCTAATCTAAAAAAATATGCAGATAATTTTTATAAAAAGAATTTAAAATTCAAATTTATAATTTGTTGGGAGAAATAAATACGTGAATACGTGAATCAATGACTGAACGTCTAATTAGTACTGTATTATAGTTAATTTATGATGTCATACTGATTTACTTTGTACGTACAGTATAAGTCATTATTGGGAGAAATTAAAGGAGACGAATTAGAGAGATACAGTTTAGGGACATTCGCTTTTCACAATGAACTTCTAATGGTACAAACATGGATACTGCTCAACCATAGAAATGGTAGGTCGCATGGTTGTGACACTTTTACACTAATAGGCGCGTCTAGCGGCTTGGCGAATTCCAATCTGACTGAGATATTTTCACTCTGCAGTGGACTTAAGTGTGTGTTTACACTACAGATAAGTCCGGGGTGATGTCACACGGGTCAAGGTTGAATTGCTTGATGAATTCCTGCGTTACGCCAATTCCTAATTCATTGCAAGCACCGGCAATATGTGCAAGATTACTATAAGCTCTCGAGCAAAGCGGGAACACGGAGTCTGTTGAATAATCCTTTTCTAATGTCCACCCTAAGGCTACTCCATTGACGTATAGGGTTATATTTTTAGGGCCGAAATTTTCGAAATTAAAGGCGTTCTTTTTATATTTCTCATTCACAGAGACGTGTTCCTAAATTCCAATTAATAATCTTTTAGGTAGAGCTCCCAGGGCGACGTTTTCTATCTGCTTCGAGGCCAAACATGCTGGCACCGTGTATAGTTTGATCTGTGCTCTGTTTACTGTGGCATGTAGTAAATTTTTTTTCAATCTCTATTAGTTTAGCCGAGCTTAATTTCACTCGGCGTATGCGAAGGTATGTTTCCATAACATGAATCACCACGGCGCCCTCTTCTTGGTCAGCTCCCAGATTTAAACAGATCTCAGGATTCGTGCGAGTGAGCTTTATTTTCATATCGACCCCATTCACCCGCATCTTCTTCTTAAATGTTAAGTCAGTATGTAAGCGTCCAAAACCTTCATATATCTTCTTTTCAGAATTTTTAAATTTGTCCTTTATACTGCTTTCGACTTTAGCCTGATAATAACCCTCAGCAGTTAAAAAGGTATCCTTCGCTTCTTTTGAAAAGTTGAGGACATTTTCCAGATAGGCACGTAGGTGATAGTAACCCGTTCTGCAGAGATATATACACGTCACACTGACTGAATGTAGACTGTAGAAAGTTTGTTTCTGGAAATACAGCGTATTTGTCTTCGCAATCTGTTACATCTGAATGCGCTATACGCAGTTTAGCGTACATGTGCACACAGCTTGGATAAAAAGTAAGGGCCTGAGCTGGTGATTACGAACTATATAGGGGCACTCGGGGAACTAATTGTGTTTAATGGGTTAATCGTAATAAAGTCACTGTGCTCAAGAGAAACTTGAGTTGCGGGCATGTCAAAGAGGGCCAGCTCCGATTTACAACATTGTGAACTGCACGGATGGATGAAACGAGCCATGACGAGGCAGAAATAGTGCCACCTCTCCCGACAAGTAGTAAACAGCCTATGATTCATGAGAGCAATGTCCTTAGCTTATATCAGTTAAAAAATGATCAACCATAGGTTTCAGGCGCTTAGAACACTTCTTATTTTATGATGTCCTTTAACGTTAAGCTCCCGTCACCGAATGAGAAATTTTTCACCTCAATCGTTCTTATATATATTGATGTACTGGTTAATAGATTAGCGGCAACATTGACATAATGAGGTTTGTCATATGTAATGCTCAAGCTCTGTCCTCTATGATTAGAAATGTGAGCGATACGAAGCAGTCGCACCTGGGTATCCCCAACAAACTGATGCTCCGCGATATTGCTGTAAATATAGCACATGTCTGGGTCAGGGTGGCCATCTTTCAACTTCTCCAACTTCAGCTGATACATTAGGCTGGACAAGTCATGTTGTGTTTCGTGAAAGGTATCTTTTTGGAGGGCTGCACCATATCAGCACTCGGGCATAATTGTGAACAGCTCGTCTTTAATATTTCTACTAATCGTTGATTTTAACATCAACGTGTGGACAGGCGTGTCAATGTTTACGACTTCAAAAAGTAAATAAGCGGTTAGGTACAACTTTTCAAGACTCTTACTTAAACCCCACACAATATCCGAAGCTGTGTCATAATGACCGAGTCCTAGTGTTACTTTTGTGCCATAGTACTGTGTCCCACCGAACAAGACTGATCGCATAGTATCATCTAAGGTTATTCCTAATTTTTCACACTCGTCGAATCTTCTAAGAACCAGAAAAATGTCCTGTTCCTTTTCAACAGTTAAAAATTTGGTGGCTAGCGGAAATTCACAAATTCCAACTTCATATGACTCACGACCCAATCCTATGGGGCCGTAGAGTTCTGTTACAAAGTTGGCCAGTGCGTTGCCAGGATGAACAGACAGAGAAGAAGAGGACGGGAGTGTGACAGACAAGTGGTTAGGCGCCATGTTGCATACTATTTAAGCTTCATTATTGCATCAGCTTTTATATAGGTGTTGAAGCTTTCTGGGCACCCTAGCCATTTCACCAGGTACATTTTTCTCTTTCCTATACCTTTGTTATCTAAAACTTTTTCAATTTTAAATACGTTTTTCCTAAATTAAATGTCACTTTCTGCAGCTCCTCACAGTGAAAGCCTACTTCAATTTCTTCCCCATTCAAATCTTCAACGTAATACAGCATTATCTTGCCTTTAGGCCTCATAGCCCTAACTTTAAAAATCTCACGTATTCAACCTTGCTCAAATTCCTTCGCGAATTTATTACTCGAACCCAACAGCCTTACATAATCATTGATTTTGAAACGCGCAGAGTGTGGCGGGGTTCTACGAATATCTGTTCTCACCTCACGCTCTGTGCGCGCACCTCTTTCTAAAATCTCGTTAGGTGTTGTCCCAATCGCACGATGGTGTGAACGGTTTTAGGATGAGGCCAGTCTATATGTCTGTATGTGTTTTTATGTGTAAAATTGCGATGCATGCGTTCCTTTATGGTACGTCGAACTCTTTCAGCTAAAGAGGCCGTATGTATAGAATTGCTAGTGTAATAACTGATATTAAACTCTATCAACATCTTTTGTAAAGCTCGGCCTGTAAATTCTTTCCCCATATCCTTACAAAAATAGCCAGGAATCCTGTTTTCTTTTAACATCAGCGTTTTGGTAGCTTTAGCAACTAGTTCAGGCAATTTATTTTTCAGGGGAATTAACCACAGGTATCTAGAATCTATTATGAATAGGATGTAGCGGTATCCACCATTATACACTGACTATCTTTGCATGTCTGTTAAATCCACCTGCCAAATAAAGTCAATCGAAGCCGCTGTTGTCTTGGCTGTTTTAAACCTTTTTCTCACCGGCTTATGAAGTGTATTAGGATCCTGCTCCCGCAAAACCTCTCAACATCTTTTTTCCCTACTCCCTCATTATAAACGCCTCTGTACAGTCTATCAATGCTGCGTTAGCCATTTGCGTATTTTAGAGGCACGCGGGGAGGGTTGACTGTTGTTGTTTGGCCTCTTCTTTCTCCTCTTCAGAGATGCTACCGCTGGGGGTGATGGCGTGCGCAGTTGTGGTACATGCGAGGCTTGCTCCAAGTTTTTTAACCTGTTCAGATTTCCTATCAATATTTTGGGGATATTTATTTGTTGTAGTCTTGCTTTAATATGCCTCCATCCTGATGGTGAGGGCCTATCCCACTTTCTCACCAGGTCTTGGACGATGTCAACGATATTCTAACCCTGTACCTTTGTTTCTTCAACAATGACCTCACCTGTATCGGTCCACTGTATAATGGAGTCCTCACTCAATAGATTATAAAAATTTAAGCCTTAATTCCTCAATGTACGTGGGAAGCTGCTTTTTAATACACGTTCGATATGTTGTGGGGCCGACCCGTTATTCTTTGACTGGTCATCTTTAGCGTTGGCCCCAGGCCCTATGCCTCCATGCTCATCATTGTCCGCGCTGTGCCTAATAACCACGGGATCTCTGTCGGATTCTTATAATTTTTGTACTCATGAAGAAATTTCTGCAGAGCTTCTTGGTATAAGATTCTTTTCTCGTCAGGGGACTTTTCACTGTTTAATAATAGGTCTATCAACTCGCTTTCCATTCTTTTCAGCCTGCTTTGACTAGGTTCTAGAACCGTGTCTGGACTCTTTGAGCTTTGCAATGAAGTATACACCTCGTGCGGAATCACGACTACTTTCTTTATTATATTAATCTAGTCAGTAAAGGTCCCAAAACTGAAAATAAGATGGGGAGGAATGATCCCCTTCTTCGTACAATAATTCGTTTTTTCTTCCCCCACAGTTTGACTTTTACGAGCCAGTGTGCGTACTATATTCTTGTGTGCGTACTATATTCTTGTAACGACGTAGGCGAGCCTTCTGAGGGGGTTTCATTGGTGCATTACATTTTATAACATTAAGACAGATTTCAAAGATGCATTTTAAAAAGTCTGAGTCATTATTTTTAACAAACAACTGTTGCAATGCCCGGGGTAGTCGATGATAGATTTTTATTAATTCATGGTATTTCTTTAGCCTCTTTGTCATTCTGGAATATACGCCGTTTCAACCTCGTTTGGGAATATATTCGTTCTTAGAAGCACCCTAAACGTGTTTCAAGGGTGAAGGTCACAAAGCAAATATCCATAACGCTGACTTGTGGCTTCTTTATAAACCTCCAAAAACTCCTTACGCTGATTCGGGAACATTTGATTGGCTAATACCCCAATTTGTGACAGCTGTATGTTGTGCGAATAAGACTAGATATTGTGTATTTAACGACACATCGCGCATGTATCTATTTTTAAAAAATAGATTCTGGTTGATGAAGAACACGTTTATGTTAAGATGGTGGGAGAATAGTGTAAATGTCTCGGCAAACGTTTTATCCATTT
The DNA here is from genome assembly GCA_023014485.1 of Bathynomus jamesi. Lineage (NCBI taxonomy): Eukaryota > Metazoa > Arthropoda > Malacostraca > Isopoda > Cirolanidae > Bathynomus > Bathynomus jamesi. The sequence continues at coordinate 194,566 of JAJOZX010002920.1, read as the reverse complement.
CTAACATGAGATCGTCAATTACAATTACTGTATGTTCACTTCCCTTTAACAAATTAACGTCATATGCCTTTGTAGAACAAAATATCATCTTGGTACTCGTTGAATACTGACTGGTATGTCGAATAGCACCATATGAATTTATGCACAAATTTTGAGAACATCTCCCCCTTATCTTTAATGATTTTAAGCATAAACACAGTTTTACCACATCCTGTAGGGTCAGATATAATACATCTGGACGGGCACGTGAACCAAAATTTTTCTACAGAATCCATCTCTAACACGTCACACTCCTAAGTGGAACATTTACAAAATATAATAAATTTTTATGTGACGTTCCTTATATCCTACAGTCTTGTTTTCCTCTTCTTCCACAGAACCGTGAATGACGATGAGGTACAGCAACCCGTACCCATCATCGATATTACAGACGATTCCGATGACAGTGTAGTTGTGGCTACAGACTCCACCACCCGCTAGCGAACCCACATCAGCGACACCTGTAGCGCCCCCACGCCACAATTCAAGGCGGAGGCATAATGATGATGAAGTGCCTTCCACGTCGGGTATAAAGCGAGCCAGGAGTGCACCGGTTGTTAGACTTCCAGTAATAGAACCCCAACCCTCTACGTCTTACGGCACAACCCCTACACTAGCTCCTCCCACTAATAAAAATGTTCCCCCTTACTCCTGTTCAATTTCGGTCGCATCCTCCACAGCATCAGCAGCTTCTCGTGCTGTAGAGGATGGTGTAATATTCGAGCTGGTGCGCACCGCTATCCCCACCCCAGCCAGGACTAGAAATCGGTACAGAGTCAGGGTTGACCCGCGAACCATGTATAGCAATGGAGTTGAACACGGACTACGGCGCGTAGTTGAACGTACTGTGGAGTTTGCCCTTCAGAGCAGCGACGGTCGTGAAGTCAGAACGAGGTTGTCCTTCGGGTTCGGGTCAGATGACGGGGATGTAAATGATTTTTGGGTAATAATACCATACAGACGTTTGGCCCATCTAGATATAACGTATACCTATTATGGGCGTATAATGCAGATCTCTCAAGGTAGTATTCCGGGTATTCCGTGTTGAGGGTCATAATACTCTTAACTTCAATCTCAGGCTATTTAGAGACGGCCTATAAACATCGATGTGGGTGCAGCTTTATAGCAGTAGTCTTAGCTCATATGTTTACTGTACTAAATACGGGGGTCGGAAAATTTGGTTGCCTACGGTTGTGCAGCGTGCCCGTAAACTGGCTTCAGATTGCACGCTTGAGTTTGAGTGTAGTATGGGTCCTGAAGAGCTGAGAAGTGTAGAGCAGGAAATGAATGTTCGTATAGTTGTATTTGGAATGGCTGATCGTCGTAGGACTGTGTATGCTTTTAAAAGCAGTGTGAGAGACCGTACAAGACCCTTACTTATTTTAGGGCTGTCGGGGTCAACGTATCTCTCTATCCGTAATATAAAAGCCCTTTACGCGAGTTGTGATAAAAGTCGGAAATATGGAAGGCATCGTGAGTTGTGTAAGGGATGTCTCGAGTTTGCGGATAATATAGTGAAGCATTGTAAGGGATGCCACATGGTGTGTGAGCAGTGTAAAAGCTTCAAATGTGAAAGTCGTGTGGTTGAAGCTGAGAAAATGGATTGTAATGTGTGTAGACGCACATTTTTCAATAATAAATGCTTTGAGCTCTATAAGTCAATTGGCACTTGCAGGAAAATGAGAATCTGTGAATGTGGTCTGTATCATATGATGGATAATTGGGGGAAATTCACACATAAATGTGATGAAATTCACTGTTCTACATGCCATGAGAAATATAAGGCGGATGGAGTAAAGCATGTATGTTATATGGAAGATGTTAAGCCTAAAATTAGACCTTGTATAACTGTGTACTACGATATAGAAACATATACGGTTACATCTACTTGTAAGCCAGACTATCTGCGATGAGTGCATGGAAGTCGAGGAGTGCCAAAAATGTGGTAAACGAACAAACGTTTTTAAAACGATTGCACACGACAGCCCCGTGAAATTCTTTGTGTCTTATATTGTCAAGCTAGCGGACAAGTTAAAAAAAATGACTGTGTATATTCTTGTCCATAACGGCGCAAAATTTGATACACAATTCCTTTTTAAAGAACTTATGGAAAAAATAGGTCCTGCTCCAACCAGAGTAGGCTAGGTACAACCTAGGCTACGTTGGAGATGGAAGACCTAGGCCAAAGAATGAACCAGCCTAACTATTTGTCCATAAACACGACTTCAAGCTCTTTTGTTAAACAATTACAGCTGAAATGTCAGCTTATTTAACCTAAATTTAATAACCGAAGGGAAATTTATGAACTTCTTACCTTGAAGTTTTAATATAAGTTTTATTTCTTGACACCAATAATGAACATTTTTATTCCGGCTTCTTTCGTCTCGCCCCTATTCCTCCTGTTTATTCTGCTTATTCAGCTTATCCCGATTTTTTTCTTCTTCTTCCCAAAACCGTGTTGCCATTTCTAGCTATGGGATCTTTTTTTCTTTTCATCCCATATTTGTTTCTTCGTTGATGTCTTTTTAATTTTTCTCAGCAAGAGTTCAAGTTCTCCTTCCGATTTATTTTTTATTGTTATTATTTTTTTTTTTAATGTCAATATGGCTTATCCAAGATTAGGTGGGTCTCCCATTTCGGTACTTCCAAATTTTCCACACATTGGGGCCAGCCAGAAAGGAAAAATTGCATGTGAAACCCAATTTTTTCTTTAATATTTGTTAACCCATCTTAGATTACCTATAATTTATGTTTTATTTGTTATTCCACTTTTGTTTTTCCTCACTTTTTAATATAAAAAGTGTAGCATTTTATAAAGTCCTCACTCTTTCCAAAATGAAAGGGTGTTGCATTTTAATTTATTTTCCATAGGAAATATTACAATACTCCAGCCCTTATCTTTTGTTGTAACATCTGCCTAGCTCGTAGAGCAGTTGAACGTTGTGGTCTACTATTTGTGGTATAGGTACTACTACAATAACCTTACCACAAATAGTAGACCACAACGTTCAACTGCTCTACGAGCTAGGCAGATGTTACAACAAAAGATAAGGGCTGGAGTATTGTAATATTTCCTATGGAAAATAAATTAAAATGCAACACCCTTTCATTTTGGAAAGAGTGAGGACTTTATAAAATTGAACAGGTTAGGTTTGGTATAGTTTGGATCAAATTTTGATCATCATCAGAATCTATTATAGATTCATCTTCATGATCATTTTTGTTAACAGTAGTTGGTCCTACTTCTAGGGGGTATAAGAGTGATACATCTCATAGTTTCACCTGAAGCAGTTTTAAGTTTTACAACCCTGGTTAATCCATCTTCCCCAGTTTTTAGTTCTAAAACTCTACCTAATGGCCAACACTGTCTTGGTGTATTTTGTCTAATTAGAACTACATCTCCTACCCTGATTTCATTAACCCAGTCTTTGTTTTGTATATATTTATGCCTTTCTCTCAACCCAACAAGGTATTCATCACTCCATTGCTTTTTAAATTTTGTTTTTATATTTGTTATTTGTGATAATCTATTTTGCAAATCATGATTATTATCACTCCAAGGTGGATCATCCAAGGAGATATGTAATCAGGTAGAAGGTTAATGACTTCTCCCTTAATCAAATGATTTGGGGTGAGAGGCTCTACAACATTAATATTATCCCCTACATAAGTAAGAGGTCTGTTATTGACAACATTCTCAATTTCACTATTGAGAGTGAGAAGTTCAAAGAATTCAATTTGTTTTTTACCTATTGATTTCTTTAGGCAATTCTTTATTGTTTGGATATTCCTTTCCCAGATTGCTCCATACCATGGTGATGCAACAGGGATGTATTTCCATTTTATTTTGTTATTTTGTAGATAGTTATGGTTATGTGAATTTTGTAATATGTCATTTATTTGGTTTTCACCAGCCTTGAAATATGTTGCATTATCTGTCCAAACAATTTTGGGTACAGAATGCTTAGCACAAAATCTTCTAAAGCTATAGACAAATGATTCTGCAGAGAGATCACTCACTATGTCTAAGCTGACTGCTCTAGAAGATGAACATGTGTAAAGTATGATGTACATTTTTTGTTCTGTTGTTCCCAGACCAACAGTCAAACTTCCTGTATAGTCTATGCCAACTGTTCAAAAGGCCTATTAAAGGTGACTCTCTCTGTTGGCAAATCAGGAGGATTGGTCTTCCTGAAAGATCTGGAATGAATCCTTTTGCAGGTGACACAGTTATTCAAAACTGTCTTTACAGTCATTCTGCCTTTGGGTATCCAATACAACTTTCTAATGGCATTTAATGTTTGTGGAACACCCATGTGATAAAGTTCATTGTGTTTCTCTCTAATAATTAGGGTTGTAATGTGATGGAACCTAGGAAGAAGAAGGGGTTGTTTACTGTTATATGTGATTTGTGATTTGTGATTTGTTTAATCTACCCTTACATCTTAATAAGCCATCTTTGTCAATGTAAAGATTCAAGTTTATTACCACAGAGGGTACTTTGTTCATTTGTTTACCAATTGTTAGAAAATCTATTTCATTTTTGTATTCTGTTTGTTGTATGTGGTTAATTCAATATTTGGTAGCTAGACTTGTATACATTTCATTATCATTATTTCTTTGTTTATTTATTTTCTTCAAACAGTTGTGAATGAATCTGAGACAGTAAGATGTTACCCTTACAAGCTTGCCAAAGTCAGAATAATTGTTATAATCTAATAGTGGCTCAACTTTATTTGTGGTTATCATGTTAAGCTTTACATTAATTTGTTCTGCTGGCCACATTGTTTCATCCTGAATGAATTCAGGTCCATGAAACCAATTTTTGTTGGATTTTAGTAATTTACAGGATAATCCTCTTGTAAGAAAGTCTGCAGGATTTTGTTTTGTTGGAATGTATCTGAAGGTTATGTCCAAATTTTGTCTAGCTTCTTTAATGTCTCTTAATCTGTTACGGACAAAGATGTTTTTTGAGTTTAACTCATCAGAGTTGATCCATGCCAAGCAGATTTGACTGTCAAGTCAAATATATGTATTTGTGATGTTTACATCATGATAGACTTCATCGAGAAATACTGTTATTTTTACAGCTAGATAACCTGCAAGTAGTTCAAGCTGAGGAATAGTTTTCTTTGGTTTTAAGGGTGTTACTTTCCCCTTCACATAGATCAAATGGCTGCCATCCTCACCTACAAGGTAAGCGCAACAGCCATACACCTTTTCACTGGCATCGCCAAATACATGCAAGGTTTGAGGTGTATCTCTGTGTCCACAAACTCTGGGAATATTTATGTTTTGTAGTTTATTGAGATCTTTAGCTAACCTTTTCCAGCTATCTTGTTGTTTATTGGTTATAGGATCATCCCAGTCTACTTTCTGTTTCCAAAATTCTGTAAAAGAACCCTGGATCTGATAGTAGAAGGAGGAGTAAACCCATAGGATCAAATATTTTTTAACTTTCGGATAAGATCTTTCTTTTTGTGTTAGCTGTTGTATCTAAGGTGTAGCCTTTTGTGCAGAGTGAATCATGAACTTTAGAAGCTGAGTTCAAATCCCAGATCATGCCTAATGTTTTCACCCTGTTTGTTGGTTCTGTCAATCCTTTGTCTTCTGATTTTATTTTTTGATTTAGTCTCTCATTATTTGTGATCCACTCTCTTAATTCAAAATTACCTTCTTTCATTATTTTATCTGCTTTTATGTAAACTTCATTTAATTCTGACTCTGTTTTGATTGATCCTACAAGGTTATCTACATAGAAGTGATCTTTCAAGAACTGAACAGTTAATTCATTTTCATCATACAAATTTAAGTGATGGTTGATGGTTAAAGCCAGTAAACTAGGACTTGCATTTGCTCTAAACAAAACCACATTAAATTTAAATGTTTTAAACCCTTTATTTAAGTCATATGGATCATTAAACCACAAGAATCTTAGTTGATCTTTGTCATAGTCATTTTTCAGATGAATTCTCAAAAAAGCTTTGCTTATATCACTTTGACCTGCATAGTCATCTAATCTAAATCTTAGAAGGATTTTTACAAGGTCTGAAATAAGATTAGGCCCCTCTATGAGACAGTCATTCAAGCTATGCTTATTGCCATCTTTAAGACTACAGTTATACACAACTCTAAGTTTGTTGTGGGTGCATCCTTTCTATAGACTCCTGTGTGAGTAAGATAATGGCAGTTGTCTTTTTAAAAGGGTGATCTTTAACTTCCTCAATGAAGCCTTTTTCCAACTGTGTCCTTGAAAACATCATCATACATTTTAATTCTATTGTCATTTTTTAATCTTTTCATCAAATTATAGAGATGACCTTTAGCTACCTTTAGATTATCATTTAATTTTGGACTATTGATCTTCCAAGGTAGTTCAATTGAATAATGGCCATTTTCATATGTGATGGTATTTTCAAAATTTTCAACCATTAATTGATTTTCATCTGTATGATCACCATCTTGCACCCCCACTGACTCTAATAGCCAGAGCTGTTGTACACCTTTATCTAATTCTTCAGTTGTTAATGATTTATTTAATATTTCAGTATTTATGTCATTATTTGAGTTGTGTAAGACCTTGTCATAATAGATCGAGTTTGTTAGTCATATATTTTTATTTTTCACTGTTATTTTATATTTATCTATGTGTCCCAGTGGAGCTATACCCCAGTGAGTATCTAGAGCCATCCCATCTCCTATTCTGACTATGCCCTTCTGAATTAAGTGAATATAATCAGCTCCAATTAACATTTGAACATTATCTATTGTATCATTATTTAAATTTCTATCTGCAATTTTATATTGCTTTTTAAGTTGTTGTTTTACTTGTTTTAAATTTTGTATTTTAAATTTTTGTTGACCAACTTGTTCAATGACTACTGCTTCTATGTTTGTTGTTTTATTCTCTGTGGGTATATCCAGATCTAAATTGACTGTACTATATTTTTCTTTCTGTTCGTTTTCTTTGACAAATGATGTTATACACAATTCTTGTTCATTTTTATGAGTTTGTAGGCCTAATTCATTAACTAATGATTGATCTACAAATGTTTGTTGAGAACAAGAATCTATTAGACATCTTATAGGAGTTGTCCCACCTTTTTTATTTTTTAAATCCAAGGTTATTGTAGGTAGGAGTACACTAGAATTTTTATTGCCATTATTTATTGATACATGTCCATTAAATGTTTTTTCATTTTTCTTTGTTTTGTTTATTTGAATTTTTAAATGAATCACAAAGACAAGAGACATGATTTAAACTTCCACAATTAACACATTTGAATCTTATTTTTGTTTTGCAGTCTTTGTTAGTATGTCCTGCAGCTGTGCAGGATTGTGAATCAATCTTTGTTTGTGAATTAATCTTTGAAGATTTGTACATTGACAAAACATTTGGAAATTCATTCCTTATTTCACCAAGGGTAGGGTATGTATTTCGCGTTATTCTTTGGAAAATATCCCTAATTTGGGTAGGTAAACAATCAAATATTATGGCTTGGATAAACGATGCTGATTTCTCTAGATCTATGTCATTATTTTGTAGATGACCTAACATGCATTCAATTTCACAATAGAAATTGTACAGATCCTAATGGTTATCCTTGGCTGGTTTTATATTTTTTAATTTTATTGCTAAATCATTTACTATTTCTTTTCTATTTAGGAAATTTCTTTCTAGTAATTTGAGAGCTATTTTATACGAGCTACCTATTGCCGGTAAGGTATCAACCAGTTTTAGGGCTGGGCCCTTTAAATAATTAAGCAGATAACTGAATTTGTCAACATCAGATATATAATCTTTGTTGCCAATTAAACTATCAAATTTTTCCAGAAATGACTGAAATTTTGTTCGATCACCCTCAAATATTGGTACTTGTAATGTTGGTAACTTGGCTTTTAGTTGTTTATTGTCATCATTAGAAATGGATACATTTCTGAAGGCCTCAATCAAACTTTGATTTGTAGCTTCTAAATTATTTGGTAGATTATCTAAAGCAGCATATAATTCATTTATGTGAGAATCTATTTAAAAAATATTCTGTTCTTGTTCATACAAAAGTGTGTGTATGTCTCTTCACCAACATTTAACCCATCAGTTTCTGTAACAATTTCCTCGTCTATAATTATTATTTCCTGTTTAATTCTATTTAAACCACCCAAAATAGTATCATAATCCCTTTTATTTGGATTTTTCTTTGCTATTAAAGCTAGTTAAAAGCCTGGTAATGACTCCCTTCCTTGCTGATCTCTTCCTTTTTAATGATTTAATCTTTGCCTCAATTGCTTCACATTCAGCCATATTTTGTTTATTTTATTTTTCCAAAAATAAGTCCCCAAAATCCTAAAACCCTTTCAACTCTATAAATAAGCTTTATTTTATATTATGTATACAATAGTTAAGCTTTATTTTGGTTAAATAGGCTAGGCTTCGGATTACCCTTATTCTAGAATTTTACCACATTTATGACCAAATGATAAGTTTTGAAGTATTTGAATTAGTTCTTATTTTTATTTTTAGTTAGGGCTTTGTAATTTATTATTATTTATATGTAGTAAATATTTGAAAAAGCCAAACATGGAATAAATTCTGTTCAGATGTCAAAATGTTTGATAAGGCGTAATTTTATTTTATTTTATTTTTTTGTTTGTTTTAATTTTATTTTATTCAAGGTTAAGGTTTTCACAGCAAATAACCCTTCCCGACACGGGCCACCAATATAGATATGGAAAAAATAGGTCCTGCTCCAACCAGAGTAGGCTAGGTACAACCTAGGCTACGTTGGAGATGGAAGACCTAGGCCAAAGAATGAACCAGCCTAACTATTTGTCCATAAACAGGACTTCCATACTCTTTTGTTAAACAATTACAGCTGAAATGTCAGCTTATTTAACCTAAATTTAATAACCGAAGGGAAATTTATGAACTTCTTACCTTGAAGTTTTAATATAAGTTTTATTTCTTGACACCAATAATGAACATTTTTATTCCGGCTTCTTTCGTCTCGCCCCTCTTCCTCCTGTTTATTCTGCTTATTCAGCTTATCCCGATTTTTTTCTTCTTCTTCCCAAAACCGTGTTGCTATTTCTAGCTATGGGATCTTTTTTCTTTTCATCCCATATTTGTTTCTTCGTTGGTGTCGTTTTAATTTTTCTCAGCAAGCGTTCAAGTTCTCCTTCCGATTTATTTTTTATTGTTATTATTTTTTTTTTAATGTCAATATGGCTTATCCAAGATTAGGTGGGTCTTCCATTTCGGTACTCCCAAATTTTCCACAGAACTGCTTGAACACGAGTCATCGGAGATATTTACAGGCGATCCCTTGAAAAGAGGAAACAAACTTATACAGATGCAAATAAGAGGTAATGTTCAGTTCAAAGACACTTTATTATTCACACCTTGTAAATTAGCCAAGCTATCCAAGGGATGGGTGTAGCCGCCGAAGTTTCAAAAGGGTATTTCCCTTACCCTTTCCTCACTAGCGACACTTTAAATTATGTAGGCTTGCCTCCCCCCAAGCATTACTTTAACTACGCCAACATGAGTGATAGTGAGCGTGAAGATTTTGACCGCTACTGCAACAGTTTTAATGAAGATATTCCATACAATACAGCGGATGAATGTAAACGTTATTGCGTGAATGATGTGTGCGTGCTTAGGGTATGTTTCCAGGCCTTTAGAAAGATGTACATTAGGGTGTCCCGTTTTGGACGAATCTCAAAGTTATTAATGTCCAGCCCTCTCATATCGTGACAAATGATGATTTAAGTATGCTAACCAATTTTTAGACCGAAATCGAAAAATGTGACCCCCGAGCACTCGATTCGAAAATTTTAGGGTCAAATTTTTTTAAAAATTTGAGTTTTTTCGATTTTATGCCTATAAATTCAATTTTAGACACTTATAAATGATTTCATCCGATGCATATTAAAAAAACGAATCATTTGATACCAAATTTATATAGGTTTGGCTTAAAAATTTGGTTTTTATTTACTTTTTTCTTATTTTTTTCAGGATTTTAGCTAGTTAACTAGTTACCTAATGATTAACTATGGCTTCGAATGAACGAAAGTTAAGAAAAGATAAGGAACGTGATGGTTCTGTTCTTGGGTCTCCTTCCTCATTTGAAATCACACAGAGGGGCACTTTTTCCCTCAAATGGAGATGTTCTTCGTCACTTTTTAAGTCTAAAAAGAAACTCCATGAGGAATAACTCAGTAGAGGAGACAATAAAAGTAGTTCTGGAAAAAGTTAAACGTTTTTGGATCCTGGCCAATATACCTTCTAAAGATGTTGGGCGTCATCCGAGACTTAAACAGTTATTAAAGGACTTAATTAAAAAGAGAGATACTATTGCACGAATTGCAGAACGTCCTAATTATAACAATAAACTTCAGGAATTTAACCAGGTTTTAAAAAACTTTTTTGACATCAGCTCTCAGAACGCTGAAGAAATTATAATGAAAGATCCACTAAGAAGTAATGAAACGAAAATTTGGGATGTTAAATTTCTGGAAGATCAGAGAGGAGAAAGGGAAATGTGCTTAGGAGGTCTAGATAAAATATATGAAAAGAAGACTAAAGCTAAAGCTGAAAGAATCCAAGAAATAAAAAATCGTGAACTAAAAGAATCACAAAGGAAAGCAATGCCTGGAACATTTAAAATGAATATGGTCTATCAAGAAAATTTGTCTTCAGAATCGGAGCAAGATGATCCAGAATTTAAACTTTCGAGTGCGAAAAAAGGTCCTAAGCGTCAAAATATTATGAAGTCTTCTAAAGTTAGCAATATAGCTGACAGATTAAACTTGTCATTAAATCAAAGAACAGCTTTTGCTGCTACTGTGCTTTCTGCCTGTGATATAGATTTAGAAACAGTCAGCCTGTCCAGAACAACTTCTTGGAATGCAGGAAAGAAAACTAGGGAGAACACATCTAAGAAAGTGAAAATCGATTTTGAGCCTCCAAATTTCTCTTCGCTCCATTGGGATTCTAAAATAGTTACAGAATTGAGAGGTGAAAAGAAAGAACGGTTGGCTATTTTAATTTCGGGAATGCCAAGGGCGAAGGAAGGCAAAATTTTAGCGGTTCCAGATATCCCTGATGCTACTGGATTTTCTCAAGCCCAAGCCACTTTTGAAGCTGCTATGGATTGGAACCTTGAAGGAAGAGTGGTTTCGTTGGTTTTCGATACAACCGCATCGAATTCCGGTTGGATCAATGGTGCCTGCAAAAGACTAGAAGACTTATTATGACAGAGGATACTCTGGTGCGCATGCAGGCATCATATATTTGAAAGAATTTTGAATGATGTTTTTAAAGTAATATTTGGCAAATCAATATCGCCTGATCATGAAATTTTTCAAAAATTTAGACAAACTGTATGGAAGAATTTAGATACGAGCAAGAAACATAAAACATTGGAAACAACAAACAGATACCTAAAGAATAAAATTGAAGATGTAACAAAATATCTTTATGAAATCCTGCAAAATGAAGATAGCAATATATTACTTCGCGGGGATTATAAAGAAAGTGCTGAGTTATGCCTACAGCTTTTGAATCAAACTCCACCAAAAGGAATTCGTTGGCTTCATCCTGGAGCCTCTCATCGTGCTAGATGGATGGCTACAATCATGTATTGTATAAAAATGTTTGCTTTACATGATCAAGCAGGTTACACTGAAAATATGGTGAATAAGCTGGAAAGAGTATGCAAATTTATAGTAATGATATATATCAAAGTTTGGGTGTCATCTACAAAAGGAGTTGAAGAACCTGAAAATGACCTGCAGTTATATCACGACTTGCAAGCATACAAGAAAATCGATGAAGAAGTAGCAAACCAGGCTATTAAGTCCCTTGATCGCCACCTCTGGTATGTTACTGAAGAAATGGTACCGCTTTCTTTATTTTCAGAAAATTTAAGTGGTGAATTGAAGACCAAAATTGCTAAATTGTGTAATGTCTTTGTATCGAAATTTGATCTTTACTTTCTGTAAGGAATTAAAAATGTTGTCCTAGTTGAAGTTTTAGTAATTTTTTATGAAAAGAAAGTTTTAGTTGTTTTTTTTTTAGTTTTTCTTATGTAGAGGAAGCTTTTGTTTTTCTGGTCCATAAAAGAGGGATATTTTTATTATTTTTACCATTTTTGTTTAATAATTAAACGGAAAATGATTAATTTTCTTTTATTTGCCTTATTTATTACATAAACTTGAAAGCAACAAGAGAAGTACTCTAAAAATTTTAATAAAATGCCTTAAAAATATTAAAAAAATCATAAACACAAAATGTTTAAGCCAAACCTATATAAATTTGGTATCAAATGATTCATTTTTTTAATACGCATCAGCTGAAACCATTTATAAATGTCTAAAATTGAAATTATAAGCATAAAATCGAAAAAACTAAAATTTAAAAAAAAAATTTACCCTTACATTTTGAATCGAGTGCTCGGGGGTTAAATTTTTTTATTTCGGTCTAACGATTTGTTAGAATACTTAAATCATCATTTGTCACGATATGAGAGGGCTGGACATTAATAACTTTGAGATTCGTCCAAAACGGGACATCCTAAATGTACATAGACCGGTTCAACTGCGATCCGTGGCAAGTCGCAACCACGATCGCCTCATTGTGCTTTACGGTGTTCAAGAACAATTTCAAGCCTAAAGACACCTTAGCCGTCATTCCCAGAAACAGCCCTCGCAGTTATGGGCATAAGGGTACAGTATTTACCGGCTCATACATCTACAGCAGCAGACTAGTGTATACATAAAACATGCCCGGAACACGGAGGAAGTACCCATTAAGGTCAATGGTCGTGTTTTTTTGGGTGGATGGTCTAAGCGAAGACGGTGCTACTGGTGACAAGACTGTGTACTCCTTTAACGGTTGCTGGTGGCATGGATGCCCACGTCCTGAGTATGGAATCGTAGGAGATATCCATGGTAGATCTCCTGCCAACAGTCTTGCATGGACCCGCACCCGCGATCAGCTTAGAGGTTCCCAGTTCACTCACAAGGTCTTGTGGGAGCACGAATATGATGCACGGATGCAGGCAGATGGGGAGTATCGTGAAGAAATAACCACAACCAAACGTTCAGTGGTGTTGGATCCTCTCAGATGCGGTGATAGCTTGTTCGGAGGGCGTAAAAACTCATTCAAGCTATACTTTCCACCTGCAGAAGACGTGAAACTCCATTACTACGACTGCTGTTCTTTATACCCCTACGTGATGAAGAACAATCCGTACCCCATAGGTGCACCTAAAAAACTGGTGGGTCCCGCCCTGCCCACCATCGAAGAGTTCTCAGCAAATTTGAACAAGAACTATTTCGGTCTTTCTTTCGTAGACGTGCTCCCCCCTCGCGACTTATGGATGCAGATCTTACCCGTCGTTATAGATCACAAGCTCATGTTTCCCCTGTGCGTGAAGTGTGGAGAGGAGAACAATGGGGTCTGTAATCACACAACTAACCAGCGGAAGAATATTGAATATATATGAGGTGTGGAGGACTCAGAGGCTACCCAACCTTTTCACGCCATATATAAACACTTTTTTGAAGGATAAGGTAGAAGCATCAGGGTATCCGCGAGGAGTTGAGACCGAAGATGAAAAATCGGCATATATTCAGCGCTACCTTGACCGTGAAGGGATACAGCTTGACCGATCCCAAATTGTAAAGAACCCTGGCAAACGCTTTAGTGCAAAGTTGTGCCTAAACAGTCTTTGGGGAAAATTTGCACAGAATACAGGCAAGGGGAACTTTCATCTAGCCCAAAGTTATAACGAGGTGTGGGATTATGCCAATGCACTCGATAAAGAGGTGATGGAGATCGTGAATGTAGGTAATACGTACATAATAAAGTACAACATTACCGAATTGGCCACAGATACCTCACGTGTTACAAACATACCTGTAGCCAACTTCACATCCGCATACGCTCGCATCACACTTTGGGGACTACTGCATTCTCTTGGGCGGAGGGTTCTGTACGCAGACACAGATAGTGTGATGTTCACAGAGAAGGAGGGTGAATACATGCCGCCTATTGGGGAATTCCTCGGAGAGTTGACTGATGAGATGAAGGATGAGTATGGTGATAGTGCATACGCTGATTCTTTTGCATCAACAGGTCCAAAAACTTATGGGGTACGGGTGAGGGTGGGGGAGGAACTGAAATATATCGTGAAGGCGAAAGGCATCACGCTTAGCCAGGCGAACCGACGGATCGTTAACTTTGATTCGTTGAAGGAGCTAGTGTGCTTAGAAGATGAGAGCGACCCCCCAACTGATTGTAGGGACCCACAATTTTCGGGCACAGAAACTGGGGCGCGTGAAGAAGCTTAAGGGTATGAAAGTGTGTCGTAACACGTAGAGGAAACGTTACCAGGTGCCTGGCACTTACGACACCGTACCCTTTGGGTACCATAGCCCTTGATTGTTTATTTATATATATATTTATATATATATGAGGCGAACCCACAAGGAAAGAGAAAATGATTCCAAGGCCTTTCGTCTTTTGTGTATTCAGAAGTACACCTCGTCAGGGAATGAAGGGAGAAGGCGAGATGACAAAAATATATATAATGGGACAGAAAAACAAAAAGATTAGTACATGATTAACAAGAGTTGATTAAAGGCAAAAGGTATTTTAACAGAATATTGTTAATTTTATACATTCCTGCACTGTTATTGAAATTATTTTTAAAATGGATAAATGCACATTCTAGAATATTCCTTTCAGTTATATCTGTTTTTAACGAGTGCTTTAGAACTGTCCCAGTTGATACTATGAATACATCTATACGTATGGTTAAACAATGCATTAGAATTATTTGCTGTTCTACACGCATATTTATGCTGTTTCTCCCTAATATCTAACGTTTTACCCGTTTGGCATATATATACTGAGTCACATTGTGTACATCCGATCGAATACGCACAACCAACCACATTATCCGGGCTATTCTTTATTAGGCGTGATTTAACAGTATTATTATACTTAAAGACTATATTGATACCAATTGCTTTAAGTAAAGTCGGAAGATATTGAAAATTTACATGGTAAGGTAGGCTAAGGATATTTTTACGCTCAAATTCCTTTACAGTTACACTATTACGAGTACAATACCTATTCTTGGCTTTCCTAAGGCAGTTATCTAAAAATGAAATTGGATAACATAATTTAGTACCAATATTCATGATATTGCATAACTCGGAATCTAAAAATTCAGGACTGACAACTCTCAACGCTCTAAGAAACATAGCAGAGGAAATAGAAAATTTAATCGAGGGATGATGGTCAGAATAAAAATGCACATAAGAGTTATTATTAGTAGGCTTACGATAAACTTCAAATTTGAACTGATTAAAGCATCTCAGAATTTTTAGCTCTCAGATAAGCTTCCATCATTTTCTTTTTCAACCGTGAACTTAATAGATGGAACTAAATTGTTGAGTCTACCAAGAAATAAGTGAACATCCAAATTATTAGGCCAAAGGCATAAAATATCTATATACCTGTATCAAACAAGGTTAAAATTAACAATAGTAGGCAAAATTCTGCTTTTAAGAAATTCCATATATAAGTTAGCTAATACCGGTGAGAGGGGATTTCCCATCGCCAATCCAAACGACATAGCATAAAACTTATTTTCAAATTGAAATTTACAATCTTTGACGCAAAACTTAATTAACTCAATAAGAGTGTTGTGTTGAACAGGGAAAGAATATTCAGAGATCTTATCTTTTAAAAAATCAAGTCGGTCATCAACAGAGACTTTTGTGAATAACGAGCACACATCGAAACTTACCAGTTTGAAATTAGGGTCATTAGGAAACTTCAGTTTGTCAATAAGATCCATACTATTTACAATATTTGACTTGGAAATAGAGCCAACTAACGGCGTTAATAAACTAACGGATCAATGAAATAAAGCCACCCCCAAACGGGTCGGGGGTGGCATTCATCGTCATTTGAAGCTGTTAGGAAAAGTAGTGAAGGTTGGAAAATGGGTTCCGCATGATTTGTCACAAGCGAATCTTCAACATCGAATCGATATTTGCACATCACTGCATTCTCGGCAACTACAGGCACCGTTTTTGAATCGGATCGTCACTGAAGATGAAAAGTAGGTCCTCTATAACAATATTAAGCGTCGACATCAGTGGCTTAGCCGTGAAACAAAGCCTGAACCTCAGCCAAGGAATGGACTCCATCCAAAGAAAATTTTGCTATGCGTTTGGTGGGATATGCAAGGAATTATTTATTTTGAGCTTCAGTCAGATAACCAAACAATCACAGCTGAAGTCTACTGCCAACAACTCCAACGACTGAAGATGGCACTACAAGAAAAACGTCCTGCATTAATTAATCGCAGAGGTGTTCTATTCCACCAGGATAACGCGCGTCCTCACACTGCTCGAGGGGGTGGCACCTTGCAACAATGGGGGAAGGGGGTTGGGACTGGCACTCAATTGATCAACATTGCAATTGCATATGCATTCGAACATTTTGCGGTCATACTACTTCGTCTATAAACTTGAATTTAATAATGATGTTGTTGTAGTAATGTTCGAGCGTGCTTTTGATTGTATTCTATCCATGTTTAAAGAGTGTGAGAGTTTTACCGACAGTTGTAGAGTTGGCACGAAAATAATCTTAAACGCCCTTAAGTGCCTATATATTGAATATAGACCACGCATACTTTAAGTGGAGAATTAATGTTAAACCGTATTTACTGTGTCGTACAGTGTAATGAAGATGTAAATGTAGCCACAATTGTATGTGAATTTACTCGTGCATTTAAGAAGTAGTCAGAATGGGGAAATTAATTGTATCATTATCATTATTATTTCTGTTTTTTATGTCTGGGTACTTTTCCGTTATCTGACCCCCTGCATTATTGAATGCCCGGTTAGATCAACTGTACGCCCTTGACTATTGGTTAGGTTAAGTCGTGATATTTTTCTTAAAACTAACGAAAATATCACGACTTAACCAACCAATCGTCAAGGGCGTACAGTTGACCTAACCGAGCATTCAATAACGCAGGGGGGCAAATAACAGAAAAGTACCTGCCTGATATATATATATATATACAGGGTGATCCGTTTGGGTATGGATAAAATAAAAACGCTGTGAGAATCTACCGAAAGTGATACAGCGCTCATCTGTTGCACGTGTGGTCATAAAATGTGGAAGTTTGTAATAGGCTATGCCATCTGCTGCCAGACGTAAGAGCGCCATCTGCTGTCAGACTTATGAGACATATGCCAGTTTCGAAGATGGCGGCGAATGCACAACAACGTGCGAAGTGTATCATTTGGTTTTCTAAGTTTGAGAGTGTGATAGCGGTACAGCGTGAGTTTCGCCGTGTGTATGGTGTTCAGAAAGCTCCTAAATACGACTCCATAGTGCAGTGGTACCGCACTATGGAAAAACTATACGCGCTTACAACATGGTATCGTATGTGATACCTTTATTTCATAATTAAATATAAATTATTAATTTATTGAATTAAATATCTACAAAATTGCCTCGGGATTGGCGACATAGCCTAATGGGAATGAAATGATTGCCATACATACATAGAACCCGTATGTAGGCGTCGGGCCTGCATAACCACGAGAAACATTTATTATTTCACGTGATCAAAATTTTCCATTGCTAACTCATGAGATTACATCAAGGCAAGGGTCAACAACCTTTGCCAAATCAACAATTTTACTAAACTACGAAGATCATATTATAGCGGCGCTGGCTCGGAGCTCTTTATGTTACAGCGAATGATTTAAACAGGGAAGATGTGCTTCGTCTTCTCTAAAGTTCTGAGTGAATTCCTTATAATATAAAACCTAATAACTGTAAAAAGGATAGGCCTATTTCTTCATGGTGGCCCGTATATGGGGAACGAACCCCTCTAAAATTTACACTAACATACACAGTGGCTAGGCTTGGCTCATTAGGCCTAACCCCAATTTCAACCATAACCCCACTATAGTTTTTTCATATGGTGGCCTATGTAACTGGGGAACGATCCCTTTTACCTTTACACTAACCGAAAGCAAAGCCTTGTTGATTTAACAGGCTTAACTCATTTTAGATCCTATAAAAATAGGCCCACAACATTAAGCCTATTTAATAGGTCCTACTCTTTAACTCAAAACAAAGCCTTGTTGATTTAACAGGCTTAACTCATTTTAGGTCCTATAAAAAAGACCAATTTCAACATAAGCATACTTAGTAGGCCCAACACATAAGCCTATTTGGTAGGCCCAAATCAATTCACATTAACTAATAGGCCTAACATACTCACACACTAAAGGCCTACTTCAAACACTACAATTTGCAATTTCAATATACAAGAAGCCTACCTCACAAAGTAGGCCCTACTCTTTACACTCAAAGCCTATCCTAACTAAAAACACTAAATTTATCATTCAACCTGTGGTGTAGGTTATAAAATTTATTTTAGCAATTTAACTTACTCATAAGACTCATTAACATCGCAAAATTCAACTCAGAACTGTAACATCACAAAATTCAACTCAGAACTGTAACATCACAAAATTCACTCAGAACTGTAACATCACAAAATTCAACTCAGAACTGTAACCGCAAAATTCAACTCGGAACTGTAACATCACAAACACCGAAAGCAATTGCACGAATTCAAACCTACACCCACCTAACACCTATTGTTAACCCTATTTTAAGTCCTATTTGACATATAGGCGCAACCTATTCTAAGTCCTATTTGACATATAGGCGCAACCTATTCCAAGTCCTATTTGACATATAGGCGCAACCTATTCTAAGTCCTATTTGACATATAGGCCTAACACATTCTAAGTCCTATTTGATATATAGGCGGAACACATTCTAAGTCCTATTTGACGTATAGGCGCGACCTATTCTAAATCCTATTTCACATATAGGCATAAAACAGACAAGGCTTGATATAAGGGTCTCAAATGCAATATTTGAGGATCTTTACTAAGCCAAATTGGTTAACCTAACACAAAATCCAAAAATAAAACCCTACAACAAAGTACACATTTACGCACATACATACATACAGTATATAAATATATCATACAACTCCAAGCATCCAATTCTTCTTTTAAGGAAGAATCACTCAACAGATTTCATTAACAGACACATACAATCATACATTCCTTGCAAACAGATTGGATTCCTTCAAAACCCCAAACCTTCCAGACCTACCTGTAGGATACATAACATTTACTCAATCATAACTACGGGTATTGACTTCACTGGAGTGGTGAATCCAAGTTTTGAAGACCAACTGGATTCAGAGGAATGCAACACACACACACAACACACACACACACACACACACTGTACTCTTTCCATGTGTCAAACACAACAACCTGTCTAAACATAACTAAGGATCGGAGAGTAAAAGCTTTTATTGCTGCGCTCCGATTCTGTGCACATAATTTTGTGCCAAAAATTATATGGTTAGACAGTGGCACATACAAACTACTCTACTCTAAAGGGTTTTATGGCTACTTTGGCCATAGCCCAAACTACTATTTCAAGGGGTTGATGGCCTACCTTGGCCATAGCCCAACATATTCATCAAAGGGCTGATGGCCTACCTGGGCCATAGCCCAACAAATTCATCAAGGGATTGATGGTCTACCTTTGGCCATAGCCCAACAGATCGTCAAAGGGCCTTGGCCTACCTTGGCCATAGCCCAACAAATTCATCAAACGGCTGATGGCCTACCCTTGGCCATAGCCCAACAGATCATCAAAGGGCCTTGACCTCATCTTGGCCATAGCCCAACCTATTCAACAAGGGGCTGATGGCCTCCCTTGACCATAGCCCAACCTATTCAACAAGGGGCTAATGGCCTCCCTTGGCCATAGTCCAACCTATTCAACAGGGGGCTGATGGCCTCACTTAGCCATAGCCCAACCTATTCAACAAGGGGCTGATGGCCTCACTTGGCTATAGCCCAACCTATTCAACAAGGGGCTGATGGCCTCCCTTGGCCATAGCCCAACCTATTCAACAAGGGGCTAATGGCCTACCTTGGCCATAGCCCAAACTATTCAACAAGGGCTGATGGCCTCCCTTGGCCATATCCCAACCTATTCAAACAAGGGTCTTGTGGCCTCCCTTGGCCAGAGACCAAACAACAACGGTCTTATGGCACTCCCTTGGCCATAGGCCAAACAACGGTCTTATGGCCTCCCTTGGCCAGAGACCAAACAACAAGGGTCTTGTGGCCTCCTTTGGCCAGAGACCAAACAACAAGAGTCTTGTGGCCTCCCTTGGCCAGAGAACAAACAACAAGGGTCTTGTGGCCTCCCTTGGCCAGAGACCAAACAACAAAGGTCTTGTGGCCTCCCTTGGCCAGAAACCAAACAACAATGGTCTTATGGCTTCCCTTGGCCAGAGACCAAACAACAACGATCTTATGGATTGTTGCTTCTTCTGCCAAAGCAGCGCTGGTGATCTGCGCACAGCATCAGCAGAAGGAAAAGCAAGAACTATGACTGTGGGCGATGAGAGAAAGAACCTGGGAGATACCTACTATCTTGATGTTTTACAAAGACTGGAAAGTCATTCCAAGGATGATTTCAATGCATTGGAACTCAAGTGGCATAAATCATGCTACTCTTTATTCACCTCTGAAGGCAAACTCAAAAGGCTGCGAAGTCAGCAGCAGACCATGGGTGCATCGGCGACCACAAAAAGTGCAGGCTCTCAGGCTTTTCCCCCAAAGCGTAGACGTTCAACACCAGTGATTGACTGGACCCTCTGCATGTTTTGCCAAAAGAAGACCACAAAGAAACTGCACAGGGTGGAGACAATGGAGAAGTCAGATGACTTGATCCAGCGTGCCAAACACGACCCTGTCATGAGCATACCGTTGTCAGCGGTGAGTGATGTGATTGCAGTTGAAGGCTGCTATCATCTGGCATGTTTGGTGACATTTGAGAGACGTACTAGAAAACAAGCGGTGTCAGAGGAGCAGCAAGGGCCTGAAAATGAGTGCATGACGAAGCTGTGCAAAGACTTGACAGTAGGCCTGTCTCGTGGTCACGTATACGACATGGGAGACGTCTGGGACAGATACGAGAGTATGTGTAATGACACCGGCATCACCGTGAAATACTCCAGGAGAACAACGTTCTACGAAGATGTTCAAAGGCTGCTTGGATCAAACGCCAGCTATGTACGCCCATTGTCAAGGGGCCCGCTGCTGATTTACCCTGGAGAGAGCTCAGATTTCATCATCTCCAAAGCACTGGCTAAGTCTTGTGAACAAGGTCCTGTCACCTCTGAGTCAGAGTCTACTGAAGATGAAGATGCTGATGTCCGCATGTGTGCCACTAGCAGCATATTCCAAGATATGGTACACGTGGCTCTGAAGGTTCGACAAGATCTTCTTGAAACTCCTGGACACTCCGAGACATGGCAAGGTCTTGATCAGGAACATGTTGATCGCGTCATACCCGACAGTCTGTACCTGTTTCTACGATTGCTCTTTGGGGAATGGATGCTGTGGATGAGGGAAGTGAAGAGGACCAGAAAGTGAAGCAGAGTGTGTGTAGCATTGCCCAGGACATAGTCTATGCAGTCTCCAACCGACGAAAGTTGACACCAAAGCATGTGGGCTTGGGTCTTACTCTGCACCAAGCCACCCGCTCAGAAGCACTCCTAGATCTGTTCCACGCGGCAAATCACACTATTGGTATCGACACTGTAAGAAGGATAGACACCACCATCGCTCAGAACATCCTGGAGAGGTATGCTGAGAATGGATGTGTCTACATCCCTGACACCATCGTCAAAGAGAGAATGATTCACTGCTCTTGTGACAACATAGATGTCTTGGAGTCAACCTTAGACGGGAAGAACACCTTCCACAGCACTCAACTGATGGTATGGCAGAGAGGCCCCCTCCACAGCAGAGTCATGGCCAAAAGGGTGGCAAGCACAAGAGATCGAAATCTATCAAACCTGATGACCTACAGGAGTTCCAAAGGCTGGACCAGGCTACCCTCCCATCTGGCAAGAGGCCATCTCCTCCTGGCTACGACACTGACATAGACGACTTGTCACATGAACCTGAGAGGGACCGGGCACGTGCCAAGGACTTGGCCTGGGTGGTGTCACGCATCCATGATGAAGCGATGTCCGTTCCAAGCTGGGGAGCATTCAATCAATCTGTCAGCACTGCGGATCCACCAGTAACGACCGCCGGGATGTTGCCAATCCTGCAGGCACCAGCAGATGACAATGACACCATGACCACCGTCATCAATCGCTTCATGGCCATTTCTGAGTATGTCAGCCAGAAGTACACCATCATCACTGCTGATCAGCCTCTGTACAGCAGGGGTAAGGAACTAGTCTGGGCAAACTCGAAATTTGCCAACGTGGTCTTGCTCATGGGAGGCCTCCATATCTGCTTCAACTTTCTGAAAGCCATTGGTCAACACATGGAAAGTGTGGGACTTGATGACTTATGGACAGAGGCAGGTGTGTACGCGGCTAACACCACTGAGACAATGCTGGACGGCAAGGCCTACTACCGAGCTGTGAGAGGTCACCAGCTGACGTATGAGGCACTGTGGCGCATCAAGTGGCAGATGTTTGAGTCATGGCTGGCTGCAACTGGCAACGGAGATGAGAACGTCAAACAGCTTGCCCTCAATGTTGCTTCGCTTTTCAAAGACAGAGCTGACATAGATGAGATGCGCGATGCTGTTGACAACTTCTCAGACGTTTTGGCAGATGAGAAATTCCACAGTCTCATGGAGGAATTCAATGACCAGCACTCTGAAAATCCCAACTTCATGCTGTGGTCATCCTACATGGAAATGGTAGAGATCCTACTGGCCTTCATCAGAGCTCAGAGAGATGGCATGTGGAGTCTCCACATAGAAGCCTTTGCTGCAATGCTGCCTTGGCTAACTATCTATGACCACACAAACTATGCACGTTGGGGGCCGGTCTACTTGGCTGATATGAGAGGTCTTGAGAAGTCAGCACCAGAAGTTCATGCAGAGTTCTGTAATGGGAACTTTGTCGTCAAGAGGACGGCGAAGCGCTTCAACCAAGTTCCAGCTGATCAGGCAACCGAATGGATAAATCGTACATGCAAGATGCACAATGGTATCATCGGCATCACAAAGAATGACCAAGCAAGAGACAGGTTCTGCATCACATGGTCAGAGCGGTCACGCATCTCTCAAGACACAAGATGCCTCTTCAATCTTCAAGATGATGATGGGGAAGCCACCTTCACTCGGGTTGACAGTCTGCCTTCTCGCACTAGGCGTGACGCTCATGATGTCATGAAGCTAGTTCAGCAGTTGAAGCAGTTTGACGTCTTCAGAGTTCACGTGAGTGAAGCAGGAGATACAGATGCCGCCACTAACATCCCACTTGTTTCACTGGCAACCAAAGACACTGCACCCACAGATGTTGTGGAGAACCTGCTGACAGCTCAGGATCGAGGAAAGCAGCATGTAATCGGCTTCATGAAGGAGAGACTGATTGAACAGATAGTAGGCTTCCATGAAACGATGAAGAAACATCGGTCGAAAACCTTCGCTGATGTGTACAAAGCTACAGTTTCCACCAAGCAGAACATGCAGAAGACCATCAAAGCTGACAGAAAGCTACTACAGCGGCTCCTGAATGCCGCGACCGCAGGTCGCATGGTGGAGATGGTCAACGTCTTGAAGCATGAACTGTCCCCAGTCCCATTTAGTCTGGCGAAGGCAGGAGGAGAGATGAATTCGACATCGAAGTCTGAGCTGATGAACATCCTGATGGCTCAGCAGACCATAAGCTCAGAGGTTCCAACCTCTGATCTGAAGACCTGTGTGATGATAGATGGCCATGCACTCATCCAAGCTCTTGGCAAGCCTGGCGGCTGTCGGACATTCGGCGACTATGCTGAAGTGTTCTTCAAGGCCGTGACGAGTTATTTCAATGAACACACAACAAGAGTTGATGTCATCTTTGATCGGTACGCAGGGGAAGGATCGATCAAAGCAGTTACCAGGACAAAGCGTGCAAGCAAGAAGAAACCGATTCGGAAAGTCATTGATGGCCCACAAGTTCCACTGCCTGAAGTGTGGAAAAACTTCATGGCCCTGGATACAAACAAGGCTGACCTAGCCTTGTTTCTGTCTAACGTCATCACTGAGAAGGGCAGAGATCTTCAAGAAAGATGTCAGCTGGTGACAGGGGGTGGCTTCTCTGAAGCCACTGAAGTACGGTCAACCAAGCGACATGACGTTCCACTGCATAGCAACCATGAAGAGGCGGACACCAGGCTCATCCTTCACTCATGTGATGCAGCGTCCCAGGGCTATGAATGAATACTGGTAGTGTGCAGACATACTGATGTAATGGTGCTGCTGACTCACTTCGTTTGCACCAAGGTCGCTGAAATGTGCGAAACGGCCAAAAACCGAAAATACTACCCGGTGCATGATGTATTCAAGAGTTTGTCGCCCCCAGTCAGGGACAACCTGGTCAGCTTCCACGCTTTGACCGGGTATGACACAGTCTCGTCCTTCAGTGGTCATGGAAAAAAGAAGTGTTGGAAGGTGTTCAGTGACCACCCACTCCTGCTGCACGCTCTTAGTCGAGATGGGGATATCGCAGATGTTGAGAAGTTTGTGTGTCATTTGTATGGCACCCCAGAACAACACACAGTTGATGACGCCAGAGTTCACCTTTTTGGGAAATGCTCCCACCGACAAAGGATGCCCTGGAGCTCCACGCCAAGTGGGCAAACTATCAGGCCAAAATATGGCTCCAGGCTGACAAAGAGCACGTAGATGTTGAAGATCCGGTGGACACTTCAGCCTGGAAGTTGGAAGATGGGAGCCTCCTACCAGTGTGGACAAGACTTCCTCCAATCCCTGAAGCCTGCCTGGAGCTTGTTGCTTGTGGTTGCAAGAAAAAGTGCAAGACAGCTAGATGCAACTGCTTCAGGAAAAGGATGAAGTGTACGACAGCTTGTGGTTGTGACGACAGCGGTTGCTGTAACCCAGCTGGACAGTAGATCTATGTCTCTCTTCCGGGCTGAAATCGAGAGAAGCTGGAATGTGCTGTAAGGAACTAATAACTCTGTTCTTAAGTGATTGCAATCCACACAATTGTGACTGTCAGTGCAGCATTTCGGTGCTGTTCATCAAGAAACGTGAACTTGTAGATGTTACTAGTGTGTAAACTGTATAGTTATGGGGCTATATTTACTGCTTTGTGATTTAGTTGTGATAATTTTGTTACTGTGAGTACTTAATTCATGCCATCAAACTTATTAGGCACTAATCATGTTAAAATAAATTGTTTTGACAAACAGACTTGCTCAATGTTTTTTTTCGCCAATTAAAATAAAAAATCACAAATTTTTAGCACAATTTCGGTCGTGATTAACTTGAATTTGACCTTGAGTTGGTAATTCGGATGGATAAGCGTGTCATCATACTTCTTTATCACTAAGTGTGACAAAATGAAACATTTGGTCAAACCAATTGGCCCAGAATATGTTTTTTTAAATTAAAATTAGAAAATATAATTTTTTGCAAAGTTTGACCTCGAAAATGACTTGCAAAGCCAAATGCGAGAGAGGCATCCACCTGCATTTTATTCCTCATCCAGAGTTACATTGATTTAGCATGAGTGCCAGCTATTAACAAAAAACGCCGTTCAAAGTTGATTTTTTAATTTCGGCCAGTCCACTATTAGATTTGACTCATCATTTGTCACGTTCGTGAGTTTTAACGTTCGTGGGTTTTCCCACAGTCAGGATGGTACGTGACCAATGATTTTATTTCTATCTGTTGAACTTTGTCTTTAGTTCGGATTATCTTTAGGTTTTTAAACTGAACCACAACTAAGTAAAGTAACGTTTTTATCTTGTAATAATATCTTCAGAATTTAACTTTTTACGATAAATTTAAACTGTTTTATTATGAAACGCCAATATTTTCTTACTTTTAATCTTACAGTATGTTCACAGATTAATTTTACTTTACACTTACGTTATATAATTCAAGATACAAGGTTAAGCATTGACCGAAAATCAGTAGGACTTTAAAAACGATATAGCCTCGCGCCTGACATGAATAAAAAGCCGAGGGCCGCTGAAAGAAGATTCGATGTCGTTGACCCTAGCGGGTAATGCATTGAATTTACTGTTCTTAATTCATCTTAATTAAATAGGGTTGCCAGACGTCTCGTATTTTATGGGACAGTCCCGCATTTGATCCAAAAATCCCGCGTCAAAATCCCGCGTTCAAAATGTCCCGCAAAAAATATTTTTTAAGCAAATTTTTTAGGGATGAATTGATTAGAATTTCAATATTATGTATAATAATTTCAATTTATTCATGATGTTTAATTGTTAAATATTATTGTAATAAAGTTTTTCTAATTTTGTTTGTTGTAACCGTTGAAGAAATCTAGTTTCAATTTGAAAAAAAATTTGGTCTTAAGAAAAAACTCGGAAATTTTTTTGTCCCGCATGGGCATTTCAAAAATCTGGCAACCCTATAATTAAATAGAGGCCCTATTTCTCATTGGCATGAATAAAGAAATTTAAAAACATTAACAAGGGAAAGCAAAACGATTTCAAGATGGACAAACTGCTTCCGACGACTCTGTCTGATTCTTTTTGACTCAACTTTCTAACTCTGTGTGTCACTTTGCGTCCGTCTCTCGTTCTGCGTAGCCTTTATCCTCGTGTAGATTTTGCGATTCCAATCTCCCCTGGCATGTGATGCTTTTTTTTAATTATCTACGAACCTAAACCTTAAAAGACAGTAATTAATACATGATTTCAATAATTTTTTATAATTTCTTATTTACTCTACAGTATTTATTCAGCAAACTTTATTGGCCCATTTTCTGATATTAAATTTCTTACTTTTATAAATCTAGTACATTTAAAAACTAACCTATCTTCAAGAACACGATTGAGCAAGACTAGAGGAGAGCATCGCGTGATAACAAATCTATGCCTGATTGGCTGAACTTGAATGCGAGTATGAACAAAACTAAACCTGTTGTTCTGGCTTCGTGGTTCATGTCACGTATTCTCTTTCAAATTCAAGATCGGCCCATTTTCTACCTTTTATAATTAATTTATTATACCTAACTTACATTTATACATGTAAAATTTTTATTTCATAATCATTATTAAATCCCGATTTTACGATCTCAACAGTAACCTCTCTTCACACGAAACTCGAGCCACAAAAAAAGAGTTGTTTTGGTGTTGAAAGGTTGTAATGATAGAGCATTAATTATTGATTATTTTACATGGCTCATATAGGCGGGACCTTTTTTTTTATAAGGAATTAACAGGCGAGTCAAGTCAAGACCTTGTATTAGAACAAAAACAGAGGGATTAATGCAGAAGAGAACATATTTTTGTGTGTAGAAGCTAGTTAGAACCTAACTTCAAATACATTTAGCTGATTCTACTGAAGAGGAAGTTCAAAAACCAATAAAAACATGTTTTTCAAGGTTGCAGAAGATACCCTGAACTAATTCAAGACTGAATCTTCATTAACTACTGAATTATAAAATTCTATGCTTTGACTTTTACTTTATATATATATATATATATATATATATATATATATATATATGCTTTAAATTGCTTTAAATTAGTATGCTTTTGATATACAGGGTGTCCCATAAGTCCGGCATCATAGGAGAAATTCATATTTTTCTATTTCTACAAACCATAATTCATATTTTTCTCTTTCTACAGGCCATAATGTCTGTGAGCAAGGAAGAACGAATCCAGATAATTCTACTCATAGGAAATCGGAGTCAAAGAGAGGCCGCTGCTGAATTTAACAGACTGCATCCAGACCGCGAGCCAATAACACAGAGTTGTGTAAGCAGACTTGTTGCAAAGTTTAAGGAAACAGGATCCATAGAAGATAAACCACGCAGTGGACCTTCAAGGAGGTCCACTGATGATGATACAGCGACTGCTATCCTGGCTCATTTTAACAGAAGTCCCAATAAGTCTCTTCGGCGATTGTCCGCCGAGACAGGAGTGTCGAAAAGTAGCATCCATCGCATTCTTCAGGCTCACAAATGGCATCCATATAAACTTCAGTTCCTACAGAAATTAAGCGATGATGATCCCGACCGGCGGATGGAATTTTGTGAATGGGCTACGGTACAATATGCTCGGGATGCTAATTTCCCGTCCACCATTCTGTTCAGTGACGAGGCTGTTTTTTATGGAAATGGTGAGGTAAATTGACAGAACACCCGCTACTGGTCTCAAAACAACCCTCACTGGTATACCTCTTCAAAGGAACAAGGTGCATCTCGGGTGATGGTATGGTGTGGCATTTGGAAGGATCGCACCATAGGCCCCCTCTTTTTCGATGAACATGTCACTGGAGGCACCTACCTACGTGTGCTCAAGGAAGAAGCATTTCCCAGTGTCTTGAACGAAGAAGGAAATTTCCCAACATGGTTCCAGCAAGACTGCGCTCCTGCACATTACAGCACCCAAGTAAGGGAATACCTGTACCAACATTGGTCCAACATCCCTGGTCATTGGATAGGACGTCGAGGGCCTGTGGAATGGCCAGCTAGAAGCCCGGATCTCGCGCCACTAGATTTTTATCTCTGGGGTCACTTGAAAGCACTGGTATACGCAGAGAAAATTAGGAGTGTTGAACATTTGCGGCAGCGCATTATTGGGGCATGTAACACCATTACTCCTGACATCATTCACCGTGTGTTTGCTGACTGGGTATCACGTCTGAATTTGTGTATTGAAAACAATGGGGGACATATCGAGCACGTTCTGTAAATAAAAGCTTTTGTTTTGCCTTTTTTTATCATTTTTCCTATGATGCCGGACTTATGGGATACCCTGTATATATATATAAGTCGTCATTTTCGTTCAAGCTTCTCTCAATAGCAACTTGACACTCAGATTACAACCTGTAAACCAGGAAAAAACTTCATTAGTTAAGCAACAAAATGCAAAAAACTCCGTTATTTTATATTTTTTTAGTTTTGTTGTAATAAAATTTTAAAACCGGAACAGGACTTTTTGGACACCCATATTAGGGTGGAGCAAAAAACTTTTTTTCAGAAATGCACTTTACTATAGCGTGAAAATGTTGCCAAATGGGGCAAACAATATTCCTGCCAAATGTCACTTTATTCTGAGGTTATTCAGATTTCAAAGAAATTGCCCGTTCCATTAAGTTATCACTCTTGTGTGTGTTACTGTGAGGCGTGTGTGGTAAATTCGGATTTTGTTATAGCTTTATGCACGTTTAATATGTATTCTCTGTAATTTACTGTAACTTTAAGCATTTTACATAACTAATGCTTGTAGGTTTCTTCAGATTTTTCAGAAGCATTGTGTGTAATATTAATTGATCTGATAAATAACTCCAAGTTTCCAAACAAAGTTTGGATCTTTATTGTTTGAAAACAATCTTAAAATGTGTACACAAAAACTTTTGAAAACGAGAATATATTTGGAGTGTCTAGTTTTCGGTGCTCCAAAGGATTTAAGTTCAAATGTATTGCCTACCTATTCATAAATTATGAGATACTACAACTTTCTGCATCATGAACTACATCGTTCTATACCTTCAAAATCCAATCCATCTGTATTCAAAGCTACTGGAGAAATGGCTTTAAAACGACAGGAAGTGTGGCGGAAGGCATCTATCCCAACTGTTTCTTATGACAGAGTGCAACATATGATTATAAACCACTACAACAAATATAGAAACCTTCTGAAATCATACAAGCAAAGAAAATCGAATGCTGCATACCTGGCTAAAATAAAGAAATTTAAAGACCAGTCAAATAAATTATTTGACATTGCAGCATGCAAGTGCAAATATTTCCACAATTGTCACTACAAAAGAGAATCAAAGCTTCCACCAATTGAATGATTGTTCCTCATTGATCAACGAAATGAAAGAAAAAGGTTCACGGGTGTAATTGACAAAGTTGAATCTGATAAAATTAAAAAGAGAGAAGAGAAAGCAACTTCGATCGATAGAAGCTGATAAGAGAATGAAAAAGAGATTGACATTTTTCATCTAGTTAGGAATCTAAAGAAAATATCTCCTCTGAAGAGGAGGAATTATTGACTGAATGTTTAAGTAAGCCATCTTGCAGCAATACTGAAATGAGAGCGCCTCTTAAGGGAGTAGCGAGAGTTTGCGACCGCTATGGGGTTTCAGATTGGTCAGCAGCAGCAATAGCATCTGCTGTACTTCAAGACTTGGGTATTGTTTCAGAATCTGACAAATCAAAAAAAAGTAATTGGCAGGAGCAAGATTCGAAGGGAGCGTAATAAAAATAGACCCAGCCTCCAGAATACCTCGGATCCATTTTGAATGGTTTCTACTTCGATGGAAGGAGGGATCAGACAAGAAGAGTACAACAGAAGGAAGGCCAAATGTACTTCTATGCATATACAAAGGAATACAAAGGACACCAAACAGGAACAGACCGGCTGGTCCATATGAAGCTGTCTGTTTAAGAAGCATGGTTGAAAGAAGAAAGAAAATTTAAAGGAGGAAGAAAATTGAAAGAGACGTAAAAAAAAGAGAAGTGAACGTTTCAAAGCAAAGCAGAGAAAGGAGGTTGAATGGTAGGAAAGAATTTAAAGATGAAGTCAAAATTTTAAATTACAGAGGAGGGAATCTAAGTGAAAATTCTACACGCTAACAAATGCTTCCAGCTGGGGATTTAAAGCAAGATAAGTATATAGTCTCTTTTCAAAGTGTTGGTTTACGTCGTCGTCGTCGGCCTAGGCAAGCTACGGCTTGGGACCGTAGCGCATCTATCCGGTATAGGTTAACCTGGATGATGTAGCCATAAGCACTGCCGCTAGTTAAGTGCCAACCAGTGATTATCTCACTAGCCGTATTGAGTCCGTTAGGCGAAACTGCGACAGTACCAAAGGTGGAAAATATAACCCTTGGTTTTCTATTATTTATTTGTAAAATGGACATGGTATTAGATTAAAATAAATATTTGAATATAAATAATTAACTGACAATTGTGATATATAATTAATTATGTTTACATACAATAAAATAATATAGTATACATAAAATTAGTATTAATGTGGTTCACAATTGAATTATGATGGGTAACTAATTTAAAATGAATTTATATCTATTCCGAAATCAAGACGGTAAATTAACATTTAACTTGAAACTAAAATAAGAGTATTCACTACACACTCCCCCACCAGAGAGGAAGTTCAAAGAGTTCCGAACGACACAGATTTCCCCTGGACCTTTTGGTAGCTACATGTACCTCGCTTAAGGTTGATTCCAAAAACGCAGGCTTAAGACGATCGATAGAAACCTTGTCGACCTTGGGGACCGCGCTGGATGAGAAATGATTTGCGCGTACGTCGGAGAACTTCATAGGGCCCGTCATATGGACATTGGAGAGGCCGTTTTGGACAGGTACACGAACGAAAAAGTGGGTGCAAGACTGGAGGGCTGGGGAAACAAAGATGTTTCTGTTGGCTAGTCAATCGAGGGGGAACAGGCTGAAGGACTGCATGTGAGAGGAAAGTGTTTGAGCGAATTCCGTAGGATCACATGACTTATCCCCTGCAGTGAAGTAGCCACCTGGTAGCCGCAGTGTTGTTCCATAGACTAGTTCAGCCGCTGTAGTCTTCAGATCACTCTTAAATGCAGAGCGAATACCAAGCAACACGAGTGGAAGCTTATCCATCCAATGGGAGTCTTCGTGACACATAAGGGATGACTTCAGCTGGCGATGGAAGCGTTCGACGAGGCGTTAGCTTGCGGATGATACGCACAGGTATGCGCATGTACTGTACCCAACAAGCTGGTAAACTTCTTCCAAAGCGAAGACTCAAATTGGCGACCTTGGTCAGTGATGACTTTTGTCGGCAATCCAAATCTTGATACCCATCCATGAAGAAAGGCTCTTGCAACAGTGTCCGCTTGGATATCAGAAGTGGGATGGGCTTCAGGCCATCTGGAAAAGCGGTCGTGACAGGTGAGCAGATAACGTTGGCCTTGAATCACTGGAAGAGGGCCAACAATGTCTACATGAATTACCTCAAATCGCTGGGATGGGGGTGGAAATGCGTCAAAGGGGGACCTGGTGTGCCTTTGGACTTTGGCACGCTGGCAGGCAAGGCACGTTTTGGTCCAATGTTTGACATCCTTCCCGCATCGAGGGCCAAACAAAGCGAGAGGTAACCAGGTGTTGCGAAGCACGGATACCAGGATGGGAGGGCTTATGAAGATCCGTGAAGACTGCTTGTCTGTGACATGGAGGGACATAAGGGCGAATAGCAGCTGTTGATACGTCGCAATAGAGGGGCACAGACAATCCTGGCATACTCATTTTCTTGAGGGAAAGTGAGTGAGTGGAGTCTTCTCTGAGCAGGTCTTGTAGTTCCGTATCCTTATCTTGATCCTGTGCAATAGCATTCCACAGTGTAGAGCTGAGGTAACAGAAGTAATCTCTATTCTTGAAAGTGCATCCGCTGGAGTGTTCAGACACCTTTGATGTGGCGGATATCTGTGGTAAATTGCGAGATATAATCGAGTTGCCTGATGACTCTGGGAGAGTGGTTACAGCTGTTTTTTATTGAAGACAGTGACCAAAGGTTTGTGGTCGGTAAAAACACAAAAATCTCGGCCTTCAAGGAAATGTTGAAAATGCTTCACGTTTAAGTAAATAGCAAGAAGTTCACGTCCGAAAGCACTATAACGCGTTTGGGCTGGCTGCAGCTTTTTCGAGTAAAACGCGATGGGTGCTTGTTGACCGTTAATGGTTTGTTCCAACACTCCACCGATCGCAACATCTGAGGCATCGACCGTCAGAGTTAGGGGGCATCACTGATAGGAAATGACAGAGACAATGCACTATTGATAGCATTTTTGGCATTGTCGAACGCCTGTAAACTATCGCTACACCATACCAATTTCGTTACCTTGCGTTTGTGTGTGATCATAGCGTGTAGAGGAGCAAGAACACTGGCACAGTTTTTAATGAACTTGTGGTAATAATTTACCAAACCTAGAAACCGACGTAACTCACGCTGATTATTTGGCATAGGGTAATTTTTTATCACTTCACACTTGTCCTGAAGGGGGGTAATTCCGTGCTGCGAATTGTGTGACCAAGAAATTCCAAGGTTGGCTGTGCAAACACACCACTTAGATGCATTAAGTAACACCGTATTGTTCTAAGCGTTGAAAGAGGAGTGAAAGATGTTCCTTATGTTCCTCTTCCGTTGAGCTGGCCACAAGCAAATCATCGATGTAGGCATAAACAAAGTCTAAGCCTCTGGTGACCTCATCTATAAACCTCTGAAGGTTTGCGCAGCATTCCGTAGCCCGAACGGCATCTTCACAAATTCGAAGAACCCAAATGGTGTACAAACTGCAGTCTTGGGAATATCCGAAGGCTCTACGGGAATGTGGTGGAAAGCCTTAACGAGGTCTATTTTACTGAAGATAGATTTGCCGTGGAGAAGAGAAGTAAAGTCTTGGACATTTGGTACCGGATATTGGTCCGGGATGGTTGTCGAATTTAAAAACCGGTAATCCCCACATGGTCTCCAGTCTCCTGACTTCTTCTGGACCAGGTGTAGGGGAGAGGACCAACTGCTTTTGGAAGGTCTTATTATCCCAAGATCTATCATAAGCTGGAATTCCGATTTGGCAGCTTTCAGTTTGTCCGGGGCAAGACGTCTGGGTTTTGCAAACACAGGGGGACCTTTTGTTGTAATGTGATGGGTAATGGTGTGCTTAATGGTATCACCCATCTGCATAGGTTGAAGAATTCCTGGATATCGTGGAAAAGGCACTGGTACATGAATTAGGGGGAACGAGGGAAAGTGCAGAGTTCGAGGCGTCCGGAAGGGCAACCTGTTTGGCAAGAACAGAAAGCAGTGTGGCCTGGTCGCATAAGCGTCGCTTGTCAAGATCCACCAGGAGTTTGAAATGCTGGAGGAAGTCAGCGCCGATTATGGGATGCTGCACTTGAGCACAGATGAAAATCCACTTGAAGGATCGTGAAGGCCCAAGTTTAGTTCACGCGACTGAGTACCGTACGTGGGTATGCGTGAACCGTTAGCAGCGTATAGAGGCGGAGATTCCGAGTGCGTATGACCAGATTTTTGAGGGAATACACTGACTGACGCTCCGGTATCAACCAAGAAATTGACACCAGAGTTCCTGTCCTTTATGAATAACAGGTTGGCAGTGCGAGTACTAGACGCCATTAGGACTCGCTGCTGGGGTTTTCCGACGAAAAATTGCAAGGGGAGATGCACTTCCTAGCCTTCTTTCCAAATTTCGAGTGGTAGAAGCAGATCTTCCCGGAACTCGAACGATGCCTCTTCGTAAATCTTGACCGAGAATGGCTTCTTTGCCGTTGATTTGTAGCAGAGAACAAAACGTGGTTGAGTTGTTGACTTAACTCTTTCACTTTCAACTCCAGTTCCGATTGTGTGTTCACGTTGTTGACCGGAGCTGTGTCAATCTCCACTACTTTGTCGGCAGTTTCTGCTAGTTTTATCAACTGGAGTAGCAGGATCCATAGTGGCCAAGACACGCTGAGCTGATGGAGGAAGTTTCTGCAAGAACAACTGTCTAAGATGTCCTTATCGAAGGTTTGTGCGCGTTCGCCTAGAGCGCACGCATAGCCCTCAGCATTTGAGTGGGCTTACGGTCTCCAAGTTCTTCTTTTGAGATTAACTGATGTAGTTTCTCACGCTCGGAGACAGTGGTGCGGCACAGGATGGCAGACTTCAGATCGTTGTACGGGTCCTCACTCGTGGAAGTAGATACGATGACGTCACGGACTTCAGAGATGATGCTCGCTGGTAGAGAGGACAAAACATGATCGTATTTTGTCCTGCTAGCGGTGATCCTTCCCAAGTTGAATTGTGATTCCACTTGGTGGAACCAAATAAATGGATCACCCGGCCAGAAGACGGGGAGCTTTACGCTCAAGTGGGAGATGGCACCAGCGTCGTCAGGCATCTTCTCCTATGCTTGCTGACGTACAAGCAAGACGACACAAGTTACCAACGAAGGAGTGGAGGTTGAGACGAGCGCAGGCACAGAGCGCACGGGCAGGGGTGAGGGGCAGAGGGCACGAGCGACATTACAGTCTGGTCCTAGTCGCTCGGGTGAAGGGGGTGGTGGGCACGAACGACGTTACAGTCTAGTCCTAGTCGTTCGGGTGAAGGGGGTGATGGGCACGAACGACATTACAGTCTAGTCCTAGTCATTCGGGTAAAAGGGGTAATCCAGCTCCGGGGTCACCAATTGTTGGTTTACGTCGTCGTCGTCGGCCTAGGCAAGCTACGGCTTGGGACCGTAGCGCATCTATCCGGTATAGGTTAACCTGGATGATGTAGCCATAAGCACTGCCGCTAGTTAAGTGCCAACCAGTGATTATCTCACTAGCCGTATTGAGTCCGTTAGGCGAAACTGCGACAGTACCAAAGGTGGAAAATATATCCCTTGGTTTTCTATTATTTATTTGTAAAATGGACATGGTATTAGATTAAAATAAATATTTGAATATAAATAATTAACTGACAATTGTGATATATAATTAATTATGTTTACATACAATAAAATAATATAGTATACATAAAATTAGTATTAATGTGGTTCACAATTGAATTATGATGGGTAACTAATTTAAAATGAATTTATATCTATTCCGAAATTCAAGACGGTAAAATTAACATTTAACTTGAAACTAAAATAAGAGTATTCACTACAAAAGGATTTGATTGAATCACTTTGAACTACGCTGGCTTGCAATCCATTCTACAAATTAACTATGCGATTCAAGAAAAAATGTTTATCTTCATTGGAATTAAAATGTTTACATACTATTTTGGAACCGTTATCGCGAGTTCTCTCTGTATTTCTGAAGGTGAAATATTTTTTAGCCTCGATATGATCAAAACCTTTGATCATTTTAAATACCTGGATTAAATCTCCTCGAATTTGCCTTTTTACAAGTGAGAATAAATTTAACGTTTCTAAACGGGCAGCCTTTGATTTGTTTCTAAATCAAGGAATCATCTTAGTAGCCTGTAGCTGCACTCTCTCCATTCTGTCTATGTCCTGTCGTAAAAATGGGGACCAAAATTAAACGCAATATTGCAGGTGGGCGCGTACTAAGAAATTATATAATGTTAGCATTGTTTTCTCAGATTTAACTCAAACGATCTACCAATAAATTCTTAGATTATATTTGCCTTTCTAGCCGCTTCGATACATTGCTTACTCAGTTTGCTAGTGTCAGCAACAATAATACTATACCTAAATCTTTCTCTTCCCTAACAGTCGTCAGTGTTTTGTAGCGCATAAAATACTTTCCTTTAACACTGTTTCTATCGATATGCAACGTTTTACATTTATCTACTGGGTGGGGTGGCGCAAAAGTCAGGAACCATAGGCACATTTTAATAATTTGTGTTTTAATATGTGTCTTATTCTTTTCAGATTTGTTATTGAACCTATGGCACAGAAATTGACAATAGATGAACGGGTGGAGATAGTTTTAATGTGTGCAAGGCGCAGTAACACACATCGATCATTTACTACTGCTTTTAATGACAAACACCCTGAGAGGCCGCCAGTTGTTCGGGCATCAGTTGGAAAACTGTTCACTCGCTTCAAAAAACCAAAGTGTTCATGATCGGCCGCGTAGTGGCCGGCCAAAAAGTTCAACCGATGCAGCAACATCACTAACGGTACTCAATCACTTCGAAAACAGCCCACGTAGGTCCTTAAGAAAGTTATCCCAGGAAACGGATGTCTCCAGAAGATCCATTCAACGAATTCTTACAACAAATCGTTTCCACCCCTACAAAGTCCAACTCGTTCAGGAACTGCACGGTGATGACACAGATCGTCGTGTAGAGTTCTGCCAGTGGTTTCTACAACATCGACAGCTTCAACGAAGGATCATGTTCAGCGACGAAGCGATATTTCACCTCAGCGGTCGTGTCAATAGGCATAATGCACGCTATTGGGCCAGTGAAAACCCCAACTGGATGGAGGAAGGCCATGTGCAATTCGATCCACGAATTATGGTGTGGGCTGCGCTCTGGGGGGGGGGGATCGGTTAATTGGTCCGTACTTTTTCGACGGCAATGTAACAGGTGAAACATATTTGCATATGCTGCAAACATTTCTAATGCCCATACTGAACGACATTCCATTGGCAGAACGGGCGGAAATGTGGTTTCAGCAGGATAGTGCACCACCACATTTCGCAACCATCGTCCGGAGCTCTTTAGATGAAACATTCCCAAGCAAGTGGATCGGATGGCGAGGGCCCGTCGAATGACCACCTAGGTCTCCAGACCTCACGCCTCTTGACTTTTTCTTGTGGAGCCATCTGAAGTCGGCCTGTTTCTACCACGTCCAATCCGGCGCCCGAACGATGTTTGCATAGTGACATGGGGCTCTATTTTGTTGAAAGAAAACAGTGTGGAGAATGCCATCTGAACGAAGCTGGGGTTCAAGAAAGTGCTAAAGCATGTCAATATAAATTGGCCCTGTTACCGTGGCTTTTGCAAACTAAAAAGGTCCGTAAAACTTCGATCTTGTCATACCCACCCAGACATTAACTTCAGGAGAATCTCTCTCCCATTCGTAGAACTCGGTTTTTTTTACTAGCACAGATACGGCAATTATGTCGATTGACCTTTCCGCATGTGCGGAATGTCGTTTCATCGCTGAAGGGAATGTGGTTTAATAAGTTTTCGGTATGAATTTTTTCAATCAATTGTGCACATGGCTGCTTGTCTTGGATAATTCTCTTCGTGTAACTCATGTAGCACTTAAATATGGTAAATTTTCTTTTTTAATGTTGATTTTAAAATCCTTAGAACAGTCGTTTTTGGCATGCTCAGTCTACGTGATGCTGTGTGAGTTGATATTCTAGAATTTGTTTCAAAGGCATCTCTTACCAATTCGACATTTTCTTGAGAGGTACCTGGACGTCCAGATCTTGCCTCATCATGAACAAATGCTATTCTTTTAAATTTATTGACCAGCTTCCGAATTGCTTTGTCTGCAGGTCCTGGTTTGTGAAATCTTCTTTCGAATTTTTCTCGAATTTCTTTGCACTTCTCCCTTGGATACATAGTGTTACTACAGTACCATCACACGTTCTTGTACGCATTTCCTGAGCTCTCTAGGGACGCATTTCCTGAGCTCTCTGGGGGACGCATTTCCTGAGCTCTCTGAGGGACGCATTTCCTGAGCTCTCTGATATTGCATCTACTTTTATATATTGCTGAGAATTTTACTTTTGGATAGTTTTGAATTTTATATACTTGCGTTTAAATTCACGTTGTTATAGTTAAGTAATTGAATATTAGTGTTTTTTAGCGATTTAGAAGTTTTCATAGCGTGCCGGCTTAATTTAACTTATACCTGTGACAGTTTAAACTAATTTTTAACTCCGCGATGCCGTAGCAGAAAGCGTCGTGTGTTAGGTGTAGGGATAAACCGGTGGTATTCGGAATTTAAGGATTATAACGGCAGTCCTATGGCGATTACCGATAGATCAGTTTGTTTCTTTTGCGAGTTCATGGAGGAATTAGTTGACATAAAACGCAGTGTAACCGAAAGACTTGCAACGCTTGATGAGGGCAGGGGTAGGGCTACGGTTGACGGAAGCCGAACCAATACTAACGTTGAAGACGTTAGTAATTTGAAGGGTGAGGTGTGTAACCTAGTTTCTAGTTTAGGTACCTTGTCGGGAAGGTTAGATAGAGTTGAGGAAGGGGTTAAGGTTAGTCCGAGAGTAGTAGATAGCGAGGGATTTAGAGAGGTTAAGGGTGGAGCTAGGCCGCGTACGTTAGGTGATAGGAATCCCCCCCCACTATCGAGGTTTCGAACCCTTTCGCCCATTTGGAAAGGGACGTGAATGAGGGGGAAACTATTTTAATCGGGGACTCTTTAGTGCGCCACATGGACAAAGAGTTCGTTGAACGGCATCCAACCAAGAGGAGGAGAGTCTGTCTCCCAGGGGCCAGGGTTGACAGAGTTAGAGACGAAGTGGATAGGATTGACGTTGCCTCCCGTCACTCAATGTTCGTGACGATGGTAGGAGGCAACGACTCGTATAGGCCCGATACGAGAGTGCCTGACCTTTTGGAGAGATATAGGGGGTTAATTAGGTCCCTGAAGGCGAGGTCAGATAGGTCTTTAGTTCTAGGTATTACCCCTAGGCACGGGTTGGGTCTTAGAATTACGTCAAAAACAATATTTTTGAATAACAAATTAGAAGAGATTTGTGCTGAGGAAAATGTACCCTTCGTAAAGCTGTGGTCCGAATTCAGTGATCCTAGCCTTTTTATAAAAGATGGGGGTGCATTTTAATGAAATAGGTAATGCTAGGCTAGGTAGGTTAATAGACGAAAACGTGCGAAAGCTGAATAGGTCGAAGCCTTCTTTAAACGTTGTGGGTCCGGGAAACGCGGGCCCGACGTGATAAATAGTTTAAAACGCCGGCCCGTGGTAAAAAATAACTTAAACGTCTTTTATTGTAACGCGCGTAGTATTAGAAATAAATTAAATGAATTTAAGGCGATAATTTATTCCGGCAACTATGATATAGTTGCTATCACTGAAACTTGGTTAAATACCGTGACTCGGGACTTGTTGGGGGAACTTGATATACCGGGTTTTAAACTCTTTACTAATGATAGGTTACATAGGTTTGGTGGAGGTGTTTTGCTGTACATTCGTAATTCCCTTAGGGCTATCGAGGTTAAGTTAGATTTTCCGGCAGCAATTAATGCGATATGCGTTGAAGTTAGGGCGCGTAGTATTAGTTTTAATTTTGTTGTTGTTTATAGACCTCCCGTTCAACCCCTCGATACAGATACTAGATTTTACTCACTTCTTGGTAATTTTATTGACAATCGGAATAGTATAATTGTCGGAGACTTTAACTGCCCTAATGTTAATTACGAGAATTTTACTGGTAATGAGGAGGGTTTGAGATTGGGTCAGTTTATGGACGATAACGTTTTACGACAGATAGTTACCGAACCAACGCGCGGTGACAATATTTTAGATTTGGTGATGACGAACGGCGAGAATATAGTCGAAGGTTTAGAAGTAGGCGAGAGTTTAGGATGTAGTGATCATCAAATTCTTAGGTTTAAGTTAGCGGTAAAAAACACCCAGGATAGTAACGTAATAAAAGTCCCTGATTTTCGTAGGGCTAATTTTGATAGTTTTGCGGATAGGATGAGAGTAGTGGATTGGGATAACTTATTTATGGGCAATGACACAAATTTGCATTGGGTGGCGTTTAAAGAAAGTTTTATGAATATTGAAAGGGAGTTTATTCCTCGTAGGCCTAAGCGTGCTAGAAATCGTGGTAGGCCGAAGTGGTGGACTAGGGAAATAGGAGAGTTCATAAACAAGCGTAATAGAGCGTATAGACTTAGTAAGCGCAATGGCACGGCAGCTAACTTTAATAGATATATCGAGCTTAGGTGTCAGGTTAAAAGATCAGTTAAGATCTCAGGATAGTAACGTAATAAAAGTCCCTGATTTTCGTAGGGCTAATTTTGATAGTTTTGCGGATAGGATGAGAGTAGTGGATTGGGATAACTTATTTATGGGCAATGACACAAATTTGCATTGGGTGGCGTTTAAAGAAAGTTTTATGAATATTGAAAGGGAGTTTATTCCTCGTAGGCCTAAGCGTGCTAGAAATCGTGGTAGGCCGAAGTGGTGGACTAGGGAAATAGGAGAGTTCATAAACAAGCGTAATAGAGCGTATAGACTTAGTAAGCGCAATGGCACGGCAGCTAACTTTAATAGATATATCGAGCTTAGGTGTCAGGTTAAAAGATCAGTTAAGAATGCCAAGCGTAATTTAGAGATACTTATAGCTGTGGATAGTAAACATAATCCAAAAACGTTTTTTGAATACGTAAGTAATCGTAAGCTGGTAAAAGATAACAGGCCCTCTAGTGGATGTTAATGGCGCTTTGGCTTCTGACGCTCAGGCGATGGCGGGTACTTTCAATAACTTTTTTGCGACAGTTTTTACCGTAGAAGACGTAAATAATGTCCCA
The DNA here is from genome assembly GCA_023014485.1 of Bathynomus jamesi. Classification (NCBI taxonomy): domain Eukaryota; kingdom Metazoa; phylum Arthropoda; class Malacostraca; order Isopoda; family Cirolanidae; genus Bathynomus; species Bathynomus jamesi. The sequence continues at coordinate 153,352 of JAJOZX010002920.1, read as the reverse complement.
GACGTGGACGATATCGTTCCATTTAGTAGCGAGACTATTTTGGATGAAATAACTGTTTATGAGGCTGAGATTGCGCATTATATCGATAGGCTAAAAGTTAGCAAGGCTCCAGGCCCTGACGCTTTTTATCCCAGACATTTGAAAGATTTGAAAGAAGTTATCGTAGGCCCCTTAACGAAGATTTTTAATCAGTCACTCGAAACGGGGATTATTCCTGAAGACTTCAAATTAGCTAATGTCACGCCTATTTTTAAAAAAGGCGACCGCGCAGTAGCTAGCAATTATAGGCCCATTAGCTTAACGTCAATTGTCGGTAAACTTTTGGAATCCGTAGTTAGGGATCGTATCATCGATCACTTAGAAAGTAGAGATTTGATTAATAGTAGTCAGCATGGGTTTCGACGCCATAGGTCTTGTTTAACTAATTTGTTAGAATTTTTTAACAAAATAGTGCGCGAATACGATAGGCATAGAGCAGCTGACGTTATTTATTTAGACTTTAAAAAGGCGTTCGATACAGTTCCGCATAGGAGACTAATTGCGAAGGTCAAAGCGCACGGTATACGCGGTCAGGTAGCTAACTGGTTAGAAGAATGGCTTCGTTCTAGGAGACAGAGGGTCGTAGTTAATGGTAGTGAATCGGAGTGGTTAGATGTAGGTAGCGGTGTCCCACAGGGTTCAGTGTTAGGCCCATTGCTATTCGTAATTTACATTAACGACATAGATGTAGGATTGACTAGTAACGTGTCAAAATTCGCGGACGATACTAAAATAGGCGGTAAGGTTGTTAACGAGGACGATAGAAATAGGCTCCAAGACGATGTAAATAGGATTATGGAGTGGACAGATAAGTGGCAGATGCAATTTAACGTAGATAAATGTAAAGTTTTGCATATAGGTTCTCGCAACAATAATTACACGTACACGATGGATGATAGGGAGTTAGCGAGCGTTGACGAGGAAGTAGATTTAGGCGTACGCGTATCTAAGGATTTAAAGGTTAGGAACCAGTGCCTGGAGTCTTGCGCAAAAGCTAATAGGATGTTAGGCTTCATAGCGCGTAACTTCGAATTTAAATCGAAGCATATTATATTGCCCCTTTACAAGTCCCTAGTCAGGCCTCATTTAGAATATGCCGTTCAGTTTTGGTGCCCGTACTTGCGTGAGGATATCGATAGGTTAGAAAGGGTTCAGCGTCGTTCCACGAAACTAATTCCGTCATTGTGCAACAAGCCTTATGAAGATAGGATTAAAGAGTTAGACCTGTATTCACTCGAAACTAGGAGATTAAGGGGGGAGCTTATTGAAGTTTTCAAAATCGTTAATAACATCGATAACGTAAATTTTGACAAATTGTTCACTTTCGATAATAGTAATACTCGTAATAACGGATTTAAGTTGCGTGGCAGACGTTTCATTACTAATATCGCTAAAAACTTCTTTACGTATAAAGTAATTGATAAATGGAATAATCTTCCCGCGTCAGTCGTTCATTCTACCAGCGTTAATATGTTTAAGAACCGTAGATAGGCATTTTAAAAATATTAACGTTGTTTAAAATAAAAAAACAAAGTTAGCAACAGGAGCTCTGGTGGTGGTGCTCGAGGATGAGTCTGCTGTTGACGATAAATGCCAGCTTGTGACATGCCAGCGTGTGATGCCAGCAATAAAATTATTTAAAAAAAAAAAAAAAAAATATTAGACTAACACGAACGTAGATGTAGCTCGTAGCGTAAACTAATCCACTTTTTGTTTAACTTTACTCACTTTTTTTTTTTTTCCTTATCCTCTCCTTACTTTGCATGTCTGTAACTCTCTTTTCTTGCATGTTTGTAGTTTGCATGGTATGACTGTGAGTTAAGACTGTTTGCATGGTTTGTAAGCGTTCTTATTTTACTTCTTTTCATCTTTCACCCCTCTCCTATTCTCTCCGACTATTTTTCTGACTTGTCGGCAGTGGCCGGCGGATGATGATGGTGAGTCTTTTTTCTCTTTTTCTGAATGAATGTTAACCCACGAGTGATAGGTGTTGCTCCTTACTTAACCCCTTATTCTCTTCTCTTCTCTTAACCCCCTACTCTTTCCTTTCTCTCGGGCTAACCTTAGAGTGGATCTTAGGGTCTTTGTTAGCCTTAGCTTCTGTAGATCTGTAGATCATCATCTATGGCCTGTAGAATATAAAATAGAAATATAATTATTTCAGCAAAATAGATATGGACTTTTGGACCACCCTGTATGTAAAAGGGGAGACTATTGCGCAATTCACTTCTTTAAGTACCCTTGGGTAGAACTTATCAGCATCGGGATGTTTTTGGGGATTATTTTTACCTTTAGCCGAGAGTACTTCACTTTCACTGATGGTAAAATCATAAAGCTTTAACTGATTATCACTGAGCATGATTACGAGAACAGGAATGTTGTTCATATTTTTGTTAGTAAACACGGAAGAGAAAAATTTATTTATAACTTCCGTTATTTGTAAGCCATCGTAATTTTTTTCGTTGTTTTCACCTATGAATGGACGAATAGTCTGCGAAGCTACATTTTTATTCCTAACATAATTATAGAATTCCTTCGGATTCGATTTAATTTAGTTCACTATATATAGCTCATAGTTACACTTACTTTTTCTAATAAAATTTTGCTTCACCTTCTCAATAGTTTGTAAGCATTTTCATCGAACAAATTTATTTGGTTCTTTAAATTTAAAATACACGTTCCTTTTGAACGTTATGCTTCTTTTAATTTCAGCATTCCACCAATTAGGTTTAACAGACTTCGCCAGTCTCTTTTTACGTAATGGAATATTACTTTAGTCCAAACGTTTAAAATCTATATTATATTATAATAAGAGAGCTGTCCGTCTGTCCGTCTGTCCGTCTGTCCGTCACACTTTCAGAAATTGTGAGAAAAAATTGTGAGAAAAAAATTCAGAAATTGTAAAAAAAATTCAGAAATTGTATTACGGGCGGCAATGTGAAGCTCAAGATTTTCATGACTGTGTTCTTTTCTGTAGTTTAGCAATGGTGGAAGGGTGGGGGGTGGGGGTAATGGGGGATGGGTGGGGTAATGGGGAGGGGTGGGGGTAATGGGGGAAGGGGTTAGCCCCCAAGTTGTATAAATGGGGGTGAGGAGGTTTTGGGAGATACCAGATTCAGAAATGTTGACACAATGTGAAGCTCAAAATTTTCACGGCTGGGTTCTTTTTTTGTAGTTTAGCCTGTCTAACCGTCAGCGAAGCGGCGGGAACTGTACTAGTAATTATAAAAGGAAGTCATGTGCCATTGACATCATCGTGCGATAAAGCTTCATCCCAATTATGGATCGAAAGTTGCAGTTCCGTTTCACGAAATTTAGTTCTTTTAAAATCCAAAACATATTCCAGACTCTCCGAATTATGAACATTAATTTTAATTTTAAAAGTTATTTGCCTGTGATCACTGGTGGAGAAGTAGTCTCTTAAAGAGATATTATCAGTTAAGTCGTGGTTTGTACTTAAAACTAAAGCTAGAATATTGCGTTCTCTTGTGGATTCTTGATCATTTGAAAAAGTGAACTTTCGAGCAAACGGCAAACCCTCGTGCAAATGACGACCAGAATTAGACTGCAAAGGACCACCCTAATCCCTGTAAGGTAAATTAAGATCTCCCATAATTATCGCATCATGTTCGCTACTTACATCAAAAATTAGTTCCTGAAGCCACTTATCACTATCGACAGTCTGAAAGGGAGGCCTATATACTAATCCTATAATTAATTTCTTTCGTGAGTTGTCTTTGATTTCAACAAACGTCGCATTTATGTTATAAATTTCTGCAGTGTTTTTAATTATGGTTTTATGTGTGAACGAATGCATAATACTGTACCACCACCCCCCTTCTTTCTATTCTATCATTATTGAGCATCTCATAACCAGGGATATGATATTCTCCGAGAAAATCTCTACTCTCTAATTTAGCCAGGATTCAGTAATGCCTACAACCTCAAATTTTTGGTCAAGGACAATACTTAATAGCTCATCAAATTTAAATCTTAAACTTAGATTATTAATATAAAATACATTTATAAAATCTTGAGTACTGCAGTAGAATCTCGAGGTTTTTCGAGGAGGCAAACGTTCGCTGTAAGGAAAATTTATGCCAGACTATTCGTTCTCATTGGAGTTATGTCGTGTTTTGCCTGAAAAGCCATCGCCAAGCTATGCAATAATCTACCAAGACAAGCTGCTCACACACCATTTAGATGAAGACCATCACACAAAAAATAAATCCTTTTTATTATGAAAATGACTCCACAGATCGATGAATTTGACATTTTCCTGCAGGCAAAGGGATTTAAGAATATTATTTTTGTAAGTAGCTCTGCTGAAAAAGTTATCGGATCCTGCAACTCTTGGGAGAATTCCTGAAAACATTAGTTTATTAGACTTATCGTTTAGAGTCTGCATTAGCCGCTTGTATTTGTCTATTAGCTCCTCCGACCTGGTAATCATAATGTCATCAGTCCCAACTTGCACCATAAATATCGTACTATTATCAGCATCTTTACCAAACTCGTCTATGGAGTTCGTGACGTCGTCAACACTGGCTCTAGGATAGCAGTACCTCCTTCTCCGAGTTGGGTTCTTGCCGCAGAACTCCTGTAATTGTCCTCGAATAATGAAATCGCCAGTCAGCCTAATTTCCTGCGTGTCATTCTGCTCTGGCTCTAAGACAGAAAATTTATTAGTTGTAACTACCCTTAAGCAAGGTTTCTGCTGCCTAGGTTAGGCCCCATTTCGACCTGCCTCAAACGGTCGATCCCCAAAAGGAGAATTGGGGGCGGGAATGACGACTGGTTCGTGCGACCTCCGCTCTGTGTGAGAACTCGCGCCCAACCTCCCCAAAACAAAATCCTGTAGGGAGTCGAACCTTGCCGCCAAAGCACTAAATTCTTCCCACAGTACAATTGCCTCCCTTCTACTCCGACGAAATCACTTACTTCGTTTCGTAGTTCCTGTCGGTTTACACAAAATCTGCAAACTAAAGGGTTGGAAGAGGGATCAATCAAAAAGTACTGAGGAAATTTTCAGCTGCAGTCACGGGCCATATCTAAAAAATTTAAATTAATTTCCCAATCTAGTAGGTAAGCAGAAGAGTTTGAGAAGAATTATGGATAAGTGACCGGAAAACAGGAAATAAACAAGAGTCGGGAAATACCAAAAGAAAGACTTTCTGCACAAACAAGCGAAATCTTTTTCCTGTCCTATCGCTTCAGTTCGGCTTTTGGATCCTCACAAGAGGAAGCACCTTTGGCACTTTGACGCCGCTGATTGGGAGGTCCTTAAGCAGTACTTCTCCGACTTCTCATGCAATGATTACTGCTTCCGTGGCCGGGGCACCTCCGAGAGCGTTGAGCGCATCACGGACCTGATTTTCTCGGGTGTGGAGGCACACATTCCATATCCTTTTCCTACTACGAACGCAAAAGACGTTGGTTCAGCTTTGCTTGTTTTAATGCTATCCGCAAAAGAGAGGAGGTTTTCAGAAGGTACGGTCGCCATCCAACTTCTAACTCTCACTCAGGTTATATTTTCGCCCGGAATCGTGCAAAATCCGTTCTTGGACTCGCCAAAAATTAATTCATCAGACAAAAATTTGAAAACCTATCCAATTCTAATTCTTCTCGCTCTTTCTGGCACTCAGCCAAGAACCACTCCAACAAATTTACTTCTTTCCCCTCCTCTTTTCCATTCTGACTGCTCAGTTGCCATCTCTACTCCTGATAAAGCCGAACTCTTCGCTGAAACTTTCGCCTCCAACTCGATCCTGGACGATTCCGGTGGTGTTCCTCCATCTCTTCCTCCCTCTGACTTAATTATATTTGAAATTAGAATCATAGACGGCGGAACGGGGGGCCATGGGGGTCTGGCGACTCCTTCTTAAATTGGCAGGGGGACCAGGCCTGCTTTAGCAGCGAAGATATTTTGACATTTTAAACTTTGAAACACAAGTTTTTCAGAGTAAAAAGTAAGTAAATATTTACTTTGTGTTTAGGCTACAGTATGTAACATATTTCGAAAATTGTAAGTTCGTAACTGTAGCACTTTAGCATGTTCACGCAATCAAATGAATGTAGTCTAGTAATATGCTAATCAATCCTTCTTGGCTCTTTCTTGCGCGCTGACGTTCCGCCGCCACTGAATTTAAAATCTTTATCAAATATGTTTTTGCTGCACTATCTCGGCTTAACGCTAGAAAACCGTACGGTCCTGATGGGGTCTCTCCTGTTGTTCTCACGAATTGCGGTCCTGTTCTGACACCCTACCCAGGCAAACTCTTTCGTCTTTTTCTTTCCTCTGGTACTTTTTCATCCTGCTGAAATTTCGCACTCATTCAGCCTGTCCCAAAGAAGGATGACTGATCTCAACCCTCTAACAACCGTCCAATTGCTTTGATTTCTTGCTTTTCTAAAGTTTTTGACTCTATCTTTAATAGGAAGATCCTTAAACACCTCTCTACTCACAATCTTCTTTCATATCGTCAGTATGGGTTCCGCAAGGGACGCTCTACTGGCTATTTTCTTGCAGATCTCTTTGACTCTTGGCCATCCTCCTTTCGGAATTACGATGAAACCTTTGCTATTGGGCTAGACATAGCAAAAGCTTTTGATGGAGCCAGGCACAAATCGTTAATTTCCAAACTGCCCTCCTTCGATTTCTCTCCTTCCTCTCTGATTTCCTTTCTGACCGATCTATAGCTGCGGTTGTAGATAGCCACTGTTCTTCTAAAGCTATTAATAGTGGTGTTCCTCAGGGTTCTGTCCTCTCACCCACTCTCTTCCTTTTATTTATCAATGATTTATTAATTCGCACTTCCTGTTCTATCTTCTACTGTACCGATGATTCCATCCTCCACTTCTCCACCCGCTTCATAAACCGTTCCTCTCAATATTCACTCCATGCTTCGCGTGAGAAGGCTATGGCACACCTGACCTCTGATCTTTCTCCTATTTCTGATTGAGGCAGAGAAAACCTTGTGGATTTCAATGCCTCAAAAACTCCGTTTCTTCATCTGTTTGCTAGTCACAATCCACACGACTGTCCCCTTATCTTCAACAGTACACAACTCAATCCTTCCTCTTTTTTTAACATTCCTGGTGTTTCCTTTTCTCGTGATCACATATACTCTCTTTCCAAAACAGCTTCTAAAAGGTTAGGTGTGCTGTACCGGCTCCGCAGTTTCTTCACCCCCACTCGGATGCTGTCTCTGTACAGAAGTCTTATGGAGTACGATTCTCATTTGTGGGGGGACCTGAACCCACACAGCCCTACTTGACAAGGGTGAGGAATCAAAGGCTGTTCGTCTCATCAATTTCTCGCCTCTTATTGATCGTCTTCAACCACTCTCTCTTCGCCGCTATAACGGACACTGCTTTTCTGAAATCAACTACATGCCTCCCTCTTTAAGGAGAGTATGCATTTCCAGACTTTCGACGCATTCTCATCCCTTTTCTATCCATCTCTCTAGCGCAAGGGTTAATCGGTATTCTCAATCTTTCATCTACTCAGTAGAATGACTGCAAAAGGAGAGAGTGCAAAGCAATTGCAATGTTGATAAATGAGTGCCAGTGCCACCACCCTTGTTGCAAGATGCCAACCCCCAGGGTGCCAAAAAGGGGGGAGACCACCTAACCTCTTTGGGGGAGAAGTTGGAACGGCCTCACCCCCCCAAAGGGGTATACCTAATATAAGAGAGAGAAAGAGAGCGGAAGACAGAGTATCCTACACCTGGAAGATCCAGATGCACAATGGGAGCTCAGGGTAGCATCACTTGGCTTAGAACCCGAAATCCGCAAGTTGGCGTAGAAGCCAGTGCCTCCAGGCATTATCAGCCAGTTGGTACAGTGTATATATCAGGGGTGGGGAACCTGCGGCCTTTTTGGGGTACTAGTTGCGGCCTTCTGCCTATTTGACATTCAGAATTCATACCGTACGATAATGGACAGCAACTGATACCCCTTTAGGGCTTTAGGCTATTTCATTAGATCATGGTTTCAGCTTCACTGCTTCTTACACATACAAGCCTTCTTTATGGCTTGAACAATAGGAAATATGGCAACGTTGCCAGTTAAAACTGGCAGAGTTGCCTTACGGCTTACGCCCTTACCTATCAACGATCAACTCGACTGGCTGACTGGATGACAGTTACTGACGATTCTCCGTTAGTGACACGCACGCTTGTTTCCTTTAAAACTGTAAATCTTTGATCAATTCGTGTACCATTTTTATTTAAAAATCTTCTGGTACCCCACTCATGTCCAAAACTGTGAAAAGAAAATTAAAGGAAGAGAACAGAATATTCCATGAAGAATGGGAATTGCAGTATTTCATAGTTGTTGAGAAAGATAAAATGATGTGTTTGCTCTGCAACGCCATAATTGCAACAGTGAAGAAACACAATGCATATAAGCATTATGCAACTCATAAGAACCACAAGTATGCTATATTGGAAGAAGAACCCCGAAAGTTTGCACTTACGAAGATGAAACTTCAAAAGCAGCAACAACAGCAAGTATTTAAAACGATGTCAGGCCTCGGGACTGAAATCACTGAAGCAACTTATAAAGTAGCATATATATATGTGGAAAAAGAGGTAAGCCATATAGTGATGTGGAAATCATAAAAGAATGCATTGTTGAAGTTGTAGCCCCTTTAGATTCAGACAAGGTTAACAAATACAAACAACTACCTCTTTCAAGAAGGACCATAACTGATCGGCAACATGAATTAGCCCTCAATGCAACTGAACAACTTCATACAATATGCCAAAGCGAAAATACTTATTATTCGATTACCTTGGATGAGTCCACTGATATTACTGACTCAGCGCAAGTGTCACTTTTTATTCGTGTTATAACTGCAGATTTTCAATACTACGAGGAGTTACTGGCTTTGGGTACTCTTACGGGGAAGACACGTGGAATTGACGTCTTGTCTCTCTTCATAGAAAAATGCCGTGAAGCGAAACTGAATTTATGTAATTTAGTAAGTGTCTGCACAGATGGTGCACCTTCCATGAGAGGAAAATGTGCAGGATTTGTTGCGCTACTACAAAAAGAACTGCCAAATCCAGATAGCTTGATTTCCTTTCACTGTATTTTGCATCAACAGAATCTCTGTGCCAAATCTACTGTTTTAAGTGACATATTAAGTAAAGTTATACGTATTGTGAACTACATTAGAGCAAATGCATCACGACATCGCCAGTTTCGCAATATGCTTATGCTTGATGATGAAACATTCAGTGTGGATCTTCCGTATCATTCTAAAGTGCGCTGGTTGTCACAAGGGCAAGTCTTTGAAAAACTTTTGTCTTTGCGAAAACAAATCACAAGATTTTCTGAGGAACTCAATGAACCATGTGAATTGTCAAAAAAGGATTTCTGCAGAAATGCTGCATTTTTGTGTGACGTAATGTCAAGCAAAATTACCTGAATATTTCTTTGCAAGGTAAAACTAAATCCATATATGAAATGTGGCAAAAAATCCAGGCTTTTCGGAGGAAGCTGCGCTTTTTCAAAACTATCCTTACCCGATCGGAACTTTCAGCTGAACACTTCCCTGAACTGGCAAAGGTAATTGATGAAGAAGATACAAGCAAATCATTAAGGGAATGCGATGTGAAAGAATACACAGCTGTCCTAGACTCCCTCATTGAAGAATACGATGGAAGATTTGAAGATTTTGAGAAACATGACTTCACACTGAAACTAGCTTTCCAACCACACCTGGTTGGCGTCTCCAAAGCACCTGAAGATTTACAGATGGAGTTGATTGAGCTATTAGAAGATAATATCCTTAAGTCTCTATTTGATACTAAGAAGGATCCTGTTGAAATATAGAAAAATGGCGTTGAATACCCACGTCTGCGCCAACATGCTCGTCGAATGTTGCCTTCTTTCGGCACAACCTACTGTTGTGAATCAACGTTTTCATATGTGACTCAAATCAAAACGCATTTGAGATCTCAGATGACGAATATTCACCTGGAGGACCAACTAAAACTACGGTCAACGATATTGGAACCAAATGTACGACTCCTGTCCCGCAGTAAGCAGTCACAAAAAAGTCGTTAAATGGTTTATCACTTTTTCACTTAATATTAACATCATTTCACTTAATATCATTTTTCACTTAATATTAGTTATATTGTTAATTATTCCCAACAAAAATAAATGTGCACTTGCTGAATTTTTTTGTTTATTATAAAAGCCCTCACGTATTATCAAGTTTGATTTAAAATTAATAAATATGTAGATTGTAGACTAAAATATGACATTTTGTTGTACTGTATATGTTAAATTCTCAGCATGAGGCCTAATAGGGTCTTGGTTAAATGAAATGCGGCCTTCCAATGAAAAAAGGTTCCCCACCCCTGGTATATATCGTTTGAACAGCCAAAAGGCGCACATACACTCCCCGCACATACACGCCCATAGATCCCCTATTATTACACACAGACACAACATATATAAACAAATGCATGTAAACCCCAATAGCAAAATATATACGAGCATAACCACCACACAAAAAAAACACTACAGCACCCCAACCAGCCCCACAACCACCAGTCGTCTAAGTATAGCTTACCATCACCTACCCAAACCCAACTTACCCACGGCTTTTACTTACCAGCTCCTGGTAGACCGACAAGGTCTCTAAATACGACCCAATAGACAGAGCTATTAAGCATAAACAAATACGTTTATGTAGTCAGGAGGTAGACCAACAATGTCTTAAAAAAGGGCGATGCTAATAGTTTTTCTATTAAGCATTTCATGGTGGAACACCACGAGGCCAATTTGACGTTTGGTAAGCGATTTTTTATTAAAAAAATCGAATAAGATAAACTAAGTTTAATGCCTAAACAAATTTCAACCATAATGTACAATTTATCCTTAAACTATCACATAAAAAGCATTAATATGATTTTTAAAATAAAATAGAAATTAAATTAGGGGTAACTATTTCATTTTTCCTCTTTTGGCCACTTATTTTCTTTCAATACAAATTTATCTTTAATATACAGTTTTATCCTTAAACTATAACATAAAAAATATTAATATAACTTTATATTAAAAATAGATTGTATTTCGGGATAACTATTTCACTCCTCGTCTTTCGCCCAAATAGATTCTATTTCAGGGGTAACTTATTAATTTTTCTTCTTTTATCCAATTACTTTGTTTCAATATAAATTTATCTTTAAGACAACAATATATCTTTAAACCTTATTACAAAAAATATTAATATAACTTTATAATAAAAATAGATTCTAGTTCGGGATAACTATTAAGGTGGAGTGAAAATATCATTTTTGGATTTTTAATTTACTTGAGTGTGGAAAAGTTGCCAATGGGCTTTAGAAACAAGCATGTGAAATTATAATACAATTGAAGCATTGCTTGATTGACCACCAGCGATTTTAATATATGGCATATTTCATGTTTTAACGATCGCTTTGCCCATCAGGAGTCATCCAAGATGCTGGTCTTTCATCCATGTTTATGCAAATAATTAACAGCTTAGTTTGCTGTAGACTGTGTTATTGCATACTTGAGGTTGACATTCAAGATTACAACATGTGTGGAATGTAAATTAATGGCAATTACAGAGGGTGGCCAAATTATTAGAGCTGATGTGAGTAAGTGAGATAAGAAAGAGTTTAGTTAACCATACATTGATTTAATGCTAGTTTCAGTGATGGTAGTGATTTGGTGCGATAACATATGCAGTCCGTGAGTCAGAGGGGATGGGAGATTGGGAGTGGGGGAGAGTGAGTAATATGCAAAGCGCGGCTGCTCCGCCAAGCTCAGTGCACATGTGGCAGTGAGAATTGAAGGTTATTTGTGCTGTTATCATCATTTTTTCGTGAAACTTGATATTAAAAGTAAGTTAATTACATATTGATATCTGTTTATAGGTGTTTGACAAGTGAGTGTGACAGTATTAATTTGATATTTCTTTTTCTTGCAGAAATTCTTTAATAGTCTTACATTGCTTACAATTTATAATAATTGTGTTTTTTTTCAGAATGGAAATTATTACGAGGGAGAAGGCGGCATGTGTGATTTTTGGCGCGCCACGCGAGATACCCACAAATGTTCTTCCCACCTACGCTGATGTTATGAAGGCTTACATCCATACAAGACAACAGCTGACAACGAAGAATAACAAATATCCACCGTTCGCCGAAGTATCAAAAAAAGTTTGCGTTGATGTTGAACTTGTTTGGGAGAAAGCGTCTCTTCCGACCGTGACGCACGGACGAGTGATTGAAACGCTCAGACCGTACAACGAGAAATACAAGAAAATCTTGAAACCATACAAGGCTCGGAAGGACAACGACAACTACAAGCAACAACTTGAACAGTTCAGAGAAGACGCAGATAAACTCTTCGACATTAGCAAATGCAAATGTGTAGATTTCGTCATGAGCTGTAAGTGCGAAAGAGCGGACAAAGTACCACTCAAAGAAAGAAAGTTTCTAGAGGACCAGAGAGGAGCCAGAAAGATGATTATAGGAGGCATCGATTTGGTGGAAACAACAAAGCTACAGAAGAAAATATCCAGGAAAGTCTGTGAATCGAGAAGACACAGCATTCACCAAGAACAATCGAAGCAGCAATGCAATTCTGGAAGCTACAACGAGGAAGACAAGGACGACGACCGACACCGACAACAGCGACGAAGAATACACCCTATCTAAGTCACACTGTAAACCTGATCTATCGACACTGGAGAGTAAACGTCAAAGAATGACGATGACTGTACGATTACCATGTTTGGCTAAAGCGTGCGATAGAACGGGCGTCTCAGATCGAGCAGCAGCCGTTATTGCCTCATCCGTGCTACAAGACATTGGAATTGTGTCTACAAATGACACCTCCAAAGTCATTGATCGTAGTAAAATTCGCCGAGAAAGAAGTAGAACTCGTCAAGAACTGACAAAACTAGACAGCAGTATGACAGACTTGCCTGGATTGTACTTCGACGGTCGAAAGGATAGAACGATGAAAAATGTACGAGACGCCGCAGGACATGGCCACCGGGACAGAGATACAGAAGAGCACGTCAGCATTATTTGTGAACCAGGTTCATCGTACTTTGGCCACGTGACGCCGTCAAGTGGATCAAGCAAGGCGATTTCCAAAGTAATCTTTGAATGCTTGGCTGCGCGAAGTGTGGATCTCGACAGTGTGAAAGTCGTCGGATGCGACGGAACCGCTGTCAACACTGGACATAATGGCGGAGTTATTCGGCAGCTTGAGGAATTACTACACAAACCGCTGCAATGGCTCGTGTGCTTATTACATGCTAACGAGCTCCCCCTGCGACACCTGTTTCAGCATTTAGATGGAGCAACTACAGGACCTAAGTGCTTCTCAGGACCGATAGGGAAATCTCTCACAGCATGCACGGAACTCCATATAACATCGTATGAACCTATATCTCCATTACAGCCACTGCCGCATGTTGACGTGAAGGACCTGAGCACTGACCAGCAGTACCTGTGGCAGATGTGTCAAGCTGTCAGTGAAGGACACTGTCCCTGTGATCTAGCATTGCGAAAACCGGGACCATTGAACCACTCGCGATGGTTGACAACTGCCAACAGAATCCTCCGCCTCTATGTTGGCCTCGATGCACCATCCAACAACATCAAAACTCTTGTCACATTCATCATCCGGGTCTACGCCCCAACATGGTTCGCCATCAAGACGCAGCCATCATGCAAAGATGGAGCCAAACATCTGCACGGGATGATGGTGAGAACACGGTACCTCAGCTCCTCTCTAAAGAAAGTCGTCAACCCGGTGATTCGGCGAAACGGCTTCTGCGGACACCCCGAGAACGTGCTATTAGCCATGATCACAGATGAGCGACCACATATAAGGGAACTCGGACTCAGAAGAATCATGAAGGCAAGATCACATGTGTCTGCAAACAAAATCCGCAGGTTTCGAGTGCCACCGCTCAACCTCGACGCGACCGAATACCAGGACATGGTCGATTGGCAGACTTTGACCGTGACGGAGCCTCCTGTTACGATGGATATGACGGACAACGAATTGAACGACATGATCTCTGCTCAAATTTCACCAAGTGTCCTCTTCCCTCGCTTCCCTTGTCACACACAGGCGGTGGAAAGATGCGTGAACCTAGTTACCGAAGCTTCAGCCGCTGTGTGTGGCGAGACGTCCCGCCATGGATTTATTCGGGCTCGCGTCGCTTCTCGGCAGCTTATGCCGAAACTTGAGTCTAAACGTGACTATCAATTCTGAATTAACCATGCATGCATAACTCAGACTCTATCGTTAGCATAATAGTGTGCCAAAATAACTAAAAATATATAGTCTGATGTTTACTCGTATTTTAGGTATTTTTGTGTAAAATCGTATATTATTGTAAACTTATAACGTCTGGTGGTCGATCAAAAGATTGTCTGATTTTAATAAACTTTTTTACATATTGTTCTATTAGTCCATTGGCAACTTTTAAAACCTCAAGTAAGTTAAAATTCACAAAAAAAATTTTGGGGCCATTTTCACTCCACCCTAATAACTATTTCATTTCTCGTCTTTCGCCCAAATAGATTCTATTTCGGGGTAACTTATTAATGTTTCCTCTTTTAGCCAATTATTTTGTTTCAATACAGGGTGTTTCAGGAGGAAAGGTCAATACTTCGGGAGGTGATAGTATCGGTCATTGTGAGAAAAAAGTTCATATGAACATGTGTCTAATTCTGAATGGTTACGGAGATAGCGTTGTTTGAATCTGATGCGCGCGCAGCTCTTCCTCCCCCTTCCCTCCCCTATAACCTTGAACCATGTAAGCTGTAATGTAAGCATGTAACCTAAGCCAATTGACAGCTGACTGTTGTGAGTGACATTGTTTGGTGTTTGAAGCAGTGTTAAGAATGCCACACACCTTCACACATGCCGAATATGCAGATATGGTGTATGTCTACGGTTTTTGCGATGGCAGTGCAACAGCTGCTGTTGCAGAATACCGTCGACGGTTTCCGAACCGCAGAATTCCGGATCGAAGAGTGTTTACCAGGGTTTTCAACACATTGCGTGAGATTGGTACACTTCCCAGCGCTCATGTTTCATAAAAACGTGAAGGTCAACAAGATGTGGATGAAGTAGAAAATATTCTTCAGTTGGTAGAGCGTAGTCCTACTACTAGCTCACGAAGAATTTCTACACGTCTCGGTGTACCGCACACAAGAGTATAGCGAACATTACGTGAGGAAGGCTTGCACCCATATCATGTACAGCGTGTACAACACCTTCAACCAGGAGACGCTTCGATTAATACTGTTCACCGATTAAGCTACTTTCACCAGTGACGGTATCAACAACACTCGTAACTCTCATCGGTGGTCAGACGAAAATCCAAATGCCACTGTGGATACAAATTTTCAACATCGCTTCTCTGCCAATGTGTGGTGCGGTATCATCGATGATCAGCTGATTGGTCCTGTTACTTTAGAGAACCGTCTTACAGGACAAAGTTACCTAGAATTTCTGCAAAATGAATTGTCAGGACTATTGGAGGATGTTCCTTTGGCTACACGCGCTGGTATGTACTTTTAGCATGACGGAGCTCCTCCACATTCTACCCGTCTGGTGATGCAATACCTAAATCAAACTTTCCCTGGTCGATGGATCGGCCGCGGTGGTTCCATTCAATGGTCACCAAGGTCTCCAGACTTCTCTCCGTTAGATTATTGTTTGTGGGGGTGGATGAAAAGTCAAGTTTACAAAAGAAAGGTGGATACACGAGACGAATTGCTCGCGCGCATTTTGGATGCTGCTGCCCGCATAAAGAAACATCAAGATCAACTCAGACGAACAACATGCGATCTTCGCACACGAGTTGCAAAGTGCATTGAGGTTGACGTGGGATTTTCGAAAACGTATTGTAAACTGTAACAAATTTGTCATTTCTGTATATGATGCCATTCAAAATGTCAATGTTTAAACATTAAATGCTAGAAGCAGTAATTGGTGTCTCTTTCTTGATTACCATTAACAATGCTTTTGTGTTTGTAGATTCAAACATCTCTATCTCCGTAACCATTCAGAATTAGACACATGTTCATATGAACTTTTTTCTCACAATGACCGATACTATCACTTCCCGAAGTATTGACCTTTCCTCCTGAAACACCCTGTATAAATTTATCTTTAAGACAACTATATCTTTAAACCTCATTAAAAAAAAAATATTAATATAACGTTATAATAAAAGTCGGTTCTATTTCGGGGTAACTTATTCATTTTTCCTCTTTTACGCAACTATTTTGCTTCAATACAAATTTATCTTTAATATACAATTTTATCCTTAAACTATAACATAAAAAAGTTAATATAATTTTTAAAACAAAATAACCTACGGAATGAATAAGTTATATTTGGTAAAGACACGCCCCAAGAATTCGCGGCTCGTTCAATTACAACCCAATGGGCGGGGCATGAGAACGAATCCAGGATCTCTGGTTGGCGGAAAGTCTCGCTCTCACACAGGAAACTCGCGAATCGAATATTCGGGGTGGGGCCAATCGGGGTCACGTATATAAGAGGGAACATTTTCAACTGGATCCACAACAGTGATTTATCAACGAGTAACTACACATTCTCTCATCATGGACACTTCCAGTGAGACACATCAGCTTTACTGCTCCCCGCAATTGTTTGAAGACGGGGACCTCTCTACAGTGACTACGCTCCATCTTTTCGCAGCGGCCGACCGGAACGCCCTACTTTCAACGCAATTCATTGCAGAAATTTGTGACGGCAAGAAAGAACCAGCGGATGAAGAGGCCATTGAAATGTGAGTAATTACGTATTAATTTAGTTTGTCATCCATTCTCGGGCTATATATATACACATCGTATCATTCAGTGCTTAACCCTTGCGAGTGTTAGTTAATTTATAAAAAGCCATAATAAACGAAGTGAAAGGATATCTGCCCAGGGGTTCGAGACTGCGACGGGGCTTAGTAGCCCAGCTAATCTTCCTTCCTGACAACGTCATTTAGACACTAAATTTTATTATGCGATGAAGGTATCCTTTGAAAGTGAAATTTTATTACGCGCTTGTTTCCCTGTACGTGTTAACTTAAAAATTTATAGTAAGTTCTACAGGTTGGTTTTTAGAATTACTTAAACTTTAAAGGTAGGAAATTGCTGCAGATAATGCTTAGTACATCTAGCTAATCTTTCTTTTGAGCCCAGTTAGGCTAGTTGCTTTGTGTTTATTATCCGATCCGGTATTCTATTAAGTATTTAGAGAGTGAATTTTGTTTATCAAATAATTACGTGTTAACATTTATTTAAAATTAGTTTGTGAATGTTTCATTAAAATAGCATGTATCCTCAATTATATATACAGGGTGTCCCATAAGTCCGGCATCATAGGAGAAATTCATATTTTTCTATTTCTACAAACCATAATTCATATTTTTCTCTTTCTACAGACCATAATATCTGTGAGCAAGGAAGAACGAATCCAGATAATTCTACTCATAGGAAATCGGAGTCAAAGAGAGGCTGCTGCTGAATTTAACAGACTGCATCCAGACCGCGAGCCAATAACAGAGTTGTGTTAGCAGACTTGTTGCAAAGTTTAAGGAAACAGGATCCATAGAAGATAAACCACGCAGTGGACCTTCAAGGAGGTCCACTGATGATGATACAGCGACTGCTATCCTGGCTCATTTTAACAGAAGTCCCAATAAGTCTCTTCGGCGATTGTCCGCCGAGACAGGAGTGTCGAAAAGTAGCATCCATCGCATTCTTCAGGCTCACAAATGGCATCCATATAAACTTCAGATCCTACAGAAATGCCGGACTTATGGGACACCCTATATATATACTATATATATTATATATATATATATATATATATATATATATATATATATATATATATGGAACAAATGGATTTTAATTTTAAAAAATTCAATGTGGATGAATCGTTTAATATCTGACAGGTGCTCGATACCCTGTGACGGTGCTTAGTCATCCAATATGATCATTATTAGAAAAATGTATGAGCTGTCAAAATAATTTTCTGTCTACAACCGTATCCTTTCTCCTTATAGGTCCGATGCGGAACTCT
Source organism: Bathynomus jamesi (assembly GCA_023014485.1). Classification (NCBI taxonomy): domain Eukaryota; kingdom Metazoa; phylum Arthropoda; class Malacostraca; order Isopoda; family Cirolanidae; genus Bathynomus; species Bathynomus jamesi. Next base: position 135,181 of record JAJOZX010002920.1, on the reverse strand, counting down.
ATCGTGTTATAGCTCTGTGAAAATCTTTGTGTCCTATATTGTCAAGTTAGCGGACAAGTTAAAAAAATGACTGTATATTCTTGCCCATAACGGCCGAAAATTTGACACAGTTCCTTTATAAGGAACTGCTTGAACACGAGTCATCGGAGATATTTACAGGCGACCTCTTGAAAAAGGGAAACAAACTTATACAAATGCAAATAAGAGGTAATGTTCAGTTTAAAGATACTTTATTATTCACACCTTGTAAACTAGCAAAGCTACCCAAGGTGATGGGTGTAGCCACCGAAGTTTCAAAAGAGTATTTCCTTTACACTTTCCTTACTAGCGACACTTTAAATTAAGTCGGACTACCATCCCTAAACAATACTTTAACTACATCACAGTAGTGTGGGCGCAAAAGGAGAGAGTGCAATGCAATTGCAAATGTTGATTAATGTTGCATAGGGTTATGCAACAAGGGGAGGGGAATGTTGCAAGATGGCATGCAACAAAGGAGGAAGGAGGAATGTTGCAAGAGCAACAAGGGGTTATGCAACTTCGAAGCGGAGTTATCCCCAAGAGAAAGAAAGGAGAGAGAGGAAGAGAAGTGTTCGCCTGGTAGGAGCCAATCGCATAGTAAAACTTCAGCCAAGCGGCCGTTGTCTTAATATGTTCCTAATCAGCCAGTTGGCTTATCTGGCTGAGCTGCCAGATTGCGCTATTTATTTAATTAAAGCATATATTCAGCCTTAATCCGCCAGTTGAGTTGCCAGATTGCGCTATCCAGATTTTTGACAGTTAGCTTAGAAATCCGTCAGCCGTTTTCGAAGGCAGACACTTTATGTATTTAAATGTCGTGTACAACCAAAAGAATTAAATAAAACACCATTACATCATTCTGTTTAATTAGACGAATTAATGGATTCAATTTCACGAAATATATAGAAAATAAGTATACAATGGAATATATACGATCAAAAATAATAATAGCATAAGAAATACGAACGACGAATATATATGGTCAAAAAATAATAATAGCATAAGAAATACGAGGAATATAAATATATATATATATAGACCTCTATATATATATATATATAATCAAAATATACAAAACGTTGTAGTATAACCATCAATATATTAGTACATGAAAAATATATATATATAGACAGTTATATTAAATAATTAAATATATTGAAAATAATAAAATAATAATATACAAAACGTAGGAGTATAATCAGTTTCCTATTAGTAGAGGAAACATATATATATATATATATATATATATATATATAAACCCCTCCGTCTATGGCCTGGTTTGGTTCGAAGTCGACGGGGGTTCTAGTTATGTGGCAGCAACGGATGTTACTTGCAGTAGTTTCTTCTATATTACTTTCCGAGTTCTTCTATATTGGCTCGGAGGATTCAGGGAGGCTTACTAATTTCTCTGAAGATTCCCGGGTTCTTCTTATAACGTATCGGGAAATTTTAATGTCTAAGTTCTCTGAAGAGAGCAAGGCTCGAAGGAGAAGATAAAGACTATTTCTTACTGTAATTTACTGCTAAAATGTATAGGCAGTGCGCAGCCTTTGAGTTTACTTCTGAATGAACATGGACGAAATTATTGGGGTTTATATACCCCGATTCTACTAACATCATTATCATTAAATGTTGAAGAGGCTGTATTATTTTTGCACAATAGTTAAAAATAAAGTACATTTTTTGTTGTGACAATGGTTAAACAGATAAACAGGATATAGGAAGAGGAAGCCATATTTTTATCTTAAACTGCGTATTTTCAGATCTGCTGTTTTCCTGACCCGCCGAGTTAATTAGAAACAGAAATTGAACTATGCATCTTTATACTAAGATATGCATATGAGTAAAATTTAAAGGTTTAAGATTTACAATTAAATGCTTAGGCAAGTCATGACTTCATCTTTTATAACGAAGAGAGAATGTATACAAAACATGAACACTGCAACTTTTAATCAGGATTCATTATTAAGCTAAATCTAAGAAAATTATTAAGAAATTTTAAAAAGAACAAGTCACCAATTATTTGGCAAAGTCGAAAGCACATCAAAAGTTTATCCCAACGAAAAAATAATAATAAAAAAATAATAACATCGCCACGTATACATTCCTGATGGCGACATAATGTCGGGTCGGACAGTGGGTACATTGTAATTTTGGTTTAGTATAACTCTGATTATAATTACCAATTAATTTACATTCACTTATTATCGTTAATTCGTTAACTACAGTTTCATTAAAGTACTAATTACATCATATTAAATCATTATAGTTAATTACAATTGACCACACTTAACTATAGTTTACAGTGTTTCATATTTACATTAGGATAACTCTTATTTTGAGATTTAACACAAAGTACATGGGTATATATATATATATATATATATATATATATATAATATATATGTATATATATAACACGCATAACGATATATAACAATCATGCTTTTGAATTAGAATTAAACAAGAGAGGAAATTTCGTAATTAGATGCCCGCCTTCCGTGTTGGTTCAGCGAAATTCGAACACGTGTGTCAGCATAACGAGTATCTTGCGAGGGAACAATTAAAAAAAAATAACACAAGATAAAGGTCAAGAAAGGGTCAAGAAAGGACATGGACGTATGAATTGAATAACAGATAAGATAACTTGCGTTATGCGAGTTTGGTCCTTATGTAAAAATTAATAATTGAACATAAAGATCATATAGGAATTATTCATTGTTCATTTTTACATATATATATATATACACAATTAAATAATTAAATATATTGATAATAAATATACATCAAAATACCTTATGTTCTACGGCGCAAAACACTAAACTCACACGTAATCGAGTCTACATTCACATCAGTATTGATTTGCACAACACGGTAAATCCGTCCAAGCATTCCATCACCGCTCATAGTGTGCGGTCGCCTATACTCGATATAAATGGCCTTCATATCGTTCAATACTATTTTTGTGCCCACTTTACATTCGATTGGCAAGTTATCTTTAAAAACGGCTAGATACAATCAAACGCATGCACAAAGAGGTCATCGTTAGCCACCACGTCAAATACGAGTTTATAAACACTCCTTTCCAATCGAGGGTTTTTTCTTACCGTCCCGAGCTTTTCAATCGTGAACTCTTCTTCACTCTGCTCCACCTATTCAACGCTATGGACGGGAACGCCCTACTTTCAACGCAGACTGTTGCAGAAAGTTGCGATGCATTGCAAGAGCCAATGGATACGTCATTTGAAATGTAAGTATTTAATTTGCGATTATATACTACGGCTCATTCAGTGTTAATTAACTTATAAAATGCCATAATAAATGTGTTTTGAAAATTAGTTTGTGATTTAAGCGGAAATGTATATACACCTTTACACAATATAGATACAATAGAAATAGTAAAAACTTTTAAGAATTGCCTGCGGGTTCGAGACCCGGTGTCGGCAGATGATGTCTTAGCACACCCAGCTAATCTTGCTCTTGAGCTGTAAATTAGTGTACTTGCTTTGCCATTCTGTTTCCTTTGTGGTTATTTCGGCATATATATATATATATATATATATATATATATATATATATTGTCGAAACTGCTCAAGTCTAGTTATCCCCAAATAAATTTTAGATTCGCCTTCGTCAACCCACTTAAATTATCAAATTTTTTAAAGTTCAAAGACGAATTCCCCAAAAATGTATGCCCTAATGTTGTTTACAAATGCACGTGCGACAGCTGTAAGGCTGCGTATATTGGCAGTACTCAACTCCAACTGGAGGTACGCCTTTCTCAACATTTTGGCTTATCAGTCCGTACCAACCGTCCCCTCAGTAGCCCACCACAATCCGCAATTAGAAACCATAGTAATGATAACAACCATCCCCTTCACAAAACTCAGTTTGAAATTCTAACTAGATCCAGTAACCTCACAGAACTCCCAATTTTAGAATCTTTGTACATCTATAGAAACAAACCCTCCATTAACAATAATAGTTCATCTTACAAATTACAGCTCTTTTAACTAACCAACTGATTTCCATAGACATATCATACCTTCTGATTTACGGACCATACTATTTTCTCTTGGGTTTTGTCAAGTATGGAGGTTGATGTAAACATTGTGTATTTACCTGTTGAGGTAATTTAATTTAATTTTAATGATTTTAATTTTTTGTTGTGATGTAATTTTAATGATTTTAATTTTGTATTGATGCAATTTTCATTATTTTTATTTTAAGGTTTTAATTTTAATGGTTTTAATAGTGTATTGATGCAATTTTCATTTTATATTTTTATTTTTTTTGTTTTAAGGTTTTAAGACTTAATTCACTGATGATGACAAAAGATTTGTCGAAACGTCTGCAGTACAAAAAAAAATGAAAATGTTTGCCGTTGTGTTTGGTCCTTCTGTTCATCTGTAAGCTCCGTTTCCCTAAGGAGAGTCAATATAATAGATCTGATATATATATATATAATATAATATATATACATATATAGCAGTATACAGGGTGGGCGGAAAGTAGCTCCCTATTTTGGATTGGTAAAAAAATACGTATATTATCTATTTATTTCAGAAGAAATAATATGAAAAGGTAGGCATACATGGTAGGTTTTCTCTAAAATTCAATGTGGGCTCCAACTCTTTCCACCAGCTTCTGGAGCCGCCCAGGAATGGCGTCCACTGACTTAGCAGGAACTCCGGCGGGATGGAGGACATGACTTCCCGAATTCGGTCCTCCAGTTCTTCCAATGTCCTCGGTTTGTGCGGTAGACTTCTTCCTTTACCCACCCCTAAAGAAAGAAGTCGCACGGTGTCAAGTCGGGGCTCCTGGCTGGCCATTGATGTGGACCACGACGACCCATCCAACGCCCAGGAAGTGGGCATCCAGCCACTCACGGACAACAAGAGCGAAGTGCGGAGGGGCGCCATCTTGCATAAATATCAGATCGTCGATGTTCTCCCATGTGCTGACAACCGGCCAGACCTCGTTTCGCAACATAGCAAGGTACCGCTCAGCATTCATGGTGTTGCGCAAAGGAACGGGCCCACAACCTGATCTGAGGTCATACCACACCACACCGTTACACTGAACCGATTCTGCCGTTTTTCAGCGGTAACCGTGCGACTTTTTCTTTTTGGGGGTGGGTAAAGGAAGAAGTCTACCGCACCAAACCGAGGACATTGGAAGAACTGGAGGACCGAATTCGGGAAGTCATGTCCTCCATCCCGCCGGAGTTCCTGCTAAAGTCAGTGGACGCCATTCCTGGGCGGCTCCAGAAGCTGGTGGAAAGAGTTGGAGCCCACATTAAATTTTAGAGAAAACCTACCATGTATGCCTACCTTTTCATATTATTTCTTCTGAAATAAATGGATAATATACATATTTTTTTACCAATCCAAAATAGGGAGCTACTTTCCGCCCACCCTGTATATGGTTTGGCTTTAATAATACTTTTCTCGATAATTTATAGAAAGTTCTACAGATAGGTTTTTAATATATATATATACAGGGTGTCCGAGAATTATCTGTACAATTTTTGGCTATTAAAAGTCAACCATGAAGTGTAGAAATTCCAGTGTTGTTGTCCCATTTTACAGAGAATCTCATTAAGTTTTTTCTGATACCACGTTTTGACATGTTTTTTGACAAGTTTTTTAGAAATGTACGCGGGTGACAGACATTGATGATTTAAAAGCAAGAATCACAGCTGCTATTGAGCGAATTGATGTGGCTATGCTGCAGCGTACATGGCAACATTTGGAGTATCGATTGGATGTTTTGCGAATCACTAATGGTGCACATATCGAATGTTTGTAACAACGTTACTTTAATAAAAGAAACTTTTGAAAATACAGATTCTAAATAATCTTGTTTAAGAATTTTACGTGTGTTATCAAGAATTTTATTAAAAGATGAAATTGTACAGATAATGTTCGGACCACACTGGAATTTCTAAAAAACTTGTCAAAACTTGGTATCAGAAAAAACTTAATGAGATTCTCTGTAAAATGGGACAAACTGGAATTTCTACACTTCATGGTTGACTTTTAATAACAGCCAAAAATTGTACAGATAATTCTCGGACACCCTGTATATATATATATATATATATATATATATATATCTGCTTTGTGATTACAATTTGCCAAGCGTCCTAATCGGGATTTTCCCTTATTGTATCTCTTTAATTAAACTAGTTTAATTTTACTTAACTTTATTTGATTCAGCATGAACTAATCATGTTAACTTCTTAAAGGACCAATGCAGAACTTGATCGTGTTATAGCTACTTTTCGTTTTGATGAAAAGGGAATAAATGGTATGGATGCTTTACCGCACAACCAACACAGCGACCTGAACACAGAGGTCGAGGTATTGGCTCACATCCGGTCCAACGAATGCCAGGTCATCGAGGAACTAATGTAAGTGTTTTTTGGGGGTTAAAAACAAAACACATTGTATTTTCATTTAATTTATTAAATGGTAGAAAACATGTACAAAGTGGAACCACTGTCCATTAAATAAGTCTAAATAGCGACAAATAGGTCTTTACGCATATAGATATACACCTTTACACAATACAGCGGGTGCTAACATATGGGAACCTTTTTTTTTATCTGTCTAAATATCGTTTTATCATTCATTTCAGTGTCGCACAAATCGAATAATTTTTAAAAATTTATAAATCCCTTCCCACGTGACATGTGCATGAGAAATGAGAGGCTGTACATGCCGTATGTGATACTATAATATCCTTGAAAGCGGTACGGGTTCCATACAATCTCAGGTACATGTATCTGCTCGATTAATTTTACTATAACAGGATCATTCCAGGGCCTGAGTGCCGAGTGAGTCAAAATAGTACATTCTTTCCCTATTTTTAAAATAGATTGCAAACCAATGAATCCCCTCACCTCCCCCATAATATCGGTGTTCACGATAATCCCGTACCAGTTTCTCATAGTTGGCACTTTCAATATTTCACTCTTCGCAAACACGCAGACAAATTTAGAGCGTGTGATTCGGTCACTTTTCATTACTCTCTGGAGTGTATTCGCGTCCATTTTAAAAGTCTGTGACCACGTTTCTGAAACGGTCAACTTCTATAAGTGCTTGTGATTCGAGGTACACGAGTACACTAATAGGCGCGTCTATAGGCTTGGCAAATTCCAACCTGACTGAGATATTCCTACTCTGTTGTGGACTTAAGTGCGTATTTGTACTAGGAGACAAGGCAGGGGTAATTTCAAACGAATAAATGTTAAATTCTTCGACAAACTCTTTCTGCGTTACGCCAAACCCAAGCTCGTCACATGCTCGTCACAAGCTCGTCACTACTATAAGCTCTCGCGTAGAGCGGGACCACAGCGTCTGATGAGTAGTCCGTAATCACAGTCCCTCCCAAACCGATGCCATTTACGATAGTCATATTTTTAAGGCCGAAATTCTCGAATTTAAAGGCACTCTTTTTATATTTTCCATTCGTCGAGGCGTGATCCTACATTCCAATTAATATCCTTTTTGGTAGAACTCCAAGGGCCACGTTTTCTAGTTGCTTCGAGGCTAACCCCGCGGGCACTGTGTATAGTTTGATCTGTACACTGTTAATTGGGTATTTTACTGTGGCGTGTATTAAGTCTTTCTCAATTTCTATTTGTTTTGGTGAACTTAGTTTCACTCGGCGTACACGCAAATACGTCTCCGTTATATGAATCACAACGGGTTTCGCGCCCTCTTCTTAATCAGACCCCAGATTTATGCAGATCTCAGGACTCGTGCGGTTGAGCTTTAGTTTCAGATCGATGCCATTCATAAGCAGTTTCTCCTGGAATGTGAAGTCTGTATGCAGGCGTCCAAAACACTCGTATATCTTTTTTTTAGAATTTTTAAATTTATCCTTTATACCACTTTCATCTTCAGTCTGGTAATAGCCCTCGGTGGTTAAAAAGGTGTCCTTCACTTCTTTTGAAAAGTTGAGGACATTTTCCAGATAGGCTCGTAGGTGATAATAACCCGTTCCTGCCGAAATGTTAACCTGATTTAAATACACCTCACATTGGCTGAATATGGAGTGTAGAAAGTTGGTTTCAGGGTATGCAGAGTAACTATCATCGCAGTCCGTTCCATCTGAATGGGCTATACGCAGTTTAGCGTACATGTGCATTCAGTTCGGGTCAAAAGAGTAAGGGCCTGAGCTGGATATCACAAATTCTATAGGGGCACTCGGCGAACTAATTGTGTTTAATGGGTTAATTGTAATAAGTCACTGTGTTCAATAGAGACCTGAGTGGGGGGCATATCAAAGAGGGACAGTTCCGATTTACAGCATTGTGAACTACACGGATCGATGAAACGCGCCATGACGAGTCAAAAATAGTACCACCTCTCTCGGCAACTATTAATCAGCCTATGATTCGTGAAAGTAGTGTCCTCAGCTTATATCAGTTAAAAAAATGATCAGCCATAGGCTTCATACGCTTAGAGTACTTCTTTTTTTATTTCCTTTACGTTTAGTGCCACGTGATGGTAACCCCTTCTTCCTGGCAGCTCTCTTCTTTCCGCCACCACGCATTTTTCTCTTTGCATCTTTGATGATTTCGTCCCGTGTACGTTTTAAATGTTTTTTTAGAGCTTCTTTAGGTTTAGTTCCACCCATTATGTCTTCTGCCGCGTTAAAACCTGATTGTAACGCCTTCCTCCCCAGGTATCTAGCACCCCTCTTCAACAGTGGGACAGCGGTGCGTAGAATGGTTGAAAAATGGATCCAAGCCCACTCCCACGCTATCTCACCCCTCGTCATTATAACCGACGAAAGTGTAGCTTCACTGTTAAGCTTCCATCACCGAATGGGACATTTTTTCCCTCAATCGTTCTTATATATATCGAGATGTTGGTTAATAGATTAGTCGCAACATTCACATAATGGGGCTTGTCATATGTAATACTCAAACTTTTCCCTCTATGGTTGAGAATGTGTGCAATGCGCAGCAGGCGCGCCTGGGTGTCTCCAACAAATTGGTGCCCTATGATATTGCTGTAAATATAGCTCATGTCTGGAGTGGAGAGCTTTCACCCAATTTCTCAATCTTCAACTGATACATTAAGCTGGACAAGTCATGCTGTGCCTCATGAAAGGTATCTCTTTGGAGAGCTGCGTTATATCGGCCCTCAGCCACAATTGTGAACAGCTCTTTATCTTTAATATTTCTACTAAGCGTTGATTTTAACTTCAATGTGCATGCAGGCGTGTCTATGTTTACGACTTCAAAAAGTAAATCGTTTGTCAGGTACGACTTTTCAAGACTTTTGTTTAACCCCGTCACAATGTCCATGGCTGTATCATAATGGCCGATTCCTAGCGATACAGTTGTGCTATAGTACTGCACCTCACCGAACAGGACTGATGGCATAGTATTGTCTAAGTTTATGTCTAATTTTTCGTACTCATCGATTCTTCTAAGGATCAGAAATATGATTTGCTCATTTTCAAGAGTTAAAAATTTGACTAACTGTAGTTCACATAAACCCACCTCATACGAATCACGCTCCGATTCAATGGGTCCGTGGATTTCTGTCACAAAGTTGGCAAGGGTGTTGTTCGGATGTACAGACAGAGAAGAGGACGGGAGTGTGACATAGAAGTGGCTAGGCGCCATATTGCATACTATTTAAGCTTCATTATTGCGGCAGCTTTTATATAGGTGTTGAAGCTTTCTGGGTAACCCAGCCATTTCACCAGGTACATTTTTCTCTTTCCTGAACCTTTGCTGCCTAAACTTTTTTCAATTTTAAACCACTTTTTCCTAAATTAAATGTCACTTTCTGCAACTCCTCGCGTAAAAGCCTCCAGCGATTTCTTCCCCATTCAAATCTTCAACGTAATACATCATTATCTCGCCTTTAGGTTTTATAGCACTAACTTTAAGAATCTCGCGTGTCCATCCTTGCTCAAATCCCTTCGCGAATTAATTTCCCGAACGTGATAGCCTTACATAATCGTTGATTTTGAAATGTGTAGAGTGTGGTGGCAGTGCTCCATCTCTTCTCACCTCTGGACGCGTACCTCTTTCTAAACTTCGTTAGGTGTTGTGCCAATCGTACGGTAGTGTGAACGGTTGTATGACGACGTCAATGACCCGAGAACGTTTATATATCTGTATGTGGTTTTATGTGTAGAATAGCGATGCATGCGTTCCTTTATGATACGTTGAACTCTTTCAGCTAAAGAGACCTTATGTATAGAACTGCTAGTGTAGTAACTGATATTAAACTCTGTCAGCATGTTCTGAAAAGCGCGACCTATAAATTCTTTCCCCATATCCGTACAAAAATAGCCAGGAACTCTATCTTCTTTTAACATCAACGTTTAGGTAGCTTTAGCAACTGTTTCAGGCGATTTATTTTTCAGTGGAATTAGCCACAGATATCTAGAGAATACATTTATTATGAATAGGATGTAGCGGTAACCATCATTATAGAGTGAATATCTTTGCATGATTGTTAAATCCGCTTGCCAAATAGAGTCAATTGAAGCCGCTGTTGTCTTGGTTGTTTTAAACCTTTTTCTCACCGGCTTATGAAGTGTATAAGTATCCTGCTCCTGCAAAAACCTCTCAACATCTTTTTTCCCTACTCCGTAAACACCTCTGTACAGTCTATTAACGCCGCCATAGGAGGCGGGGTTAGAAATGTCATAATAGCGTTTTCTTAATATGTTACCCATTTGCGTATTTTAGAGACACGTGGATAAGGTTGGCCGTTTGTTCTCTTCTTTCTCCTCTTCAGAGATGCTACTGCTGGGGGCGATGGCGTACCCAGTTGTGACACATGCGAAACTTGATCCAACTCTTTTAACCTATTCAGATTACCTATCAATGTTTTGGGGACATTTATTTGTTGTAGTCTTGCTTTAATATGCTTCCATCCTGTTGGTGAGGGCCTGTTCCACTTTCTCACCAGATCATGGACAATGGAAAAGATGTTGGATCCTTGTACCCTTGTTCCTTCAACAATGACCTCGCCTGTATCGGCCCACTGTATTAGGGTGGGTCATACTATGTATTTTTTTTAAATCAATGGAGGGGGGTGTTCAAATGACATATTTTGGTGTATAGAACACAATTCTGAAGAAAATATTTAATTCTGATAACCCTAACCTACATCATTTTGCAGTTGATTATTATTAAATTGTTGATTATTTTACTATTGTAGTTACCCCAGAATATGTCTTCTCACGTTTTCTATCATGGCTGCTCACGTTATCTCTCATAGAGCATTGTTCTAACTAATTCATAAACACATATAATGTAATTCATATAATAATAATATTTAATACTCAAATAAAAAGGTGTGCCATTCCACTTAATTGTAATTATCATACAGTTTGGTATATGAAATATTTTGACGGTTTTCTGGCGCGCATAAGGCCATTTCTGAGCCACCTTTCTCAGAGGCTAGAATGTAACGTTTCAGAACATTCTAAACGTTTTGTGAAATATTTGAAGTGACTCATGATTGGCTGAGGCCAACTGCAGCGATAGCAACAGCAGCTCTGATTGACGCAGGAATCATCACAGAAGACAATACAAGTAAAGTGATTGATAAGAGCAAGGTCAAGAGAGCACAGGAGAAGTTGATGAGAGAGCTGGGGAACAGTTCGAGAAGAAGTGCAGGGAGGAGGGGGGGATCTTTTGCATCCTCTTTGATGGGCGGATTGACCTGACCAATGTGATGATGGAAGCTGAGGGCAGTGACCAATCTTTTCCCGCAAAGATCAAGGAAGAACATATAGTGTTGTAGTGAGCCTGGCAGCTACTATCTGTTCCACTTTACCCCAGAGAAAGCAACTAAAGAGGAGTCACATGCGGAGAAGATTGCTAAGGTTCTGTTTGCCTGGCTGAAAGAGAGGGGTTATGATAAGACCTTGTGGCCATTGGAGGAGACTCAACAAATGTCAACACTGGTGTGAAAGCTGGAGTAATGCGGAAGCTGGAGCTGCACCTGGGGGAAAGCTGGTCTGGTTGGTGTGCAACCTGCACACTGTTGAACTTCCCCTGCGCGCTCTCATTGTTGACCTTGATGGCCCTACTCTGTCAGACAAAAAATTATCCGGGCCAATAGAAAGCTCCTTGATTCTGCTACAGACTTTGATATCAATCCAAACTTCACCGAATCTCTGTTGGCCCTCCACTGATCAAGCTTCCTGACAAGGTCATTCAAGATCTCTCAACTGATCAATACTATGGCTATAAAATTGTCTGTGCAGTCAGGGATGGAGTACTTCCTGCATGGGCTGGCTCTGTTAGAGATAGGACCAGTAAACCACAGCCGCTGGCTCAACACAGCGAACAGACTTCTCTCTGGGTGTCAAAGCACGGACTTAAGGAAAGAACCTGAAGATTCTGCAATTCATTGTGGAATTCACCATTGGAGTGTATTACCCATGTTGGTTCAACGTGAAGGTCAAGCACTCCTGGATCGAAGGGCCTAGGCACATCCTCTCTCAGCTGGACTGCCTCAAGTCCCAGAGAAAGGAGGTGCTGGATATTGTGATGCCAACTGTGAGAAGATCTGCTTGGTATGCCCAGTGAAGTCATCCTCCAAACACTACTCTGCTCTGAGGATCAGAAGGAGAGGATTGAAGGGGTGGAGAGAATCCTGGCCATCAGGGGAGAGGGGGACCCGGACACTCAGCTGGGGACTCCTCTGTTAGGAGCAGAAGGACACCTGACATCAATTGTGATGCTTCCAGCATCGGTGACTTGATCAGCTGGTCAGAAGGTGTGTCAGAGCCACCTCTCACCTGCTCTCTAAGCACCTCAGAGGTGAAAAACTTCATCAACACCCCCATGGAGGTGCGCAACTGCTGGCCTTCCCACACACAAAGCATTGAGAGGGTTGTTAAAATGGTGACTGAGGCTTCTGCTAAGTACTTCTCACAGGAAAAGAGGGATGGAGGGATCAGGGCTCAGGAGACCAGCAGGAAGCTGATGTCCAAGTCTGAGTCAAAGCAGGATTTGTGCAACCTGGCAAAGTTCAAGATGTCAGGAGAATGATCTTTGTAATTATATCCAGTGATATACATCCAGTTCACCTATTAATAAATATATGTAAAGTTGATTTGGCCTTGTCAATATAAATGATTTACCTTATATCTTTTAATATATTATAAAGGGGTTCAAAGGGGTAAAATTGGCAATTTAGAAATACAAAATGATGTAGGTTAGAGTTATCCTATCCAAAGAATAAGCTCATATTTGAATTCCCCATGTAAAGACACATAATTTAGACACCCCTGATGGTAGGATTTCCTTCAGATTCATGTTGTCACCTGAGTACGACCCGCCCTACCACTGTATGATGGGGTCCTCACTCAATAGATTATAAAGACTTAAGCCTTTATTCCTCAATGTATGTGGAAGACTGCTTTTTAATACATGTTCGATGTGTTGTGTTCCGTTATTCTTTGGTTGGTCATCTCTAACGTCGGGCCCAGGTCCTGTGTCGCCATACTCAGTGTTGCTCGCGTTGTGCCTAATAACCACGGGGAGCTCTGTCGGATTCTTATAATCTTCGTACTCATGAAGAAATTTCTGCAAAACCTTGTGGTACAAGATCCTTTTCTCATCAGGTGACTTTTCACTGTTTAATAGGGCTGGCAACTCGCTTTCCATTCTTTTAAGCTTACTTTTACGGGGTTCTAGAACCGTGTCCGGAATCTTTGAACTTTGCAATGAAGCATACACCTCGCGCGCGGAATCACTACCACCTTCTTCATTATATTAATCTACTCAGTAAAGGCCCCAAAACTGAAAATAAGATGGGGTGGAATGATCCCCATCTTTGTACAATAACACTGGGTAACAAAATTTAAAAAAATTTCTGTTCATTGTGATTTTTCTGTCGTTTCTTAATGACTTCAGGGCGCTGATTCCAAAAATGATATTGGTTTTGCTCTATCGTCAACCGTTTCAAAAATATAGGTTATCACACTTTTCATATGGCAAAGTATATAAAGAAGGCTAACAAATATTTTCTGAAAATAAAAACACTATTGGAAATTAATGTTTATTGAGCCAAAATTGTTTGACAAACCCAAAATGGTGCAAAGGATATAATATACCAGATGTCCGAGAATTATCTGTACAATTTTTGGCTGTTATTGAAAGTCAACCATGAAGTGTAGAAATTCCAGTTTTGTCCCATTTTACAGAGAAACTCATTAAGTTTTTTCTGATAAAACATTTTGACAAGTTTTTTCTTTTTTGTACGCGGGTGACAGACATTGATGATTTAAAAGCAAGAATCACCGCTGCTATTGAGCGAATTGATGTGGATATGCTGCAGCGTACATGTCAACATTTGGATTATCGATTGGATGTTTTGCGAATCACTGATGGTGCACATATCGAATGTTTGTAACAACGTTACTTTAATTAAAGAAACTTTTGAAAAATACAGATTCTAAATAATTTTGTTTAAGAATTTTACGTGTGTTATCAAGAATTTTATTAAAAGATGAAATTGTACAGATAATTTTGGGACACACTGGAATTTCTAAAAAACTTGTCAAAACTTGGTATCAGAAAAAACTTAATGAGATTCTCTGTAAAATGGGACAACACTGGAATTTCTACACTTCATGGTTGACTTTTAATAACAGCCAAAACTTCTACAGATAATTCTCGGACACCCTGTATATCATAAGGAGAACCGATAAGAGAATAACAAGCCTCATCATGCAGTGTGCGTTCCTTAAAAATGCACTGAAGAACGCGACTTCCGCGTATGAACATTCTTATCCTTTCTGATCAGCGACCATACGTAGTCTCCCATCATCGAAGCATCCCAATGGCCCTGTTACCTTTTCTCCATCGTTTGAATATCTTGATGGAATCTTTCGCCATGTTCTTCACTCACATCGCCCAGGTTATCACGAAAAAAGTCTAGATGTGAATGCAGATCGTGTAATTTTAAAGACATACGGCACCCCATTTTGCCATAGCACTTAATCAAGTTTGACACTAAATCCTTTTAGTTTGGTGCTTTATGGTTGCCTAAAAACCCACGAACCACATCACGGAAAGCACACCAAGCCTCTTTTTCGATCGGAGTCATCTTGGCCTTGACTTTGGCCTCAGAGAGTTTAGGGAACATGACCCCAATCTGTTGGAAAACTTCCCCTCCAAAATCTAACGCAGTTACAAACTGCTTAATTAGACCCAACTTAATATGGAGAGGTGGTAGCAGAACTATGTCAGGATTCACAAGAGGTTCCCTGAGTACATTGTACTTTCCTGGTTGCAGTCCTTCACGTGGAGGCCACTGAACTGTTTTATAGTGCTCAGTTGAAGCCCTGCTATCCCACAGGCAAAGAAAACATGAATATTTAGTAAGCCCTCCTTGTAAACCTAACAGGAAACCAATCATTTTGAAATCACCACACAAGTCCAAGTTATATTGTTCATACCTGATTTGAGTGAGCAGTTGTTTGACATTTTCATAGTCCTCTTTCATTTGAACAGAATGTGCAACTGGTATAGATGGATATTTGTTCCCATTGTGGAGTAGAACAGCTTTTAAACTCCGAGTTGAACTGTCAATAAACAGGCGCCACTCTGAGGGTATATGTGTTAACCCAATAGCTGTGAAAAGACCATTAACGTCGCTGCAATAACAGAGAGAGCCATTGACATCGTAGAACCTTGCAAACTCTTCATGCCGTTTTCGGTATACAGTGCTCTTGCAGTCTTCTCCAAGCAAATTCCACTCTTTGAGTCTGGAGGTCAGAAGCTCAGACCCTGATTTCGTCAGACCCAAATCTCTAATTAAGTCGTCCAATTCCCTCTGATTTGGAAAGTGAGGGTTTGTACTGAAAGTTACTGTATATTCTTCATCATGACTGTCCTCACCAGCCAACATCTCAGATGAGCTAGCTGCATCCTCATTTTCAACATGCAATGCAAAGAAACAAAATATAGGCGTAGCTATCTATACAGGGTGGGCCGTAAGTTTCCATACATAGGAAAAATTAAACGTTTGTTTTTATGTTTCAGATACCCTAAGAATATGCGTTTGACGTAAGATCTTGTTTACTGATGAAGCAAATTTTTACGTCAATGGAGAGGTTAATCGGCAAAACATACGTTATTGGAGTAATGCTAACCCTAACTGGCTGAGTCCGACAAAGATGCAAGGTGCCGGTAAAGTGATGGTGTGGGCCGGGATATGGGGTGACAGAATTATTGGACCAATTTTTGTCAGTGGAAATCTTAATGCCGAAAGGTATCTTAACATGTTGCAAGAAGAGATTTTCCCATCCCTGCTAAACGAGGAAGGTAACTTCCCAGTTTACTTCCAGCAAGATGGAGCTCCACCTCATTATGGTCTTCACGTGCGTCGGTATTTGGATCAGCAGTTTCCGGATGCTTGGATTGGTCGGCGTGGTCCTGTGGAGTGGCCTCCCAGATCCCCAGATCTCACCCCCCTTGATTTCTATCTTTGGGGGCACTTGAAGGCCATGGTGTATCAGGAAAAGATACGAGACATAAATCATCTAAAGGAACGTATCACCAACGCCATTACAAGCATAACGTCAACTGTGCTAATGCGTGTTCATCAACAGTGGGGAACACGTATTGAAATGTGTTTTCAAAACAATGGCAACCATGTAGAGCATATTATATAAATAAAAATGGTTGTCCATAAAAAAATGTTTATTTTTCCTATGTATGGAAACTTACGGCCCACCCTGTATATGTAGAAGAGCATCAGCACTAAGAAAAATCGACACATAATGACCCACAGTCTGTAAATACAGAAGGTAAAGTAATGGATAGATACCTGTTCTGGTGGACGTGGTATTGTAAGACCTTCGCCATGTGATACAGGAGCTATGGACGACGCTATGCTTGGATACTGAAGAGTCTGCCTTCCTTTAACTTTCCTGTACTTAGAAACATCTACCATGCAGTAGCAGCAATCGTCGTGGTGGCTCTTTGGTTCTCTCCATATTCTGGGTACCGCAAAGGGCATTGCCTTGTGTACTCCCCGCAGCCACCCTTCAAGTGTGGAGCGGCAGCTTCCACAGATAATATGGGGTGCCCATGGCTTATCTTGGTCACCCATAGGCATACCAAAATAGAGCCGATACGCGATCCAGAACTTGGTGCCTTTCACAATCTTGTGCGATACTTGCTTGGGGCCTATGTAATACCCACAACTGTACTACATTAATCATAACCTGCAGATATAGAGACAAAAGTTATTAAATCTGCAACAGATTACAGATTCCAGAAAAAAGATGTATTCACAACACTGAAATAATGTTCGCAATAAAAAAGGATCGATAACACTCAAATCGTCAGCACAGAGAAGCACAGAAACACAGTACCTCAGTGCTGGTAACCATCAGACAAACAACCTGCTTTCTTTGTGTGCTCACACTTACTGACTTCTCAGACTCTGCGCTCTTCTTTATATAGCACATTGGAAGTTTCGTGCAATTTCTAGAGCAAGAAACTGTCAACGAACATTCGGATTGTTCTCAACAATTCCTGATTATTCTGACATTGCTGCGCCCACAATAACATTATACTGGTAAAACATGAAAAATGGATTATCTCTGAAACCATTGATGATACACACAAACCAAGGCCAGATTTAGACTCAGCGCCCACAAATGCATATAAAAACATAAAAAATTCTATATAAACAGAATCAGTGTTACACACTGTAATTCGCTTTTTCTTCCCCACAGTTTGACTTTTATGAGCGAGAGCACTTATTATGTTCTTGTAACGACGTAACCGAGCCTTCTGAGGGGGTTTCATTGGCACATTACATTTTATAACATTAAGAGATTTCACATATGCATTTTAAAAATTCGGAGTCGATATTTTTAACAAACATCTGTTGCAGTGCCTGGGGCAATCGTTGATAGATTTTTATTAATTCACGATATTTCTTCAGCCTATTTGTCATTCTGCAATATACACCGTTTGAGGTTCGTTTGGGAATATATTAGTTCTTAGAAGCACCCTAAACGTGTTTCGCGGGTGAAGGTTACAAAGCAAATATCCATAACGCTGACTTGTGGCTTCTTTATAAATCTCCAAAAACTCCTTACGTTGATTCGGGAACATTTGACTGGCTAATACCCCAATTTGTGACACATCACTACGTTGTGCGAATAAGACTAGATATTGTGTATTTAGCGACACATCACGCATGTATCTATTTTTGAAAAATAGATTCTGGTTGATGAAGAATACGCTTATGTTAAGATGGTGGGAGAACACTGTAAATGTCTCGGCAAACGTTTTATTCATTTCCAACATGAGATCGTCAATTACAATAACTGTATGTTCATTACCTTTTAACGAATTAACGTCATATACACCTTTGTGGAGCAAAATTTCATGTTGGTACTCGTTGAACACTGACTGATATGTCGAATAGCACCATATTACTTTATGCACAAATTTTGAGAACATCTCCCCCTTATCTTTGATGATTTTAAGCATAAATACAGTTTTACCACATCCTGTAGAGCCAGATATAATACATGTGGAGGGGCTTGTGAACCTGAATTTTTTTACAGATTCCATCTCTAACACGTCACACCACTAAGTGGGTCATTTACAAAATATTGCAAATTTTGAGTGCTGCTCATTATATTTTGTTTTTCTTCTTTCACAGAACCGTGAATGACGACGATGTACAACCCCCCCCCATCATCGATATCACAGATGAACCCGATGGCCGTGTACCTACAGAATCCTTTCCCGCTGACGAACCCTCACCAGCGACACCTGTAGCATCCGACAGTTCAAAGCAGAAGCATGATGAAGAGCCCTCCACGTCAGATATAAAGCGTGCCAGGATTGCGCCAGTTGTTAGACCCCCAGTAATAGAGCCCCCAACCCTCTACGTCTTACGACTCAACCCCCACAATAGTACCTTCCTCAAATATGTCCCATTATTCAGTTCCGGGTACTTCCTCCACAGCAGCTTCTCATACTGTGGAGGATGGTATAACATTCGAGTTGGTGCGCACCGCTACCCACACCCCTGCCCTGACAATAAATAGGTACGTGGTCAGGGTTGACCCTGGATCCCTGTATACCAACGGACTGCGACGCGTAGTTGAACGTATTGTGGAGTTTGCCCTTCAGAACTGCGACGAACGTGAAGTCCGGACGAGGTTGTCCTTCAGGTTCGGGTCAGATGACGGGGACGTAGATGATTTTTGGGTAGTAATACCGTTCAGACGTTTGGCGGCTGTAGGCATAGAATATATCTTGGGCCGTATAATGCAGGTCTCTAAAAGTAGTACAGCCTTCAATATGGACAACTTCATGGTAGATACTGAGAGAGTATTCCGGGTTGCGGGTCATAGTGCCACACCTTATACTCTTAATTTCAATTCTCCGGTTATTTACAGAAAACATTTAAAAGTCGATCGTGGGTGTGGCTTTATAGCAATAGTCTTAGCTCATATGTTCACTGTGCTAAATACATGGACGCAAAAAATTTGGCTACCTACGGTTGTGCAGGGTGCCAGTAAACTGGCTTCAGATTGTAAGCTTGAGTTTGAGTGTAATATGGGTCCTGAAGAACTGAGAAGGGCCGAGCAGGAAATGAATGCACATATAGTCGTATTTGGAATGGATGATCGTCGTAGGACTGTGTACGTTTCTAAAAGCAGCGTGAGAGATCGTACAAGACCTCTACTTATTTTAAGATTGTCAGGAACATCGTATTTCCCCATCCGTAACATGAGGGCTCTCTACGCCAGTTATGATAAAAGTCGAAAATATGGAAGGCATCATGATTTGTGTAAGGGATGTCTCGAGTTTGCTGATGATATGGTGAAACATTGTAAGGATTGCTACATGGTATGTGAGCAGTGTAAAAGCCCCAAATGTGAAAGTCGTGTAGTTGAAACCGAGAAGAGGGAATGTAATGTGTGTAGACGTACAATTTTCAATAATAAATGCTTTGAACTCCATAAATCAAATGGCACTTGCAGGAAAATGAGGATTTGTAAGTGCGGTATGTTTCACATGATGGATAATTGGGGGAATTTCAAACATAAATGCGATGAAATTTACTGTTCTACTGTACAAGTCATGAAAAATATAAGGCGGATGGAGTGAAGCATGTATGTTATATGAAAGATACTAAGCCTAAAAATAGCCCTTGTATAACCGTGTACTACGATATAGAAACTTACACGAACGCTGAAACCAAAGAGTTTATTCCACATTTACTCGTAAGTCAGACTATCTGTGATGAATGCATGGAGATCGAGTGTGGCGAGTGCCACAAATGTGGAAAACGGACAAACGTTTTTAAAACGACTGCTGCACGCGGCAGCCCTGTGAAACTCTTTGTATCCTATATTGTCAAATTAGCGGACAAGTTCAAAAAAATGACTGTGTATATTGTTGCCCATAACGGGGCGATATTTGACACACAGTTCCTTAATAAGGAGTTGCTTGAACACGAGTCGTTTGCGATAGTTACAGATGATCCCTTGAAAAGAGGCAACAAACTAATACAGATGCAGATAAGAGGTAATATACAGTTTAAAGACACCCTGCTGTTTACACCTTGTAAATTAGCAAAGCTACCCAAGGTCATGGGCGTAGCCGCTGAAGTTTCAAAAGGGTATTTCCTTACACATTCCTCACTAACGAAACTTTGAATTACGTAGGACTACCTCCACCCAAACATTACTTTAACTACACCAACATGAGTGACAGTGAGCGTAAAGATTTTGACCGCTACTACAACAGTTTTAATGAAGCTAGTCCATACAATATAGCTGATGAATGTGAACGTTATTGCGTGAATGATGTGCGTGTACTTAGGGTATGTTTCCAGGCCTTTAGAAGGATGTACATAGTCCGTTTCAAATGCGATCCGCTGCAAGTCGCGACCACGATCGCCTCATTATGTTTTACAGTGTTCAAGAATAACTTCATGCCTAAATACACCTGAACAGTCATTCACAGAAACAACCACCGCAGTTATGGGCACAAGGCTATTTACTGGCTCATACACCTACAGCAACAGACCGAGTATACATAAAACATGCCCGCAACACGGCTGAAGTACCCGTTAAGGTCAATGGTCGTGTTTTTGGAGCTGATGGCCTAAGTGAGGATCCAGCCATTGGTGAGAAGACTATGCATTCCTTTAACGGCTGCTGGTGGCATGGATGCCCGCGCGCTGAGTGTGCCGTCACAGGCGACCTTCATGGAAGATCCCCCGCCGACAGCCTCGCATGGACCCGTAACCGTGATCAACTTATAGCTCCCAGTTCACTCACAAGATCGTGTGGGAGCATGAGTATGATGCACGGATGGAAACAGATGACCAGTACCGTGAAGAAATAAGAGCCATCAAACGTTCAATGGTGCTGGACCCCTTCAAATGCGGTGATAGCTTGTTTGGAGGGCGTACAAACCCATTCAAACTATACTTTCCGCCTACGGAGGGCGTGAAACTCCATTACTACGACTTCTGCTCTTTATACCCATACGTGATGAAGAACAATCCGTACCCCGTAGGTGCGCCTGAAAAACTAGTGGGTCCCACCATACCAACCATCGAGGAGTTTTCAGCTAACTTGGATGAGCGCTACTTTGGACTCTCTTCCGTAGACGTGCTCCCCCCTCGCGATTTATGGATGCCTAATTGCCTATCTTACCCGTCGTTATAGATCACAAGCTCATGTTTCCCCTGTGCGTGAAGTGTGCAGAGGAGAACAACGGTGATTATAGCCATACAACCAACCAGCGTAAGATCAGAGGTGTATATACAAGCCATGAGCTGGACCTAGCCGTTCGCCATGGGTACAGAATATTGAAGATCCACGAGGTGTGGAGGTTTCGGAAGCTACCCAACCTTTTCACACCATATATAAACGCTTTTTTGAAGGATAAAGTAGAAGCATCATGATATCCGCGAGGGGTTGATACCGAAGATGAAAAAACGGCTTATATTCAGCGTTACCGTGCCCATGAAGGTATACAGCTTGACCGTTCCCAAATTGTTAAGAATCCTGGCAAGTGCTTTAGTGCAAAATTGTGTCTAAACAGTCCTTGGGGGAAATTTGCACAGAATACCGGCAAAGGGAACGTTCATTTGGCAAAAGTTATAATGAAGTCTGGGATTACGCTAACGCTCCCGATAAAGAGGTTATGGAGATCGTGAATGCAGGTAATACTTATATAATAAATTACAGCATCAACGAACTGGCCACAGATACCTCACAGGTACAAACATACCTGTAGCCAGCTTCAAAACGGCCTACGCTCGCATCAAACTTTGGGGTCTACTGCACTCTCTTGGACGGAGGGTGCTGTACGCCGACACAGATAGCGTGATATTCACAGCGAGGGAGGGTGAATACATGCCGCCTGCTATTGGGGAATTCCTCGGAGAGCTAACTGACGAGATCAAGGAGGAGTATGGTGATGGTGCATACGCAGACTCATTTGTATTAACAAGGCCACAAACCTATGGGGTACGGGTGAGGGTGGGGGATGATATGAAGTATATCGTGAAAGCTAAGAGTATCACGCTTAACCATGCGAACCGTCGAGTCGTTAACTTTGACTCGTTGAAGGATCTAGTGTCCTTGGAAGATGAGGGTGACCAGCCGCCCCAACTGACTGTGGGGACCCACAATTTTCGGGCGCAGAAACTGGTGTGTGTGAAGGAAGTTAGAGGCACGAAGGTATGCCGTACCACCTATAGGAAGCGTTACTAGATGCCTAGTACCTATGATACCGTACCCTTTGGCTACCTTAATCCTTGATTGTATTTATATATATGTGTATTGTTAACGATATGTTTATTTATCATGTATATTTGCTTCAATTAAAGTTTCATTTTCTCCTTTACGTGTGTGTGTGTGTGTGTACAGGACAAAAGCTAGGCTCCGCCCACTGTAAGATCGGTCACGTGATTCCTGCCACTACCTGAGCATCTCAGAGCTTGAACCGACTGGACGTGCGTATACGATGCAACTTCCTTTGAGAAACATTCTCAACGCCGTGTACGATGTGTCTGTGACGAAGTCATTGCGTGTGTTCAGGCGCGAAACTGGTGCCATTAATTCTGTACTTGAAACGTCTTGTAGGCAAGCAAGCAAACGTCATGTTATTTATTTAAGTGTTGACATGAATATAGTCTTCGTGATAGTTGAGAAGTGGGGAGAGGACCGTCATAAAATACCTGCAGGTACAACAAGAGAGCAGATTAGTGACGCCCCCTCATATGCCGTTGTTTGCACATTGTGTATACATAACGATCAGCCGTGCATTGATATACGTCTGATGTGGAAGAATGCATCTGATAATAACGTTCTTGTCCCTACGCGAAACCGTTTCATCCTCGACAGAATGTTTGAAATCGTTGGATTCCGCAAGCTGAAGCCTATATTAGACGCTCGTGTTACGGATATGATTTATTTTGACACGGTTCATGAATACGCATACACCGCTCTGCTCGACGGATTTATCGAATGTAGGAATGAACAAGGCGAGAATGGTCTAGAGCTAGATGCATATTTAAAAGGTTTAGATTCTTCGAAATATCCTGAACTTTGGTAGAAATCACTTGAGCGGTAGAGGGCAGAGCTTGCCTACACTGTTCACCCTGAAGAGCTATACCTCTCTATTATAATGAATAGCTGTCGTTACGAATTGGAAGATTATTTCAATTGCCGCTATGCAGAGTGAAGAAGAGTTCACGATTGAAAAGCTCGGGACGGTAAGAAAAAACCCTCGATTGCAAAGGAATGTTTATAAACTCGTATTTGACGTGGTGGCTAACGATGACCTCTTTGTGCATGCGTTTGATTGTATTCTAGCCGTGTTTAAAGATAACTTGCCAACCGAAAGTAAAGTGGGCACAAAAATAGTATTGAACGATATAAAGGCCATTTATATCGAGTATAGGCGACCGCACACTTTAAGTGGTGATGTAATGCTTGGATAGATTTACCGTGTTGTGCAAAGCAATAATGATGTCAATGTAGACTCGATTACGTGTGAGTTTAGTGTTTTGCGCCCAAGAACATAAAGTATTTTGATGTATATTTATTTTCAGTATATTTAATTATTTAATATATTTGTGTGTGTATATATATATATATATATTTTTTTTTCCTGTACTAATATGCAACTGATTATACTCCTACGTTTTGTATATTATTATTTTATTATTTTCAATATATTTAATATATATATATATATAATTTCCTGTACTAATATATTGATGGTTATACTACATCGTTTTGTATAATTTTATTATATATATATATACATTTAACTGCAAACACGCAGTATAATTAACGTAAAGAACGACGCTTGTATAGGAGATATTCCGCGCAAGATGAGAGAGAGAGAACGGAACAAATGAAAAAATGAGGTAACCACCCGGGAATCGAACCCGGGACCTTCCGATTGCCGGTCAGATATGATAACCATTACACCATGGGCCTCACTCATTCAAATGCCGTAATTCTTCTACATACGCGCAGAAACCATCTTGCGCGGAATATCTCCTACACAAGCGTCGTTCTTTACGTTAATTATACTGCGTGTTTGCAGTTAAATGTATATATATATAATAAAAAATATACAAAACGATGTAGTATAACCATCAATATATTAGTACAGGAAATATATATATATATATATATTAAATATATTGAAAATAATAAAATAATAATATACAAAACGTAGGAGTATAATCAGTTGCATATTAGTACAGGAAAAAAAAAAATATATATATATATATACACACAAATATATTAAATAATTAAATATACTGAAAATAAATATACATCAAAATACTTTATGTTCTTGGGCGCAAAACACTAAACTCACACGTAATCGAGTCTACATTGACATCATTATTGCTTTGCACAACACGGTAAATCTATCCAAGCATTACATCACCACTTAAAGTGTGCGGTCGCCTATACTCGATATAAATGGCCTTTATATCGTTCAATACTATTTTTGTGCCCACTTTACATTCGGTTGGCAAGTTATCTTTAAACACGGCTAGAATACAATCAAACGCATGCACAAAGAGGTCATCGTTAGCCACCACGTCAAATACGAGTTTATAAACATTCCTTTGCAATCGAGGGTATATAATGTTACGGCATGCGAGAGGTGCCCCCTTGGGGCATTGGCTTCTGCGTGTATGTAGAAGAATTACGGCATTTGAATGAGTGAGGCCCATGGTGTAATGGTTATCATATCTGACCGGCAATCGGAAGATCCCGGGTTCGATTCCCGGGTGGTTACCTCATTTTTTCATTTGTTTCGTTCTCTCTCTCTCATCTTGAGCGGAATATCTCCTATACAAGCGTCGTTCTTTACGTTAATTATACTGCGTGTTTGCAGTTAAATGTATATAATGTTACGGCATGAGGGAGGTGCCCCCTTGGGGCATTGGTTTCTGCGCGTATGTAGAAGAATTACCGCATTTGAATGAGTGAGGCCCATGGTGTAATGGTATCATATCTGACCGGCAATCGGAAGATCCCGGGTTCGATTCCCGGGTGGTTACCTCATTTTTTTCATTTGTTTCGTTCTCTCGCTCTCATCTTGCGCGGGATATCTCCTTACAAGCGTCGTTCTTTACGTTATATATATATATATATAATATATATATATATATATATATGACTAAAACCACGAAGGAAAGGAAACAGAGTGGTGCGCAAGCGCTTTCGTCTAATGACATCCTCAGGTGCGCTTGAGCCTGTAAATATTTTTCACGTGTTACTTTCGTGAAATAATTTTCATATATATATAAATATATATATATATATTAACCCCTCCGTCTATGGCCTGGGTTGGTTCGAAGTTGACGGGGGTTCTAGTTAGGTGGCAGCAACGGATGTGTTACTTACAGTAGTTTTCTTCTATATTACTCTCCGAGTTCTTCTATAGTGGCTCGGAGGATTCAGGGAGGCTTACTAAATTCTCTGAAGATTCCCGGATTCTTCTTAAACGTATCGGGAAATTTTAATGACTAAGTTCTCTGAAGAGAGTAAGACTCGAAGGAGAAGATAAAGACTATTTCTTCCTTGTAATTTACTGCTAAAATGTACAGGTAGTGCTCAGCCTCTGAATTGACTTCTGAATGCATATGGAAGATATTTCTTTGGTTTATGTACCCCGATTTTACTAACATCATCATTATTAAATGTGAAGAGGCTGTATTATTTTTGCACAACAGTTAAAAAAATAAAGTAAAAAAATGGTTAAAACAGATAAATAGGATATAGGAAGAGGAAGCCATATTTTTAGCTTAAACCGCATATATTAGATCTGCTGTTTTTCCTGATCCGCCGAGTTAATTAGAACGGAAATTGAATTAGGCATTCTTATATTAAGATATGTATATGAGCAAATAATTTAAAGTTTAAGGCAAAACATGACTTCATCTTTTATAACTCCAAAATTTATCCCAATGAACAAAAAAAATAAAAAAAATAATAATATCGCCGGGTGTACATTAAATGGCGGAAATTTAGTACAATCGCAGTACATTACTGAGTACGGTGTAATTTTGGTTTACTCCAATTATGGTTATAATTACCAATTCATTCATATTTACTTATTATCGTTAATTACAATTCCATTAAAGTATATTTTACTACGTTATTAAGTACATTATTACATTATATTAAATTATTTCAGTTAATTACAGTTAATTATAGCTTTGGTTTGTTTTTACAGTGTTTCATATTAATAGACAATTAAGATGTTAGAAATATAATAAAAGTACATGGGCATATACGGTGTGTAATATATATATATATATATATATATATATATATATATATAAATATAACACACGTGATAATGTTTATAAATTTAAATTAGAGCAGTGTCACTTCCGCGGTGGTTAGCAGAATTCGAATACTCGCATAAGCATTTATGAGATCGCGAGAAATTAATTAATTTAAAAAGAATACATGTGAACGTACGTATATGTACGTATGAATTGAACAACAGATAATTTGCGTTATGCGAGTTTGGTCCCTATGTAAAAATTAATAATTGAATATAAAGATCATACAGGAATTATTCATTTTTACAGGGCTCTCCCTCTAGAATGATATTACTACGATAATATAACATCCTAACTAATGCTAACTAGGTGATAACCATTGGTTTTATAATATAGATTTATATACACAACATAAGTCGGGGTGGCTAAGTCTAGTTCACGTGGTCTGGGTACGCACTCTTGGGCGTGCGTAAATAGTTTCACGTGGTTCGGTGTTTCTCGTTTTCCTTTGTTCCAAGAACCATCTTTTTATCACAAATATACCGAGGATAATAGCACATACAATAATGATACTAACGGCAGATGTTGAAAAAATTGTTACAGGTTGTAGTATTTGCAAGAGGTTATTTTGGTTATCATCCGAAATTTTAAACCGACTTAATTGATCATTCCATTCAGGGGCATGTAGCTCGGGTAGGATGGTTACAGGTTTCATGGAGAGATTTAAGATCTCTATGACGGGTTTAAATTTAATTTGCGACGGGAAGGGGTATGAGTTATTAATGGTAACCTTGTACGGGTTGTATATTTGGAAGGTTTTTGAACGCAAGGAGCAACCAATTGGTAGCCGAATAACCATAGGGATTGTGATGAGGGAATAATTTGACGGACACTCGAGAGTAGCGGTAGTCCTGTTCGCGAAAGAAACCCAGATGTCTGGTCCAATTCGTAGTTGGACGGTTTTAGAGGAATGAAATTTTGTAAATGAACATACCGGGGCATGCCGGTCACGAATTAAGTCGATAAAGCAAGACCTAGTAGTTGGAAGAATGACTGGTTTTGAGTGGAGGGCAAACGAGTTGTTTATTTGTTGCGGGAATCGGCAATGCCAGACGTCGCTATCTGACATCATAGAATAGGCTGACAGATCTTTGGTGAGGAAAAGGTAAGGTGGTACGGTGGGTAAATACAATCGATAGACATAGAGTTGTTTTGGTAGGGTGTTGGGAAAGGGTGAAATTTATATACGTCATAAGTGGTACATCGAAAAATGGTACGATTATGAGGTATGTGTAGGGGCGTGGTCCATGTACAGTCCAGGTGTATTCTAGAAATTGGGGGTTAATTAGTATGGTTGAGTGGGAATATGGGTGATAATTTAATTGTGTTGGGCGGTGTGAATCAAGGACTGAAGTGTTTCCCATGGTATTAGGGTGGAAAGAGTGATTTTTCCATGGGCTAGCTGGGTTGCACGCAAAACCTTGGAATGAATCGTAATTATTCGTTGTAAATTTATCGATTAGGTTACTTGTAGGTTCATTATCTCTATTAATTCTAGATATTTTGTGTTCTTTGTATTGAGCTAACAGGATTCAAGGTATGTGAATCTGTCCGAAAGGGTGGAGGAAGCGATTGTTTTCGTGTGTGACCTAATAGTTTGTTCTAACATGTGTCCATTATATTGTCGATTTCGCGCGAAGAGATTCAATTTGAGTTCAATTCTTTTAATATCTTCTTCGGTTGCTAATCCGAATAAACCTTTGAACAGTTTCCTCCTATATCATTCAGTCCCCTTTTACTTCTTTGTTAAAGTTTTCGAGTTTGAGTTTCAGTTTGTATCCATGGTAAGGCTAATATTTCTGATAGGGCGCGTGCTGTAGTTTGAATATTTTCGAGGGTATTTTCTAACAGAACGCGACTAATCTGATCTTTTC
This sequence comes from Bathynomus jamesi, assembly GCA_023014485.1. Lineage (NCBI taxonomy): Eukaryota > Metazoa > Arthropoda > Malacostraca > Isopoda > Cirolanidae > Bathynomus > Bathynomus jamesi. The sequence goes on along the minus strand of JAJOZX010002920.1, from coordinate 106,398 downwards.
CTTGGAAAGAATTCTGGACTTTACTTTCAAACGTTTTTAATTGGTTTGTATCTGAAGGAGATTGATTTTAATTCTAGCAGGGGGTTGCAAATTATATAAAGGTCTGCGTGCCCTTTCAAAAATTTACCTTCTGCAAGTTTTCTATAACAACTCCGGTAGAAATTTTAATGCTAGGCTACAAGAGTAAATAATTTGGAAAATTATAAGGGGGACAATTTTATTCATTTCTACGCCTTAGTTATACGGAGCTGGGGGTGGCGTGTGGATACTTGTGTTTGTGGGCGAAGGGGTCGGCCTCGTTTTGGTGGCAATGGGGTCGACCGTTGAGCTCGGATTCTGACGGGTTCGTTTCTTATGTGAAGGTTCTAGTTCACGTGGGTGATGCATTGCGGGCGGTATGTAGGGTCCGTGCGTCGATCATCAATCGGTGAGGGTGGTGACGAGGAGATGGTGGAGTTGGAGGAGATGGTGGAGTTCCACTGAGTGATCCTCTCGAAGGGTTTCTCCAGGGTCTGGGTCCGATGGGACTTGGTTCTGGGGCCTCCTCTTGTTCAGAGATTGGCTCGAGTACTGGTGGTATTACGAGGTACCAATCTTCGTCATGGGTAGCGGTTCCCGCGGTGACCACTTCAGTTTTTGATCCCTGCTCGATTTGTTAATACCTTGACCTTTTGAAGGATAGGCGGCTCGAACGCCTGGCAGCTGTTTTTTGGGAAGGTGTTGTTCGGAAGCTATCTTCAAATTGTCAGCGTGAATGATCTTTAGTTTGGAATGATCCCGGAGGTCGAGGATTTCATAACGATTTTTTCCGAGGTTTTTCATAATCCTATATGGCCATCCCATTTTGGGTATAATTTGCGATGAGCACCTGGCGGTTTCACGCTCTTCAGATAACATCGCATACCGACGATTATAGTCGTTGACGGGGATGACGCTATGTTGCTCTTGCTCCATCTGTTGGTTTCGTTGGTCGAGGGCATAGCGGATTATGTCAAAAATCTTGAAAGATCGTTCAGCTAGTTGCTGATTTGCTTCTGCCATTTCGGAAGATGTTAGACTGCCGGGTCGGTTTGGTCGGGCAAATCAAAAGGTAGACGCTTGTCGTAGTGATAGAGGACGAAATGAGGGGTGTCCCCGATGGACACATTATAGCCATTGTTGATGTTTTGTACCATGGGAAGGGAATCATCCCATGTACGGGAGGATGCATCGACAACGTGGCGCAGGGCTTCTAAGATCTTTCGATTGTGCCTTTCCACTAAGCCGTTTGCCTGCGGATGGTATGCCACAATGTGTGTTTTTAATTTTACACATGTTACAGAGTGACTCGAACAGTTTGGACGTGAAACTAAGAGCGTTATCCGAAATTAGGATGGAAGGAGTATGATCTGGATGACGCGTTCCACTAGGGCTCTGGCCACAGTTTCCGAGGTCTGGTCTGGAATGGCAGCTACTTCGCTGTAACGCGAGAAGTGGTCTGTAAAACAATGATGTACTGTTTCCCTTTGATGTTTTGGGAATGGTCCCAGTATATCCATTCCAGTTCTTTGCCAGGGCCTTTGGCATACTGGATATTTATGCATAGGAGCTGTGGATGGTACGTTGCCTTTGTGTTTTAAACACGACGGACATTCAGCGATGTATTCATGTACCTTTCTGTTCATTTCGGGAAAATGGTATCGCTCCAAAAGACTCTTGATGGTGCGATCCGGCCCCATGTGGCCATACAAAGGTGAGTCGTGACAAAGTCCAATGGCTATATCGACGAGATCCTTTGGTATCTCCACGAGGTCGTTTCCATCTTCGTTCCGAAATGTACGAGCCCATCTTTGAGGTTGTACTGTTCTTTTACCTTCGATGGTTCCTTTTGTTCCAGGCGCGCCCGAAGGTTTTGGGTGTGTTGGTCCTGTTGTTGGGAGTATTGCAGACACTCGTAGTCGAACACAGGAAGAATTCCTATTTTATTCACTTGGGCGTCGGGCTTGAGCTCGACAATCCGTCTGGAATAACTTGAAGTTTTCCCGGTTTGTATACGATTTTTGCCGCAAAGTCCTGAATCAACAGAGCCCATCTACTCAACGTCCTTCAAGTAGCTTGTCCTTGAAGAGGTACGTGAGTGGCTTATGATCAGTCTTGATGGTTACATCGTAGCCATAGACGATATTTCGGAATTTTTTCAAAGCCCAATATACCGCTAGGGCCTCTCGGTCCGTAGTGGAATAATTCCGTTGAGGTGCAGAGAGAAGTTGACTGGCATAAGCAATGGGTAATTCCACACCATCTACGTCCTGTAATAGGACGGCTCCTAGTCCATAGGAGGAAGCATCTGTGGCTATGACAAAGGGTCTTGTGTAATCAGGATATTGTAGGATGGGATGACAGGTTAGTTTACCAATTAAAGTTTCAAAGGCATGTTGGTGATCGGATTCCCAGTTAAATTTCGAATTTTTCTGGAACAAATTAGTAATGGGTTTAGCAATATTTGAAAATTGGGGGATAAAATTCCGATAGAATCCGACAAAACCAATAAATGCACGGGCGTCGTCGATGGTTTTGGGTACAGGGTACCTTTCCAGGCTTCGAGTTTGGCTGGATCAGGTTTAATTCCTGTGGATGATAGTAGAATCCTAGGTATACCAGGGACTCTTGTAAAAAGTTGCACTTTGCAAGTTTCAGTTTAAGGTGTGCTTTTCTCAAGCGTGATAGCACATTCTGAAGACGTTGAAAGTGTGTTTTTATGTCCGAACTGTAAACGATAATATCGTCAAGATAAACGAGAGCTTCGACACCTAATAGGTCGGAAAGGACTATATTCATCAACCTAGAGAAATTAGCAGGCCCATTTCGGACTCCGAAAGGTAAAACCTGGAATTCGTAATGGCCTCGGTTAGTGGAGAAAGCAGTCAATGCCCGAGATTCGGGACTGACCTCCATTTGCCAATAACCAGATGCTAAATCGAGGGATGAAAAAAAGTTCGCTTTCCCTACGTTCAGAATTGTTTCCTGCATGTTTGGAATCGGGAAACGGTCTGGGATGGTAATGTGGTTCAGGCGTCTAAAATCTATACAAGGGCGAGATGTTCCGTCCTTTTTGGAGACAAGAATCATAGGAGCGGACCAGGGACTAGCTGAAGGCTGAATGACATCCTGCTCCAACATGTCCGTGATGTGTTCCTCAATAGTGACTAATTGGGAATGTGGAACCCGATAGGGAGGAATGAAAATGGGTTTGGAATTGGGTTCCAGCTTGATGTCAAAAGGGACCAAATTAGTTCGGCCCAGAGGATCTCCTTTTAGGGCAATCACATCTCTATTTCTTATCAGGAAATCGAGAAGTGATTCCATTAGTTTAGGATCCTGTAAGGCTGGTGACTCCTGAAGGGAGTGTTCCAGACATTTCTTATATTCTTCTTTTAATACTGAAGGGTTTAACTCTAGGGAACTGGAAACACGATTTATCGTACTGGTGGGGAAATCTGAATCTATTTCTACTGTGGAAACAGTTCCTATTTTCTGATTTGAAGTTAATTCTATAGGGCTTTTTCCTTTGTTTAAACAAACAACCGGGACTTGGGCAATAAGATCATCTCTTTTGAAATTACTTTTCTCTGTAATCAGAGTACGCTCTGATTCTAATAATTTTCCTTGACTGTTGACTACTTTTGCTAGGAAACAAATTTTCTCATAAGGTTCTACTGTTATATGCTCGGTCGGGCATATGAAAAATTGAGAATCTGACTCTGGTTCGACGACTAAAATTTGCCGTATGGGCGGAACTGAAACTGGCTGAACTGAAACTGACTGACTGGAAACTGACTGTGTTGATCCAACTGGATTCAACAACTGGAACTGATTACTCTTGGGGCTGATTTCTGGAGCGGTTGTCCCTCTGGATGCAACCAACTGACTTGAACTGCTATCAAGTGGAAGGGGTTTCCTATTTCTTTCGGAAATCTGAACTGAACTAATTCTATTAGCTTTAAGCTGTCTGTTATTCTCATGGAGATGGTGTGTCCTATTTCGACACTTTACTAACTTTCCGGCTGGGTAAATCTCCCATTGATTCCGGTTAAAAAAATCCATACCTAGTAGGATATCTGTCTGAAAGGTGGCGACTGTGTCCACTATACAACATTTCACGGGGTATACCGCGTTTCCAACTTCTAAATATAATTCAATTTCTCCGTATGTAGGTATGGGTGTGCCCGTAACTCCTCTGAGTTGACAGGAGGGTGCCTTAATTTCATATTTGTAATCTGTACTCTCTAGTAATTCATCTACACATTGTTTCTTAATTAACGTCGCGTGTGCTCCTGTATCTAGGAGAGCAGTTAAATCTTGGTTATCAGTGCTACAATTTATTATTAAATCTAGGAGGTCTGCACCTATTATCCTGATGGGGAGTTTGTGTGTGTATCTGGGTTCATTACTGTAATTTAGGAGGGAGGAGGTTGAACTGCCGCCTCCAAAGTGGGTCTAAAAAAGGGCTCGAATTGTCTTTTATGGGAGGACCTGGGTCATATTCTATGGGATCACCATACGCAGGAGGGTTTTCTTGAAAACTGTATTCTGGGGAAAATGATTCCTCTGCCGGTACTTCTACGTACCGAACTATCCGACCTTGCTGATTGTACTGGGGTTTGTACATGCGGTAATAATGTGATTGACCCTGTGGTCGTAATCTATTTGGTTGGTGGCTTGACTGAGGCTGGGAATGGACTGGTTTCTGGGGATTGGAGGACTTTTGGGGACGTTGGGGGTTCGATTTCTGGAAGTGGGGCCTATACCCTGCAGGGGCTTTATCGGCACATTTTTGGCGATCGCCACGGCGATGACCATGTTCGTCACAGTGGGAGCAATAAGAGGGATAATTGCACTGACTTATCATGTGCCCAAAGCTATCGCAGTTAAAACACTGTGGAGGAGGGCGTGTATTCTGGGTTTGGGGGCTCGTTTCTAGGGTGGTGTTCCCTGCATTGGCCTCGATTTATGGGGTTGTTGTTGCTGTTGGTGTTGTGTTGTGGTTGCTGCTGCCGAATGTAATGTACGGGGGTTTCTCTACCCTTTCTGTAGTTCTGGTTTGCTAAATCTGGGTAATGTTCCCGTGTTTTATTTATAGCTACACTTACTGGTTTGTCAACATTTAGAAACTCTTGAAACTTTTTTTTACGTGTTCCGGGTAGGTTTTGGTAAATTGTCGTTGCTACTATAAGGTTTCTTTGTTTTGAAGTGAAAGTAATGCCACATACATTTACTGCAGCTCGGAGGGCTTCTCCTACGAGTTTATGTGTTCGTGCAATAAAATTATTTAAATCTTCATGTTCCTCTTTCTTCCATTTAGCTTGGAAGACTGCTTCGAACGTGGCTAAGGGTTGTGCAAGTGTTATTTCTTTAAAAAATTCTAATAAGTTTTGTTTAAAATTGTCCCATGTTGTAGCTTCGCTAATTGATGGGACGTAGGTGACTGTGTCATGAGCATTCCCTTCTTTAGGGTCGATAAACCTTTTTGCTTCCCTAATTTTTATATCATCATCGGTGATGTTTTCGCGTAAGAAATGTTGCTCTGAAGACTCAAACCAAGGTCTTACGCGTGGTTCAACAAAGTGATTATCTATGGTCCCCTTAAAAATTAAAACATTATGGGGAAGGTTTACTAGTCTACCTAAGTTAATGTATGCTGGGGCGGGGGTTTGAGACTGAGATATATTGGCTTGTTCTGGATCTGAAGTTTGTGTGTTTGGGAGTATGTTTGAAGGGCGCGGGTTAGGTGGAAAAATGGGTGTAGGTAAATTTTCGATGTCAGAAAGCGCACCGTCTGAATCGCTTATATGTGAAGGTACTATTAATGTGTTCTAATTAGGTCTGCTTGACCGATCTTAATTTATGGAATGATTACTTAAGGGGTTTTCCTAACTACTCTATCTAAAAAATACAAATTAAATAAATGCACAATAATTTGCCTAACTAAGGGAGAATTTGAAAAGATTGCAAACAAAATAATAATAATAAAAACAAATGTAAGCAACATTATCCTGGTACTATGCTTAGTGCATTAAATAAAATTATACTATGATACTGGAAATAGCTCGGCTTCACTAAAAAGAAATGTATCACTGGTGTATGGAATGTTCACTGTGTTTTTTGTTAATTCTGGCTCAATATTAATTATTAACTGTTGATAATACTGACTTTTCAAATGTTTAGAGATTATTTTAAAACAGGAGTTCTGTACTTAAAAGATTCCTACGGCGAAATTCTTGGAGACGTGTCCTGAAGACGTGTCTTGCTAGCCACTTGTTCCTGGATGAAAACTAGGCGTGGAGAACTTGGAGTCGTGACACACCGGCTCAAGGGTGGATGTGACGAACTGGAACTCGTGACACGCCGGTCAACTGGTTGTTGGTTCTAGTTCCAGGGTCTGGAAGACTGGAAGAATCCTGGATGCAGAAGTTGTCAGTTGTTAAAATCCTGGCGACAGGGTCGCCAGTTGTTAACCCCTCCGTCTATGGCCTGGGTTGGTTCGAAGTCGACAGGGGTTCTAGTTAGGTAGCAGCAACGGATGTGTTACTTACAGTAGTTTTTTTCTATATTACTCTCCGAGTTCTTCTATAGTAACTCGGAGGATTCAGGGAGGCTTACTAAATTCTCTGAAGATTCCTGGATTCTTCTTATAACGTATCGGGAAATTTTAATGACTAAGTTTTCTGAAGAAAGCAAGACTCGGAGAAGATAAAGACTATTTCTTCCTTGTAATTTACTGCTAAAATGTACAGGTAGTGCTCAGCCTCTGAATTGACTTCTGAATGCATATGGAAGATATTTCTGGGGTTTATATACCCCGATTTTACTAACATCATCATTATTAAATGTGAAGAGGCTGTATTATTTTTTCATAACAGTTAAAAAAATAAAGTAAAAAAAATGGTTAAAACAGATAAACAGTATATAGGAAGAGGAAGCCATATTTTTAGCTTAAACCGCATATATTAGATCTGCTGTTTTTCCTGATCCGCCGAGTTAATTAGAACGGAAATTGAATTAGGCATTCTTATATTAAGATATGTATATGAGCAAATAATTTAAAGTTTAAGGCAAAACATGACTTCATCTTTTATAACTCCAAAATTTATCCCAATGAACAAAAAAAATTAAAAAAATAATAATATCGCCGGGTGTACATTAAATGGCGACATAATGTCGTGTCGGAAATTTAGTACAATCTAAGTACATTACTGAGTACGGTGTAATTTTGGTTTATTCCAATTATGGTTATAATTACCAATTAATTCATATTTACATATTATCGTTAATTACAATCCCATTAAAGTACATTTTACTACGTTATTAAGTACATTATTATATTATATTAAATTATTTCAGTTAATTACAGTTAATTATAGCTTTGGTTTGTTTTTACAGTGTTTCATATTAATAGACAATTAAGATGTTAGAAATATAATACAAAGTACATGGGCATATATGGTATATAGATATATAGATATATATATATATATAATATAACACGTGATAATGTTTATAAATTTAAATTAGAGCAGTCACTTTCGCGGTGGATAGCAGAATTCGAATGCTCGCATAAGCATTTATGAGATCGCGAGAAATTAATTAATTTAAAAAAAAATACATGTGAACGTATGTATATGTACGTATGAATTGAAGAACAGATAATTTGGGTTATGCGAGTTTGGTCCCTATGTAAAAATTAATAATTGAATATAAAGATCATACAGGAATTATTCATTTTTACATATATATATATATATATATATATATATATATATATATATTCCTCGTTCGGATTTCTTATGCTATTATTATTTTTTGATCATATATATTCCATCATTTGATTGTATATTTATTTTTATTATATATTCAACGTTCGTATTTCTTATGCTATTATTATTTTCGATCATATATATACCATTGTATATTTATTTTCTATATATTTCGTGAAATTGAATCCATTAATTCGTCTAAATAAACAGAATGATGTAATGGTGTTTTATTTAATTATTTTGGTTGGACACATTTAATTATATCAAATGGCTGCCTTCTAAAACGGCTGACGGATTTCTAAGCCAACTGTCAAAAATATCTGGATAGCGCAATCTGGCAACTCAGGCCTACTAATGTCCACCTGAACAAGCCATTTACGCCTTCTAAGTCAACTGGCTGGTTAATCCAGAATATATGCTTTAATTAAATAAATAAATGCAATCTGGCAAACTCTGCCCTAATAATGTACACCTGAACAAGCCATTTACGCCTTCTAAGACAACTGGCTGGTTAAGCCAACTGGCAGATTAACCCTGAATATATGCTTTAATTAAATAAATAACGCAATCTGGCAGATCAGCCAGATAAGCCAACTAGCTGATTAAGCTGGCTGATTAGGAACATATTAAGACAACGGCCGCTCGGCTGGTCTTACTATGCGCTTGGCTCCTGCCAGGCGAACACCTCTCTTCCTCTCTCTCCTTCTCCTCTCTTTTTCTCTTGGGGGATAACTCCGCCCCCAAGTTGCATAACCCCTTGTTGCTCTTGCAACATTCCACCTTCCCCTTGTTGCATAACATATCGCAACATTCCCCCTTGTTGCATAACCCTTTGCAACATTGATCAACATTTGCAATTGCATTGCACTCTCTCCTTTTGCGCCCATATTACTAGAGGGCATTCGCATATATATATATATATATATATATATATATATATGGAGAGAGAGAGAGAGAGAGAGAGACAGAGCGAAAAGAAGGAAGAGGGAAAAATAAGAAAAGATGCCCGGGCTCAATCGGGCGTGCTCAGCCCTTTATCTCCTGTCGTTTCAGAGCAAAAGTCCTCCCCGTGTCGTTTACAGATCTGAAACCCGAGTGAGCGTACTAACCATACAATAGGGCAGGGGTTCCCAAATTGTGTTCCGCGGAACACTTCTCACGGTATACAAGTGTTCCGCGGAACACCAATTTGGGAACCCCTGCAATAGGGGAATAGACCCCCGTCTTAGACAACTGAAATTGAGACCCTTCGACCCGAAGGAGTATACAGGGCGTCCCAAAAAAATGTATACACACTTTAAATAGTTATAAAGGCAGTGTTTATTAAAATACATTTCAGTTTCAAAATGTAATAGAATCTACAGACATTATTTAATTGTTTTGTCAACGCCTGTTTTCAAACTGACGTCCGTTCTGGTCCAGGCACTGCTGATAACGCGAAGCAATGGAATCGCAAACATCACGAAACATTTCGTTTGGTATTTGTGTGCATTCTCGTTCAATGGCTGCTCTCAATTCAGCGACTGTTGCAGGTTTTATAGCGTAGACTTTGTCTTTTAAGTATCCCCATAAAAAAAGTCTAGTGGTGTGAGGTCTGGTGAACGCGGAGGGTATTCTACGAAACCCCTTCGTCCAATCCACATCCACATCGTGCCAAGTACCACTCGCAATACTCCACTCTTCGGTCCGGATCATCTTCATTAATAGCATGGACTAATCTTGGAATGTAACTTTTCCATTGACAGCGCTTCAAAATGCGTTGGACAGACGATTCTGAAATTCCTACCTCACGACTCGCTTGCCGCACAGATTTTCTTGGACTTTGGTGATACGTTTCCAGTACTCTTTCTTGCTTTGTGGGGCTTGTCGATGTCCGTGGTCTTCCGGAACGCTTCTTGTGGACATTCTGAACAGTTCCATCGGCTTCAAACTTATCTCTAATTCGAGTGATGGTAAGTCGCGTTGGTGGATCTGTTTGAAACTCCCTCCTAAACTGTCTTTGCACTTCAACTGCGTTTTCACACTTCCAGTAGCATTTTAGAATGAATTTCCTTTGTTCAAAGCTTAGTCTGACTGCCATTATTAATTCTAATAGGTTTAACTTGGAAAGAAAGAAACATCAATTGAGCTATCAGCTGTTAAAGTGTGTATACATTTTTTTGGGACGCCCTGTATGTATGATTTTCAACAGGTTCCTTGTAGTTGCACACTCGACCACAAACAATAGTCGCTTTCAAAACATCTAAATAAGAATAAAAGAGGAGAGAGCGGAAAATCTCATTTTGATTCTTGCACTGCAGCTACATGAATGATCGTCATGGGATATTCCAGTCTTTGAAGAGATTCGTTGTAATTAAAATTTTCAAAAATATTTTAAGGTACTTCATTATTCGCCAAAGAGGAAGGACTTTATTCTGTGAGCCCCAAATTACTTAGGGGAAAAAATTAAAATTAAAATGAATATGAGCATAATGAAAACATAGGAAGGAATAAATTTATTATAACTTCACAAAAAAAAATAATTGGGAGGGAAAGAGTTAATGAAACTTTCTCCGATATTAATTAAATTTTTATTAGAAATTATCGCCCCGTTTTTAACTTGAAAAGAATTGGAAACGATATACAGTGTGTGTGTGTGTGTATATATATATATATATATATATATATATAGAGAGAGAGAGAGAGAGGAGAGAGAGAGAGAGAGAATAACAAAACACAAAAAAATTAAACATTTCTAAAAAAATGCAATACACACGCACACTTTTATAACAACGTAATAACACAAAAGCGAAAAAGGAAAAGACAAAAGTATATAAAATAAAAGCGATACAAGAAAATGAAAAAAAAGAAATGTACTGTATAGTGAGTGAAGAAAGGAAAAACGGAATGCCATTGGAAAAACGGAATGCCATTTAAGGCCATTTTGCAATCAAAGACAAATAAAAAATAAAATATTTTTGAGTTACAGTTCGAAATATTTATTTTGGGGGTCAAAATGGGAGGAGCTTCCTTATTTGACTTTTTCCTTTTGTCTTTATTCAAAATGCAAAAGAACCCAATTCCAAACAAAGAAAATTAAAGTTGTAAAGAAAAGAAAAAAATACAGAAAAAGAAACTGAAATGGTACAAATATATATATATATATATATATATATATATATATATATATATATATATATATTAAAATAAATAAAAATTAAAACGAAAAATAACAAAAGAAAAAAATAATAAAATGAGGAATACAAAAACACGAAAAAGACTTAAAAGAAAATGAAGACAAAAGGTAAGAAAACGAAAATCGAAAACAATGAGACAAAGAGTGAGAAAACAGAGGGTTAAAATCCTTGTGTGCGATTGGTTGGTTGTTTTGAGCGCGCCATTCACATCCCCTCAAAAGAACCAACCGATCTTGAGGGGTTCACTGACTTCAAAAGTTGTTCAGTCTGGTTCGAGACTTCGAGTGATGCGGGCGGAGCGATCGAACGGGCGTTCCCGGGCAAAACCATCGGGATTTTGAGGACGCATTTTTTTAAAAGGGGAAAAACTGTTGATTTGCGAATGAATAACTAAATAAATACTTAATTAAAACACGATAAAAGATTTCATAAATTTGTTATTACGATCGATTATAATCTGTATTATTGTCATTTTTAGTGGAAAAGGAACTATTTTAATTTGCAAAATTTATTTTGTTTTTAGCGTTTTTTAATTACTCATTTGTTGCGTAACAGTCTACGATATTACGAAAATAATATATAAGACGAGCTTATAAAAACGATTAAAAGGTTAAAAAAAATAGGAAAAATATATTTTTAATGAAATTGAATAGAAAATAGAGAAAATTAATCAAATATCGACATCGAAAGGAACATTAAAATATAAACTAAATAATGGGTTTACGAAAAAGTTTAGAGAGTAAATATACGGAACAACACAATATTAATTATTATTATTATTATTATTATTAATATATAAATATGTTCGAAAGATTTTACTGTTAATACTTATCCCGAACAGAGTTTTAGACAGCAATGAAGGGGTTACTAATCTTGTGGCTATTTTTCGTTTGGAAATGCTTGATAACTGCCGCTTTCATTAAGGTAAGAGTATAAATATTTTATATATAATCTTTTTAATCGCGCTTCTGCAGCAACTTTACACAAACTATTTTGTCGAATTCGTAGTTAATAAAATTCAAACATTTACAACTGCGCGCGAATGATATAGAGAGGATTCAACTGAAATGCAGTAAAAGGTGAGTTTAGACTTTGAAGAGGCGGGGAAGATGGGCGGGAGGGGCTAGATTTATTGGGGGATAATTCGAATGGGGGAGATTTTTATTTCAAATTGAGAAAGTTTCCGAATCGGGAGATTATCTGGTGGAATTCCATCGAGTGAGAATAATTTAAGGTTGATGGAGACTTTATTAAGAACGCAGACTTTCAATCTAAGTCTTCGCGGCGGAAGGAGATGAAGACATTCTAAAGGGGAATCTTTAGAGGGGACACGCAAACGTATAGGGAAATTTTATATGGGGAAAATGGGAATTTTGAATATAGGGAGACATTCCATCTGAGAATTAAGTATACATTAGACTTTGTATAATAATGTTCAAATTCCAACTTTATTATATTTATACATGTACACGATATACATTAGAAATAATATATATATATATATATATACACACATATGACAGTGCGACAGTGAATGTATTCCTAAACATACATAACATAGAATAATAATAATAATAATAATAATACAATTTATTATTCTATTTTCACATGTTCAGGACATACATGAAGTGTAACAAAAAATATATATACTTACACATACATAACGTGCACACACACACACATATATATATATATATATATATTATATATATATATATATATATATGCACCTCGTAACCTCGTAGCAGCTCCGTGCGTTCCTGTTTCTTCACACTAAGGTCAAGCTGGTGGCTCCACCTCTAGCCCTGACTTGGTGGAGGAGCGAGTTGCTCTCGCGACCTCCATCGCACATAAGGTGCACCCGGTACATCTGGTATTGTCCTGAGCCAGGCATCTAGTCTTCTTTTGAAGATTTCAACTTTTACCTCTGTGACGTTCCTGAGGTCCTTTCGAAGCTGGTTAAAAAGTCTTGGGCCCCATGATAACAAAGCTATTTTCTTTTAGAGTTGAGGGTGACCCTTGTATGGCCTTTAGTTTGGAAACTACACATTCTACCTTTCCTGTTTTTCACTGTTGTTTGGGTGGTTACTGGGTTCAGCTGGAGGTTAGGTATTGATTTTTTAAATAATTTTCCATATGTAAAATTATGGTCTCTCTCTCTCTCTCTCTCTCTCTCTCTCTCTCTCTCTCTCTCTCTCTCTCTCTCTCTCTTCTTTCCAGCGAATATAGATTTAATTTACGAAGTCTTTCCCAGTAGTTGAGTTCTTTGCAGCCATCAATCTTGGTTGCAAAATTTCTTTGAATTTCTTCTTTATTAATTTCTTCTATTTTACATGGGCAGGTCAAGAGTGAGCAGTAATCAAGTTTTGGTATGATCAGTGGTTTTAGCAGGAGAATCATTACTTTCGTGTCCCTTCTTTTAAAGGTTCAGTACCTGTCGCACGACTCCTTTTGCTTTCTTTATCGCTATCTGATTTTCTGTCTCAAATTTCGCATCATCGGTCATTATAACCTCCCCCCCTGAATCTATTGCTTTCTTGCTTCTCTAAATTTCCTGTCTATCTGGGGCATAATATGCTCTTTTTTAGCTTCTCATTTCTACCATATCTCAAGATCAAGAACTTAAATTTTTCGGTATTAAATTTCATGTCTTCTGACTATACTGTATGTATATCCTGTCTATGTTCCTCTGTAGGGGCTCCACCTCTTCTCCATTACTGATTTTTTTTGCTAATTTTTGTATCGTTTGCAAAGGATGTTACTATATTGTTGTTGGTTACTTCATTGTTTATGCCTGTTAGCATGATAATGAATAAGAGTGAGGCCAATACTGTACATTATGATACTGAGCTGCTACTTCCGATTCTCATGATGATATACCTTGGAATTTTACGACCTTTTAACGTTATCTGAAGAAATTATAGGTCCATTTTCCCACTTTGCCTGTTATTCCCAAAGGTTTCATTTTATACCATGATCACATTTGTCGAACACTTCAGCTAAATCCGTGTATATGACATCGTAGTTTTCATTGCTTTCATGTGCGTCTAGAATATTGTTATAGTGTTCCATTAGTTGTGACAGACATGATCTTCCTGTTCAGAATCTGTGTTGGTTCTCATTGAATCTTTCCAGTGTCTCCAAGAAGTCATATTTTCTCTCTAACTATTCTTTCAAATAATTTGGTGAGATGAGACGTCAGTGGCACTGGTTTATAGTTCTTTGCTTGAGATCTATCCCCTCCTTTGTGTATATATAGACAGGCCCTCTCAGAGGTGCAGAGACTCCCGGGCCACTTCCAGCTTTTGAGGCCCTTAGCTAAACCCAATTATTACTTTCACTGCAAAACATTATATTTAAACCTGAAAATTTCTAAATTCGAGGCCCCCCTTAAGCTTGAGGCCCAGGCCAAATGGCCCTCCTATCCCCCCCCTCTGATAGACCCTGTATATAGGGAAAAAGTTTGATCTTTCTAAGATTTTCGGTATTTTTCCCGTGTCCACCGATCTTCTCCAAATCCACTATAGGGATGTAGCTATTTCATTTTTACAGTTTTTAATCAATAAGGCGTTCCATTTGTCCGGACCTGCAGCTGAATGTGATTTCATTTGTCTTATAGCTCGCGCTATATCTTCTGGGATAAAATTAAAATCTGTTATACAATCTCCTTGTAATTTCTCTTCAAAGAATACATCTCTGTCAGGTACCACTGTCACTTTTTGGGGTACTAAAAACTGATTTGCACTGGGCTCTCAATATTTCAGATATTTCTTTTAATCGTCGGTTTGTTCATTATTTCTTTTCCTTAAGGGCCCGATAGTGGCGCGCGTTCTTGGTTTCCTTTTCGCATAGTTATAGAAGTAATTTGGATTTTCCTTTATTGCTTCTACCGAATTTTCCTCTTCCCTCTCTGTATGGCCCTTAATTAGGGCTTGTATTTCCCTAACGATACTCTTCAGTTTTTCTTGTATTACTTCTTTGGTATTGTTGTCTGTGCAATTAACTAACTTCGCAGATACTCTCTTGCTTTTGCGGAATATTGTTCATTTTTGCCTCTCGAATACATTAATCTTTCCTTTTGTCGGTGCTTTCGGGCGGCCCCTATTTCTAAATAAAAGTTTTAAGCAAAAGAAGGGCATCTAGGCACAAACACAAACACAATAAGTTCGTAAAACATAAGAGTTTATTAACTTTTATTAAACAAGATGTTCAGTGTAATCGTCATTTTTTTCCTAACACAGTATTCAACCTTATACAAATGCTTGACATAATTTTGGGAAATAGCTCAGCAAGGATGTTGTTGATTACTTCATAGACTTTGGTCTTTACGTTTTCAAGTGTCTTAGGCTTGATAGAATAGATCCTCTCCTTTATGTAACCTCACAATAAAAAATCAGGGGGTGTGCAGAGGCGGATTAAGACACCTCGAGGCCCCGGAGCAATGAAGAATATGGGGCCCCATTTCTATAGCTTTTTATTAACAATACGTGTACAGTACATAGTACATTTACACGAATTATATGTACGGTGCTCAGGCTAATTGAGAAACAAACTTAAAAGAACCTTAACACAGTGTATTTTGCCATTTGCCAAAACCAAACAGTATTAAACAAACTTTACTTTAGGGTCTATAAAACATAAAATAAAACAGGGAATTTGTCAGTTTGTGTACTCTGTCATATTTAATCAAAGAAGTTTGCGAAATCTCGAATTATATCATCGAAACTCAGTTGATTGGGGGGCCCCTCAAGCATGGGAGCCTGAGGCTTCAGCCTCAATAGCCTCAGTGATAATCCGCCACTGGGGGTGTGAGGTCAGTTGAGTATCGGGGCTATTCCACTTGCTCATGAAGAGGGATTAGTCGCCCGGAAAAATATTTTCTCAAAAAGTTGCGAGTTTCATAAGTAGTGTGGCGGTGCTCCATAATGCTGAAACCACTGTGAATCCGAGTAATGCCGTTATTTCTTTTATAGGACATACTAATTAGTTGTGGTAAATAGAAATCTTGTAGCATCTGACGATATGAATTTTGTTTTACCGTCACGGCTTTTCCAGTTTCATTCTCAAAGAAGTAGGGACCTATACCACCGACACCATACCATGCCCTATACCATAGTGTTATTGGGGGGGTATATCGGGGAAATGTGGAGTATGGGCTGTGTGTGTGTGGGTGAGAGTATGTACGGAATAAATGTGTAAGATGAAGAAATAAGATGTGTGGAAAGAAGAGAATTGTGAAAATGAGAAAATAAGGTGTAACCCTAGTCACGGGTTCTTCCGTGCTTCCCTAAGGAACAAGGGGGTTTTAACCCCTGGAGGACAATTCTGTCACAGCACGTGTCACACAAACGCAAGCCGCACGGATTCTTCACTTTGGGTAAGGTTGGCTGGAGGAGTGTTAAGCTACTTTACCATTAAACCAACTTAAAACTTCACTAATGAAAATATACAAGTTAGGTTTGGCTCTCAGGTACGCCAACACGAATTAGTTTTTAACGTTTAACTCTAAACAATCTGGATTCAGAAAATTGTGGAACGAGGGAAAGGCACTTAGAAAATACACAGTATATTAACAGGAACACTAATAACAAGTAGCAAACTTAGCCTACACTATAACAATTTAAAGTACCTTACAATAAACTAGTTATGTAACTAACCCTAAATTCGTAATAACAGGAATCATTGGATCACCTGAAGATCAGGGCCCCCAGCCTCCTCTAGTTAGCCTTATAAGGCTAACTAACGAAAATATCACGACCTAACCTAACCAATCGGTAGGTCAACTGTACGCCCTTGACGATTGGTTAGGTTAGGTCGTGATATTTTCGTTAGTTAGCCTTATAAAGCTAACTAAAGAAGGCTGGGGGCCCTGATCTTCAGGTGATCCGGGTTAATGTTTTAAATGACATGGGCTGGACCTGTAAATCAAAATAACTTTTTATGAGGTAGTTTTAGTCGCTTTATTCAAATTTGTCACTCATTTTTTGTGCAAATGCATATTAATGGTGAAAATTATGATACTAATAATATATATAAATACACTCATTTTTGGTCCGACGATTATAATTTTGGGCTATTTTTTCGCTACTCTGCGACTTAATTAGTTTGTTGGTTTCTGTTCTGGCTATTTTTTTTTCTAATTGGATTCAGTTTGGTGGTGTTTGTGATAGAATTATGACGTGCCGTTCGTGTGGTATTGACTTTGAGAACTTGATTCGTCATGTGCCTTAGATGAAGACAAAGCATTGGATGGTTTTATCAATTACGGCGTAATTCTCTCATCCTTAACTTGCCCGAAATGTGACAGTGAGTGCCTAATACGAAAAGATCAGAAGATATTTAGGTGAAATAACCAATATTAACCTGTTAGGTTAATTGAATGCCCGGTTAGGTTAATTGAATGCCCGGTTAGGTTAATTGAATGCTTGGTTAGGTTAATTGAATGCTTGGTTAGGTCAACTGTATGCCCTTGATGATTGGTTAGGTTAAGTCGTGATATTTTCGTTAGTTTAAACGAAAATCACGAGAGCAAACTTTTCTGGTTAATTTTGAGGAGTTTTGCAGGTTTCCTTTGGTAATACGTCGTTTACGAGATCTCGTAACATGAACATGTTAGGTTATGCTCTATTGTATAAAATGTAGTCAAAAATACATTTTTTAAGTGTATTTTGGTGTGCTTTGTTCGAATATGACCTTCATTTCTTGTGCAAATGGCCCAAACACGTATTTCTGTTCATTTGCACAAGAAATGAAAGTTATATTTGCACAGCACACCAAAATACACTAGAAAAATGGGATCTTTTCGGTTTTAGGTCCGGCATTGGATTTTTTTCATATTTTTGGTATAGACGTAGATTTTTGCGCTGATTCCATTTCCGCAATCCATTTCTTGGAGAAATAAACACGAAAAAAGTTATGTGCAAGTTTATTACGTTTACAGGTTTCCAGAACACAGAACGGAACACAAACCAAAGTTTGCTACTTGCTAAACTGCGCAATATCGTTCAGCATTTGGCGCACTAGATCTTTGCCTGCGTGTCGACGACGCCAGAGAAACTCGCAGAGATACGAGTCGATCATGGAACGGTGCGTACCACACCGGCGCTTGTTACCGCGTTTGAGTGAGTTCCACGTCGACTCTATCCGTTGCGTGTGTGCTCCGTATTTGAATAAAAGTTTTGGGCTATAACTTTTTTCGTGTTTATTTCCCCAAGAAACGGATTGCAGAAATGGATTCAGCGTAAAAATCCACGTCTATACCAAAAATATGGAAAAAATCTAATGCCGGACCTAAAACCAAAAAGACCCAAAAATGTAATTTTTTATTTCAACTTCATGCCATGTCATTTGCGACATAATTACCGTGATCCGAATCATTTTACAAAATATAATAAGGAAATACGATTAACTCTTCACAACAGTACAAAAAATACTTAGCATGGGCGCTCAAAGCTACTGGATAAGGTATCAGGATACAGAGCAAGATTTCATTCTGCGTGCAGTAAATTAGTAGCCGGTCACGTCGATACT
Organism: Bathynomus jamesi; assembly: GCA_023014485.1. Taxonomy (NCBI): domain Eukaryota; kingdom Metazoa; phylum Arthropoda; class Malacostraca; order Isopoda; family Cirolanidae; genus Bathynomus; species Bathynomus jamesi. The sequence goes on along the minus strand of JAJOZX010002920.1, from coordinate 87,899 downwards.
TGAAGAGTCCAGCCCCACTATGAAACCTATAGATTCGTTATAGGTCTTAATATACAACCTAAATTCATAATGATCATGTAAATGTACATGTATAAATTAAACAGTTTTAAACAAAATATACACATTTCATGATTCAAATACTTAAACAAATAGTGTGACTAAAACAATATGAATTAACCCTACCTCGGCGCAAAGAGGTTTCGTAAGTGTTATTCTTCAAGCAGAACAGGAATGTCTGGAATCTCGTTCAACCTGTCCAAACTGTTTCATTAACTTATATACACTCACTCATGAAAAAACTCAATCTATAACCTGTTAACATTAGCAAATAGTACATACAGTATTACTTCCAAACATTACAATAAATACAAAAATATCTAAAACAATTTGCCTTTTATTCACCCACAATATTCACTGGTTTAGAATTCGAACAAACTTTTTAACATTTTCAAATACAGAGTAAGAAAGAGAAACTTTCATCGCCGGTCTGAACCAATAATACCGGGTGTGTACAAAGTAACGCAAGTGAAGAGACAAATCCGATTTGAATTATATTAAAGCAAATGAACATGGACAAGTAATATTTATTACAGTTACTTTATAACAACTGTATATGCGACAGTAAGGTTTACAAGAGGTGTTGAAAACGTTTTAACAAGTTAAAAAGCAAGTTGAAACTACAGGGTGTTCAATTTAAATGGACCCATAGGGAGTAATTAAGTCTTTTTTCGCAGATTTGTTAGGGTAAACGTAATAAAGGTAAGATAAGGTAAATAAAGGTAATAAAGGTACCAATATCCTTTCCAATCTTTATTACTGTATGGTTCCATTTAAATATGGAAAAAAAGACATTATTAATTACTTCCTATGGTTCCATTTAAATGGAACACCCTGTAGTTCAGCAACACTAAGTGGAAGCTCTTTGAAGCGCCAGCATGATTTCTCCAATAACAAAGTTTTGCTTATTAATCTCACAAAACAGATACACAGGGTGCTTTAAAAGTCCAAAATCATAGGAAATATTTTTAATGTCAACATATAGTGTATATATTACTTTATGTTACTTTATGTGAGTTCGAACGACGGTTCAGGATCGACCTGCGGTCGACCCCTCTGCAGCATCCCGCCTCATTTGCGGGATCTGGTGAAGGAAGGAATTACTGTCTGATTAGGCTGACCATATTTCCTTGAGACAAAAACGGGACATTGGGATGGCAAAAAAGGGACGGGGGTTATGTAATATTCTGTATTCATGAAAAAGTAAGGACGGCCAGGAAATATAAAAAAAACGGTACTGTCCCGTTCAAAACGGTACGTATGGTCAGCCTATGTCTGATCTTCTCCTGCCCTCGTGGCCAGCGACGCATGGCTGGTCAGGGATTTTGCACAGAATCTGTCCAGCTGGTTCTTGAAGTTATTCAGGTCAGTGTACTTGAGATTCCTTACTTCCTTTGGTAGGGCATTCAAAAGCTTTAGGCCTCGGATTCTGAGGGTATTTTCCATCCTCGTTTTCATGGCCCCTTGTCCCACCGCAGCTGGGACAGTACAAAATCTGCCTCTTCTCTCGTTCCAGTTTGTTTCTATTTCATTTCTAAGGTTAGGGACGGAGCCCTCAAGTATTTTCCATATGTATATTATTGTGTACCACTCGCGCCTTCTTTAGAGAGAGTAGAGTTTCAGGGATTGTAGTCGAGACCAGTAGTCTTCACCTTCCGTTTCCTCTATCTTAGAAATAAAAGTCCTTTGTATAGCTTCACTGTTCGCAATGTCTCGTTTTCTGTATGGGTTGTGAGTACTGAGCAATACTCAATTATTGGGAGGATTAGACTCTTCCATAATTTGAGCATGATGTTTGGTTTTCTGCTACGGAAGCTCCTCTAGATGATTCCCATTATTTTTCCAGCCGTTGTAATTTTGATGTTATGGTGCTCTCTGAATTCTGCATCCCACGACATTATTACTCCAAGATCCCTGACTTAGGATATGGTGTTATCTGCTTGGCTTGCAAAGTTTTGTACCGTTTGTTGTGTAGCTCCTTGTTATTACCATATCTTAGAAGTCGGAATTTTTCTTCGTTGAACTTCATGTTGTTGTATTCTGCCCACTGGAATAATGTTTTATTGTCGTTTTGTAACCTTATATGTCACCTTCGTTCAATATTTCCTCGCATGTCTTTGTGTCATCTGCGAAACTTGTTGCGTAGTGACGGAATTAGTTTCATGGCGCGTCGCTGAACCCTTTCCAACCTACTGTATCAATATCCTCACGCAAATACGGGCACCAAAACTGAACGGCATATTCTAAATGAGGCCTGACTAGGGACTTGTAAAGGGGCAATATAATACCCTTCGATTTAAAATCGAAATTACGCGCTATGAAGCCTAACATCCTATTAGCTTTTGCGCAAGATTCCAGGCACTGGTTCCTAACTTTTAAATCCTTAGATACGCGTACGTCTAAATCTACTTCCTCGTCAACGCTCGCTAACTGTCTATCGTCCATCGTGTACGTGTAATTGTTGTTACGATAACCTATATGCAAAACTTAACATTTGTCTACGTTAAATCGCATCTGCCACTTATCCGTCCATTCCATAATTCTATTTATATCGTCTTGGAGCCTCTTTCTATCGTCCACGTTAAGAACTTTACCGCCTATTTTAGTATCGTCCGCGAATTTTGACACGTTATTGGTCAAGCCTACATCTATATCGTTAAAGTAGATTACAAATAGCAATGGGCCTAACACTGAAGCCTGAGGGACACCCGCTACCTACACCCAACCACCCCGATTCCCTACCATTAACACCGACCCTCTGTTTCCTGGCACGAAGCATTCCTCTAACCAGTTAGCTACCTGACCGCATATACCGTGCGCTTTAACCTTCGCAATTAATCTTCTATGCGGAACTGTATCGAACGGTTTTTTAAAGTCTAAATAAATAACGTCAGCCGCTCTATGCCTATCGTATTCGCGCACTAGTTCGTTATAAAACTCTAACAAATTAGTTAAACAAGATTTATGGCGTCGAAACCCATGCTGACTACTATTAACCCTTTCATTCATTGGGTAGACAATTGTGTAGCTGAAAAATAAGCCATATTGATTCTTGTATAACCACACATAAAGGCAAATTTGTTTTTTATCTCTATGTCATAATTCGTGAGCGAAAGGGTTAATCAACTTTCTAAGTGATCGACGATACGATCCCTAACTACAGATTCCAAAAGTTTACCGACAATTGACGTTAAGCTAATAGAGCTATAATTGCTAGCTACTGTGCGGTCGCCTTTTTTAAAAATGTTAACTAATTTGAAGTCTTCAAGAATAATCCCCGCTTCCAGTGACTTATTAAAAATTTTTGTTAAGGGGCCTACGATAACGTCTTTCAAATCTTTCAAATGTCTGGGATAAAGCGCGTCAGGGCCTGGAGCCTTGCTAACTTTTAGCTTATCGATATAATGCGCGGTCTCACCCTAGTAAACAGTTATTTCATTTAAAATAGTCTCGCTACTAAATAGAATGATATCGTCCACGTCGGGGACATTATTTACGTCTTCTACGGTAAAAATTGTCGCAAAAAAAATATTAAAAATACCCGCCATCGCCTGAGCGTCTAGTGAACGCCGTTAGCGTTTACTAGAGGGCCTATGTTATCTTTTATCGGCTTACGATTATTGACCTGGTCAAAAAACTTTTTTGGATTATGTTTACTATCCACAGCTACAAGTATCTCAAAATTACGCTTAGCACTCCTAACAGATCTTTTAATCTGACGTCTAAGCTCGATATAGGTATTAAAGCTAGCTACCGTGCCATTGCGCTAATTAAGTCTATACGCCCTGTTACGCTCGTTTATGAACTCACCTATTTCCCTAGTCCACCACTTGGGCCTACCATGATTACTAGTGCGCTTGGGCCTACGGGGAATAAACTCCCTTTCGATATTCAAAAAACTTTCTTTAAACGCCTCCCAATTACCTATACGGAGACGATTGTTCGGGGCAAAATAGTTATCACTTAGAAATCAATTATATAATTCGATTTTCAAAAAGCGTTTGATAAAGTACCACATAGAAGATTATTAGCTAAACTTCAGTCTCACGGAATTGATGGTAATGTTCTCAAATGGATCGAAAATTGCTTAGTGGATGTAAACAAAGAGTGGTCATTAATGGTAAAGTGGAAAGATTCGTTCAAAGAATTGGCACAATTGGCACATCTCAGAGGCATTGAAAACCCCAGATGTTACTCTGGAAAGTTGAACACTACTCGAAATAATTTAGAGGTGCATGTCCTTTGTGATGCAAGTGAGAAAGCCTATGCATCTTGCATTTATATAAGACAGTGGTATTTGAGCTGGAGGTAATTCGGCCTTTTTCGGGGGGGGAGGGTAATGAGCTGGCGCACTGCCCCCAAAATGCTGAGTTATGGTTCCACTAAAATTTTGTTATGCTTTCCTAATTTTCCTTTTCTCATATTTGTTCATTTAAAAAGGGGTGGTGGGTAATTACGATTTTTTTGGCTAGCTCAAGGGGTAACAGTGCGAAAAATGTTAAATACTACTGATCTAAGAGGTACATTTGAAGAGAAAGTAAGTTGCAGGTTGATTGCTGCAAAGCGCAGAGTAGCACCTTTGAAAAGGCTTTCTATTTCAAGGTCGGAATTGATGGGTGTATTCATTGATATATTGGCTTGCAGTTACTGTGCAAGACTCTTTGGGACTTCGTGAAATTCCAAACTATTATTGGACAGACTCCGCTATAGTTTGGCACTGGTTAAGAAGCCAGCAACGAAATGGAAACCATTTGTTGCCAATATGGCGGAAAAATTCAAGCACACACAGATCCAAAGCAATGGAATCATTGTCCAGGCACCCAAAACCCAGTTGATTTACCAACACGAGGAGTTTTAGTAAAATATCTTGCATAGTCAAGTTTATGGTGGAATGGGCCAGTGGCAAAAACTTAGAACTGAAAATTGTCCCTCTAACCGGCCAATTGTAGGAGAACACCAGGCTGAAGAACAATGGATGAGTGAGATGAGAAAATGCAGTGTGAACAGTTGTCAAGTTGTGCAGCAGGACCCCGTATTGAGGCTTGAGGATATTAAGTTTGAAACGGTTGTTAAGAGTGACAGCATGGGTATATACTGTAGATTTATAGACAACGTTAAGGGAGAAACAAGAAAGGAAGTAATTCTGAACAGTGAGGAGATTCAGCAAGCCAGGCACTACTGGTTGGTCTATGTGCAGAAGGAAAATTTTGGCGAAGAGGGAAAATTGCTTGTCAGTAGTCCATTGCAGGGCCTACCAACACATTCTGCTCTCAAAGGTTTAGATGTGTTTATGGCTCGGGATTTATTGAGACTAGGAGGTAGACTGCAGTTTTCTGGGTTTC